>JAANYP010002517.1:20700-129893 GCA_020465985.1 Centrapalus pauciflorus
ACAGCAGGTAGGAGGAAACCAGAGAAACAAGAACCAGAAATTGACAGAAAAGTCTGGTGTTCCAATTCAAACTGTCAAAAGATGCTTTCACTGTGGAAGGAAGAATCACTTAGCCAAGGATTGTTTTTACAAACCAGCTGTTGCAAAACAGACTGTGCATCACACAAAATCAAATCCTAATCAGGCAAAGCACTCAAAAGTGAAACCTTCCACAGCAGCTCCACAGAAAACAGTTGATCACAGATTCTCAAAAGTTAATAAAAAACAGTCCACACATCAAAAACAAGTTTTGGCAAAGCCTAAATCAAGTTTTAAACAAATGTGGTGTGTCAAGGACAAATCTGTTGCTCAAACTGCTAATGCAAAAGATCAGACTGCTAAGTCAAAATCTGATGCTGGTAGTGCAAAAACTGAAACTGTTAGCACTACAAACACAGCTCAAGCTGCTGGGCATCAATCTGGAGCTGCTAGTGAATTATCTGAGACTGTAAGAAGAAAAGATGATCAAAATAGTTGGATACCTCATATTATCACTAAATACCCTCCAAATACCCCATCAGTTGATCTCACTAAATATAAGAAGTCAAAAACAGTTTTTAGTTATGTCAATGTACAAGGCCAACCCAAAACCAATTTGGTTTGGGTTTACTCCACTACTAACTAAGCTGTTATTTGTGCAGGGCAACCACAGGTCTCCTCATAGATCAAGATGGCATCTGGACAGTGGATGCTCTAGGCACATGACATGCAATTCTGAATGCTTGTCAAATTTCAAAGGTTTTGATGGAGGTTTTGTTGCATTTGGAGGCAACTCAAAGGGAGGTAAGGTTACAGGTAAAGTACTGTTAATGCAGGCAACATGACATTCCATGATGTTCTGTATGTTGAACAGCTTAAGTACAATTTATTGAGTGTCTCTCAAATCTGTGACAAACAAAACATTGTTCTGTTCACAGATTCTGAGTGCATTGTTCTTTCAAAGGATTTCAAAGTTCCTGAAAATCTTGTTTTACTTAGAACACCAAGAAAGGACAATGTTTACTGCCTGGACACAGATCTTTTACCTAAGTCAAATACTTTAAGCTGTTTAATATCCAGAGCATCATCAAATGAGTCTGCTCTTTGGCATAGAAGGATGTGTCACATGAACTTCAAGTCCATGAATGCTTTAGTTAAAAAGAATCTGGTAAGAGGATTACCACAAAAGGAGTTCTTTTGTGATGATCATTGTGTAGCATGTCTTAAAGGTAAGCAACACAAAACTTCTCATAAGACCAAAGAAGTAAATTCAATTTCATCTGTTCTTCAGTTGCTACATATGGATCTATTTGGTCCAACATCTGTTTTGAGTTTGAATAAAAGGGCATACTGTTTAGTCATTCTTGATGATTTCACCAGATTACTTGGGTATACTTTCTTAGGTCCAAAGATGAAACTGCTGAGCTAGTTAAGTCTTTTGCCCTTAAGATAGAAAACCAATCCAATTCCAAAGTTAAGGTGATAAGATCAGACAATGGAACTGAATTTAAAAATCACATTCTAAACAATTTTTGTGAGTCCAAAGGCATTGCTAGACAATATAGTGCACCAAGAACACCACAGCAAAATGGTGTAGCTGAAAGAAAGAACAGAACATTAATTGAGGCTGCTAGAACAATGCTAGCTGATTCAAATCTGCCAATGACGTTCTGGGCAGAAGCTGTTAATACAGCCTGTTATGTTCTAAATAGGGTTCAAGTAGTTCAATCACAAGGGAAAACTCCCTATGAGTTATTCCATAACAGAAGTCCCCTTATAGCTTTCTTCAAGCCCTTTGGATGCCCATGTACTATCCTTCATACTAAGACTCACTTAGGGAAGTTTGAAAGTAAGGCAGAAGAAGGATTCTTTGTAGGATACTCAACTCAAAGCAAAGCCTATAGAGTATACAACAGTGTGTCTAAAACAATTGAAGAAAGTGCCAATGTTGAGTTTAATGAAAATACTGCTAATATCAAAGGCACTGGCCCTGAGTGGTTGTTTGATTTAGATTCACTAACAAATTCTCTGAGCTTTGTTGAGTATACTGCAGAAGCTGATGCATACAGGGTTGAAGCTGCTAACACGAATTCTCATGCTGCCAATACAATTTCTCATGCTGTTGGCACAAAGTTTCAGACTGCTGCAGATTCAACAAGTTGGGATGATTTCACCACTCTACCACTTCTGTCATGTGATCCTCCAGGGGTCCTGAATGCTCCACTTAATGCAAATCCAGACACTGAAGTGTCATTCCCAAGTCCTGACAGTACAGCTCCAACACAAAAAGGAAACAGTCCCAGATTCTAGGCTAGCAGTCCCAACAGCTTCTCAAGCTGTTAGCCTAGAAACTCAAGCTGTTCCAGAAACTGAACCATTCACTGGTTCTGAAGGAGATGATACAAACCTTGGAACTTCTTTTCAAACAGAGAGAGAGCCCACACTAAGAGTTCACAAGTATCACCCTCTCAATCAAATACTGGGTGATCCAAGCACTCCTGTTCAAACAAGGAAAATGGTTCACAATGAGACTGCTGCTGCTGAACAAGCAGTTTCTGAATTCAGTCTAGCTGCTTTTGAACATGCCTGTTTTATGTCTCAACTAGAACCCAAAAAGGCATCAGAAGCACTAAAAGATTCATCCTGGATTGAAGCCATGCAAGAAGAGCTTTTACAGTTCAAAATTCAGAATGTATGGACTCTGGTGGATCTTCCTAAAGGAAAAAGAGCAATAGGAACAAGATGGGTGTTCAGAAACAAGAAGGATGAGAGAGGGATAGTCATCAAGAACAAAGCAAGACTAGTAGCACAAGGGTACACTCAAGAAGAGGGAATAGATTATGATGATGTCTTTGCTCCAGTAGCAAGAATTGAAGCCATCAGACTATTTCTAGCATATGCAAGTTTCAAAGGATTTAAAGTGTATCAAATGGATGTTAAGTCTGCTTTCCTGTATGGGACAATTGAAGAGGAAGTATATGTGTGTCAACCTCCTGGTTTTGAAGACTACAAGTATCCAGACAGGGTGTACAAGCTAGACAAAGCTCTCTATGGTCTTCACCAAGCCCCCAGAGCATGGTATGACACACTGTCATCATATCTTCTACAGAATGGATTCAAGAGAGGCACTCTGGACAAAACACTCTTCACTAAATCCATCAAAGCTGAGATTCTACTTGTCCAAATCTATGTTGATGACATCATCTTTGGCTCAACTAATGATAGTTTGTGCAAAGAATTTGAGGCCCTAATGCACAAAAAGTTTCAAATGAGTTCAATGGGGGAACTCACATTCTTTCTAGGGCTGCAGGTTAAACAGAAGCCTACTGGTCTATTCATAAGTCAATCAAAGTATGTCAAAGACATATTGGAAAAGTTTGGCTATCAAGACACAAAGGTTGCAAGCACTCCAATGGATCCTCATAAACAGCTCCATACAGACAAAGATGGCATAGATGTGGATATTCATCTATACAGATCCCTTATAGGATCTCTCATGTATCTAACATCTTCAAGACCTGATATTATGTTTGCTGTCTGTATGTGTGCTAGGTTTCAATGCTCTCCAAAGGATTCTCACTTGGTTGCTGTTAAGAGAATCTTTAGATATCTTAAAGGCCAACCACATTTAGGTCTATGGTATCCTAAAGACTCTCCTTTTGAACTAACTGCTTATTCTGACAGTGACTATGGTGGATGCAACATTGACAGAAAATCCACAACTGGTGGATGTCAATACTTAGGAGCAAGACTGGTCTCTTGGCAATGCAAAAAGCAAACAACTGTCTCCACATCATCCACTGAAGCAGAATACGTAGCAGCTGCAAGCTGCTGCTCCCAGGTAATGTGGATTCAAAATCAGCTAAGAGACTATGGTATGAATTTCTTATCCACTCCTATTTATATTGACAATTCAAGTGCAATTAGCATTGTGCAAAACCCAGTGAAAGTCCCAAAAACCAAGCATATAGAAATCCGGTTTCACTTCATCAGAGATTGTAATGAAAAGAAGTTAATCCAAGTTACCAAAATACATACAGATGATCAGCTAGCTGATCTATTTACAAAACCTTTTGATGTGGGAAGGTTCACTTTCCTAATATCAAATATTGGTATGGTAAACATGGATTAATTGGTTTTCATTATTATCGACTCAGTATGCTAATTTAAGGGGGAGACACTGTTCCATTGAAAAGTTGCACAATTTTACACTAACAGCATGAGTATTTTCTCATGCTGCTAGTTCATTTTCTCGGACTGCTAGTTATTTTCACTTGATCTGTCAAAGTGTGCAGGGTATTTGGGTAATCTTCAAAATGTGTGCGCGGGACCCAACCTTTCAAAACCTTTAAAGGTCCCGGTTTCGTTCAGTTGTAACTACCAGTTACATATTCTTCTTCCACGGCCTTCTGCTTTCTCTCTGAACGAATCACACATTCTTCTTTCAAACCCTAAAACCATCGTTTGTTCATCCATGGAGTTCGTAAAAGAACACAACTGCCTCCCATACACTCTGAAACACGCTGAACTCCAACCGTTCCATGCAATAATGGATTTCCTCAGGCACTCCCATATCCATCATGCACTATCCATAAACCCTACTATATACATCTCCCATATAGAACAGTTTTGGAACCATGCATCTGTTCAAACCATCAATGGAGTGCCTACCCTCCTTTCCAAGATTGATGGAACTGATATCCATATCACTGAGGAATCCATCCGACATCACTTGCATCTTCAAGATGCCACAGGTATAACTGACCTAACCCTTGATGCTTTACATACAGGTCTTTTTAATATCGGTTATAGGGGTCCTGCTGATTCTTTTACTTTCTTAAAAGCCCATTTTTCTCCTAAATGGAAATTTCTTGTACATATCATTCAGCAGTGCATAAGCCCCAAAAGAACTGGTTGGTCTGAATTTTCATCTAACATTGCCACTGCCTTAGTGTGCTTTTCCACAGGCCAACGGTTCAATTTTTCCAACATGATTTTTCAGGGGATGTTAAGGCATCATTCCCTAAAGAGTGGGAAATTTTTGATGTATCCTAGATTTTTAGCAGAAATCATTGCACACACCTGCACATCTTCTCATACACATAACAGGATACATGTTTCCCACAGGCACTCACTATCCTCTATTAAGAGACTTTTGAAACATAGTGCCAACTTTTTGAGTGTTGATGTTCCATTGCCTTCTGCAATGATGAACATTATTCCACAACACAGAGGAGAGGGTCCTGAGCAGGCTCAGCCCATCATCACTGCTACACCCCCAGGACCCCAACCCCCTCCTCCCGATACACAAACTCCCTCTGATCCTTTTGTACAGCCAACACGCCCACTCAGAAACATATACAAAAGAAAAAGGGGACCAGGAGCTCCTTCCTCCTCCTCCCATCAGCAAGAGCCATATATCCCTGTGCAGGAGGATACTCCTGCACAGAATATCCAAAGGGAACCAGTTGAGGACACTCCCATTCTCTCTCAGGAGGTGAACATCTCTTCAGAGATGGTTCATATGGGTTCTGTGGCTGGCACTACTGATGTCTCTGCACAAGAGGCACAGGACAGTGCCAACATAGCTAAGACCACGCCCATGGCAACAGCAAGTGTGCAAACACAAGCTGGAAGTCCCCAGAACCAAGAAAAGAGGGGCCCAGAAGTTTCTACCTCTGGTCTTAATGTCAGTGATAGATCACAAGCACCTCAGGTGTTCTCTGATCTTGAGGCTAGTCTGCAACAAATGCTCTTAACGGATCCCAGACTCAAACCTGTTGTAGCTATGTTGGACCATCAAATGTCCATCATTGCTGCACAGGGGGCTCAAATTTTTGCTCTCAAGCAGGCAGATGCTGCTCAAAATAAGCGAATGGATTATCTTCACAGAGGCTTCACACTCTGTGGAAATAAAATTATGAAGTTAGAGCAGATGATTCAAACCCAAGGGGCAAAGGTTGTGGTTTCTTCTGACCAAACCAATGCTTCCAAAAAGGGGGAGAATCAGGAGGTTCCCACATCAGTCCAAGCAGCTCCAACAACAACAGTCCAAGCAGCACCAACAGTTCCAGTTTCTAGGCTAGCAGTCCCAACAGCTTCTCAAGCTGTTAGCCTAGAAACTCAAGCTGTTCCTTCAAAAGCCACTGGAGTTGTGATCAGAGAAGGAATTCAAGCTCCATCAAGCACAGTCCAAGCTACAACATCTGCTACAAAAGACAAGGGCAAGGGCATTCTCATTGAGTCTCCAAAGCATAAATTTTCCTCAAAAGAAGCCCAAATTGCCTTTGATGCTGAAGTTGCCAGAAGAATAGCAGAAGAACAAGACAAAGAATTAGAGCAGCAAGCCCAAACCCCAATGGATGATGATGAGACTTTAGGTGATTACTTAAAGGGGTTTGTGGTCAAGCAAGGAGCAAGGAAAAGAAAGATGCCAACAGGGCACTCCAAGGCTGAGCATAGAAGATTTCTTATCAATTTTGCCTTTGCAGCAGGTATTCCAAAGAAAATGGCTCAGTCCATGTCTACTGAAAGGCTGCAGGAGATTCATGATAAGGAGATGGACAAAAGACAGAGAACAACAGTCTCTCCAGAAGCTCAACCATCCCAAGAAGTCCAACCAACAACCCAATCAGTCCAAATTGAAGCTGGTGCCAGTGCACCTACTCCCACTGATCAAGCAGCTGTCCCTATTCCTTCATCGGTTAAGAGAGTGCTCTTTGAGCAACAACTACAAAAGGCTATGGAGATAGAGAAGCTAATTGATCAGCATGATTTTACAAAGCCTCAAATTAACTACTGGTTTGCTAAGTCACTGGATGACCGTGACTTGAGAATAAAGTTTGTAATCAGAAGAGAGTCCGGACCTGAAGAAGAGTATGACACTTTTTGGCAGATAGTACAGAAGCTGACCAGAGATGAATTGATAAAGATGTACAATATAGGGTCAGTTACACAAGTAAGGTCTGCTCTTCCACAAGTCAAGCAACTCATCAAAGATCTAAGTACAGTGGTTGATTCTGAGTTTGCAAGACAAGAGATAGAAGATGCTGAAAAGAAAGGGAAAAAGATCAAGCAGATTGATCTGTTTGTCAAATCAAAGACATTCAGAATCAAATTCACAGATGGGTCTGGTATTTCTTCAATCTTGAGTATTTCAATTTTTCAAAAGATATGCTGCTGCAAATCAAATCAGCTAGAATATCTTGTGATAAAGAAGAGATGAAGAGAGAATTTTTGAAGGCTATAGATCATAAGCTTGCACAGTTGTGAGTTTTTGAAAGCCTTGGTTTGTAAATAACAGTTTACTTATTTATTTCCATGTTTTTATAGAACTTAAAGTCTTGTAAAGAATTTAAGTTAGGGGGAGATTGTTGGGAAATAGTTTAAGTACATTCAAGCTGTTAGTTTAGACTTCTCAGACTGTTAGTAGATTTTACATGTAAATACAAAGTTCATGCTGCTAGTTGAAGAAACTCGAGCTGCCAGTGTAAAAGTTCAAGCTGCCAGAGCAAAACAACTCAAGCTGCTCAGTTCATGCTGTCAAGAGATTCAAGCTGCTCAACAGTTTCAGAAACAGAAAGTGCTGATTTTCAGGAAACGATATCTACATGAAGATTCCAGCATATCTACTATCAGAGAAGTCATAGTTCGTCAAGGAAACATATCAAGAAGCAATATAAATACAGAGAATAGGTCGTTCTATTGTATAGGAGTTTCTGCATATTTTGAGTCTGTAATTGCTTTGTTGATTAAGTTTTCTTAAGCCTCTAAGGTTGTAAAACCCTAAGAACAGTATGTGTTCTTCGTCTAATCAAACAGATTAGAGGTGATTGTAATCGTTGAATTCAGCAATATAAACAGTCTTGATTAATTCTTGTGTGTTTATTCATTATTGATTCTGAAAGTTTTTGTTAAAATAATTAAGTGTTGTTCCGCAAACTTCTTGATTAAACTTTGATTCAAAGCAAGATTATTGATTTATACTCTGATAAATTCAAATCAGTTAGTCTTGGTAATTCATATTTAGATCCTGACAGAAACAGACTTCGGTAGCCGTGTCAACGTGTGAGGCCGAATATGTTGCTGCTGGTAGTTGCGGTTCACAGGTTTTGTGGATACAACAATAATTGCGGGATTACGGTTTGACTTATACTCATACTCCTATTAGGATAGATAACCAGTCAACTATTGCAATAACCAATAATCCAGTTAAACACAATAAAACAAAGGGGAAATTGCGCAAAAATCCTCTAAGTTGGATTATTTTTGCGATTAAAACCCCAAACCATTTTTCATTGCACAAAAAACCTCCAACCGGTTAAAACTTTGTAAATCTGGGTTTTTTTTTGAAAAAATCAGACTTGCAACCGGCTAACTTGATGACGTGTAAAATTTTCAAATAGATTTTTGCGTAAAAAACCCCCCAACTTGTTTAGTTTTTTCAATTAAAACCCCAAATCAATTTTCTTTGATATTAAACCTCCAATCAAAAAAGAAAATTAAAATTGAGTCTTCACTTATTGCATTTTGATGACATGAATATTTATTAAAATTTTATTTATTAAACAAAGATTTCGTTTCCCAATGAAATCTCCACCCTCTAGGCTCTAGCGAACCTTACTGCTCTGGCTGATCATATTCAAAAGCTGAAATGGAACATAAATAAATGAAATTGAACATAAAACTGAACCTAAAAATACAACTCGTGATTACAAAATGAAATCCATTCCATCGGCACAATTGAAGTTAAAATTCAAGATTAAACGGCAAAAGTTCATCGAACATATATACATAAAATAAACAGCACCGAACATAAAGAGAGGATAGAATAATCGGAGTTGCCGGAGGTAGAAGAGAAGAGTAACGGTAAATATGATTGTTGGTTATAGGTGAGAAAAAAAATAGTTAAGGGTTTTAATCGAAAAAATCACCAATTTTGGGGTTTTTATGCAAAAATTCAGTTTAAGAATTATCCATATAGTGCCACATAGACGCCACGTAAGTCGAGTTTGCCATGTGGACGCCACGTGTGTGCCATGTAAGCATAGCAACCTATTATAACAGGTAACGTCCTAATTTCAAAAGGTTTTACCAGTTAGAGGTTTTTTGTGCAACAAAAAATGGTTAGGGGTTTTAATCACAAAAATGGTCCAACTTTAGGAATTTTTACGCAAATTTCCCTAAAACAAAGCACATAGACATAAGACACCATTTTATACGTGATTGTGCTGAAAAGAATTTAATCAAGCTGGTAAAAGTGGCAACGGAAGATAATGCTGATTTATTTACCAAAGCTTTTGATAAGTCACGTTTTCAGTTGTTAGTTCAACTAAATGGAATGCGTAATCCAGAGTAACTTGACCTTAGTAGAATTTATTTTCTTTTATAGCAGTAGAATTTCTTTCTTTTTATAGTAAGTTTAGTAGCTTAGTAGAATTTCTTTCCTTTTATAGTAAGTTAGTAGGTTAGTTTATTCTCTTACTCTTATTTATGAAAAACAAAAAAATGAGAGAAAACCATAAAAAGCTCAAAAAAAAGAGAGAATATTAGAAAATGAGTTAAGTCTTAGATACATAGGTCTAAAGTGACGAAAGTTAGCACAGTCGATACAATCTCTAAGTGTTAAGCTTTCACACATAATGCACCTTAAACTCTAAGTGATATACATTTTCTAGTTTGATGCGTTGGTAGGCATAATAAACAGAGGGATTCTCAAAAGCTAATAAAATATTCAAGAAAAAGTCAGACGTGTCACTAACTTAGATGTATGACCAAATGGTCTTAATTTTTATGTTAGAGACATACAGACATTGATTCTAAATGAGGTATGCAAATTTTCTGGGGGATGTATAGCCACATCAGATACATCTTAAAGAAAAGAAAAGAATAGAAAAATCATGATAGTGAATTGAGAGTCAAAACAAGTAACTTTGTTGTACGTAAGTACAGACCTGTTGCCTCTGGTTGACTCGAGTTAGCAAGATAAGTCGCTTTGTTGTACGTCGGTACAGACCTGTCACCGCTGTCTTGCTATCTTTAAAATAAACTTTAAGACAAACTAAGACACTCTGTTGTATGTAAATACAGAATTGTGTCCGACGTTTGCCTTTTAAAGAAAATTTGCAATACCGAAAAGTTATAATCATTGTGTGTATGCCTTGATCATAAAAGTACGTCTAAGTATGAGACATGTAAGGTAGTTTCTTGATAAATAAAAAGGCCAAGGGATATTCCAAAGTGTAACATGTTTAAAGGGAAAATAATACCAACAATCGCCTATAAATGTGTGACACGACAAACAATCAAGGAATCAAAAATTCCTATGTGTGAGAGTGTAATTCTGAAAGTGCGTATCTGACACCGCTATCTGATTGAACCTTTCTTTGACTTTCTCGCCAAAAAGTATTCTGTTAGTATAGGATGTACATTTTAAAAAGTATTTTAGAGCAGTATAAAGTTTAAATTTTATTCAAAATTTTATTTTATTTTATTTTATTTTATGTTATCATTATTTTATTTTATTTTATTTTATTATTTTTCATTTTAGGAAAAAGGTCAAAATTACTAAGGATGCATTTTTAGTTGAATAAACGAACATTACATGAAAATCTATTGCTTGGTGCGAATAATTTTTGCATAGTTTGTTTCGTTGCACGAAAAAGTTGTAAAAGTTGGAAAAGTTTGAATAAGTTGAATTTTATTCGAAGATTTTCAAAATTTACAATTTTGTTCGAATTTAAGACAAACTCGAATTCATTTTCGAATATGTCAGTAAATTCGAATTTAATGCAAGTTCGAATGTGGTTAGTATATAAAGGTCAACAGTGACTCATTTATGTCACCTACCTTCGATTCTGTTGCTTCGAACTTGCCCACTGCGATTCGAACTTACCTTCGAGTTTACCGATTTCGAAGATTCTACTATTTCTCGAATTTTTGCTGTTGTGTGTTCGACTTTACTTGCAAATCTAGGTATAATCATAAGTATTATACAAGATTTAGGTATCCTAGGACTCATTTATAGCAAAAATCGACCAATTTTTGAAGTTCTTGGGTTTTAACCTTTGTGATTCAAAATCACAGCTTTTAACCGGTGAAACTTCAAATAAATCACATACATCTTCGATTAGAACCTAATAGGACTAGATGATACTAATTTCTAAGTCAAATGGGGTTTAAATCATGGATTTGTGTTCGAAAGTGACCGAATTCGAACATGTTCATCATGTTCGAATTTGTCAGGAAATTCGAATTTGTCAACAAACTCAAATTCAGTCAAATTCGAACATGTCATTCGAATTTATTATTAAAGTCGAAATATTTGCATAATTTTCAATTCAAACTTGTAGAAATTCAA
This sequence comes from Centrapalus pauciflorus, assembly GCA_020465985.1. Classification (NCBI taxonomy): domain Eukaryota; kingdom Viridiplantae; phylum Streptophyta; class Magnoliopsida; order Asterales; family Asteraceae; genus Centrapalus; species Centrapalus pauciflorus. The sequence continues at coordinate 32,078 of JAANYP010002517.1, forward strand.
ATGTGTTGGATTTTGGACTTACGTAAGTTCAAAATAAAACAAATTCGAATTAAAACAAGTTTCATTTTTATTTATCACTTCTAATATATGTTAGTGTTTATTGTGCAGATATGGGTGAAAGAGCATTTTTTCAGAAGCATAATATGGTTATATCGCCAGACAGAGAGCTTCTCGAAGCTCAGGCCTTTCGGCAGATGGTGGAGTTTTTGACACACTCCAGGGTCTCGTATGCACTATCCCATAATGTGCAGATAATATTGCCATATGTTAGGCAATTCTGGGATCATATACAAGTAGACTGTACTGTTACTCAAACAATATTATGGACGAGGGTCGCTGGACACCCTCTAGTGTTTTCAGCTGACATGTTACGTCAAGTGTTGCAGCTAGGCTCTCAAGAGCAGGAAAATGGGCCGATTGACTTTCCATTAGCAATCAGGCAAGTAGCATTTAGCAGAATGGGATACAGTTTGGATGTGACTAAGTCTTCTTACATGAAGAGTGGGCTGATAGGGCAATGGCGATACCTAGCTTACGTCTTTATGGTATGTTTTGCTGCCAAGAAAGCAGGATTCGACTACATAGTATCGAAGATTCAGTCAGGGATGATAGCGTTGGTTTATAATCAAAGATTTAGCTACTCAGAGATGTTCTTTACAGAGTTTGTTCAACAAATAACAGCTCCGGACCGAGAAAGATTTCTGTTATTTCCGAGATTCATAATGATGCTGATAAGACATTTCCTACCGATCCTGCCTCAGCTTAACGATATTCAAAGTATTGCTGTCATAGACAAATGAATTTTTGCAGTATGTTCAACTCATAGAGGACGACTAGCTAGGCCAGTGGATGCACCACTTTTTGGTGCAGTGGTCAATCCTGATTTTGTAGTCCCTGAAGGTGCCAATTGGGCAGGGGAAGTTCAAATTCCACAGCAGCCACAACAGCAACAGCAACAGCCAAGGCCTCAGCAACAGAAGAGAAGGCAAAGACCATCCGCAAGACAGACTCAGGCTGCTAGGCCTTCTACGAGTAGAGTTCAAGAGCCAGTTGAAGCTGGTCCGTCAGGTGTTGAAGCTAGTACTTCAGATGTAGCCCGCGGAACTGATCAACGGGCGGAAACATTAGAAGAGATATGAGCATCTGGTTTGAATGCAAATGAGCAAATTACTGCTGAGCTTGTTGGAGAACTTCTGGAACCACCAGAAGGGGAAGAAGATTTGTTTAGGCAGATAGATGAATATGTGCATGTTGAACAAGAGAGTAAATCAGACTCCGAATCAGAAGAAGTGGAAGAAATTAAGGTTGAGAAGGAGCCAGAAGATCCTTCTATCCTAATTCGCACATATGGATCCCGAGTGATGGTGATTAATCAAGAGATAGAGAAAAGAAGAGCTTCGTGGGAGTCAGATGACTCAGATTTTGAGGATGAGGAAATTACTTCTTTGATACCGAGGCAGAGAGCAAAGAGACATCGCTTCATGCAGGGAGCTTCATCAGCCTCTACTCCTGAGCCAGAAATACCTACCGCCCAACCATCAGAACCAACATCCATTCCGCCACCACCACCACCTGTTCAAGCATCCATTCCCTCTCCAATCACCCCAACCCCTATCCAATCAATTCCATCCACTTCATCGACCTTCACAGATAATCAAAGGTTTTCTGAGCTTCGGAGCAAGGTTGACTTCCAGCAAGTCCAAATCTTTCATTTGACTAAAGCTGTTGGTGAGATACAGACTCAAAACACAAATATTGACAAAGAAAATGCTGAGTTGAAGAAGCATGTTGGAAAGGTTGAGGAAGAGAATTTGGAGCTTAAAACCTTTGTTGCAGATCAAGCTGCTGAGATTCGATCGATGCGATCCCTAATTGAGCAATTACTGAAAAATCTAAAGGCTCAGGGGGAGACGAGCTGTAGGGATCCGAAGGAGCAGCAAAGGGGAGATGATGAAGGCAATGATCCCAATGCACCAAAAGAGAATGAGCCAGTAGATTTTCCTGCTGCTCTATATGCTGAAACTCAGGGGGAGCCTAGTCAAGGTGGAGCCGAAGGAGGAGAGGCAAGTTCCTCAAAGGTTATAGAGAGCGATATGAACGAAATCATTGAAGCTCTGATGAATATCGAGGAAGAGCCGTTAGATTTTGATTTTGATTTTGAGGATGAAGTTGAAGACCTGGAAGAAGGGGAGTTCGTGCCTGAAGACATAACAGACTGGAAATCTGATGATGAGGTCTATGTTGATGAAGAAGATGAGGCGAATGAGATCATCGTTCAACAGAATCCTATCACAGATACATATGTGTCGGAAGGAAATAATATGATTGACATAGAAGCGGTCAAAGCTGCTTTAAATGCTGAATTATCATCTGAAGAGCCTGCCAGAGAGCTTACAAATGAAGAAAAGAGAAAGCTGTGGTTCAGGGCAGAGAATAAAGAGTTAGAGTTGAAGAAAAAGATGCGCGTGCCTGGTACTGGAGAGCTGTCAGGAAATATTCTAAGCTGGTTCTTTGATCGAGAACTGCAACTATTCATTATCAAACGAAAGGATGGCCTCCAGTATCTCAGAAGAAGACTGAAAGATTTCAACTCCTTGCCAAAGGTTGAGATAAAGGCGTTGGCATGGAAGGAGCTCATAAATATCGGCGACGATCCTTGCGCTGAAATCATAACTAAGATCATTAGAAAGGAAGGGAGGTCGAGAAAGTTTGAAAGGCTCAATCCGAGAGTTGGCAAACGAGTAATGGACAATACCAGAATTGATCCTCTGACTGGTAGACCTTGGATGAAAATTCAATATAAACCAGTTAGATGTTTGAAGAAAGTCCCTCTCAAGCCAATGCCACAAAATGTTTTGAATAATCTCAATTGGTGGTATGTGGAAAGTGAGACAGGTGAAGCGGTGATGGAAGACTTTGAAGAAAAAGTAATTCTTAGAGTATACGATCCGCTGCACCTAGTTAATCTCTCGAAAGATGACCTTCAAGTTCTACATACTCATCAAATCTCGAGTGATGCACATATGGAGTTTGAGGCTAGAAAGTATCAGAATGTAGTTAAAGTTTGTGTTGAGCAAGGCCTGTATGCTGGCAGTAGTTTAAATAAATCTAGTACTTAATCAAAATGTAAATAGATAGAAGCTATCGTCAAGGGGGAGTCTGTTGGTACACCCTGTGTGACGATAGCAGTCTAAGTTGTATTAACATTTTGTCTAAGTCATGTTACAAAGTATTGAATATTAACTAGTGTTTGATATATGTGTTTATATGTGTTTGATAGTTATTGATTGAATGTTTGAACTTGATGTAAAGTATTACAAAAAGTTCAAACATAAAGTCCAAAGATTAATTCAATCATAAGTTAGAACATATGTTCAAATAGAAGTTTGACTTGTCAAATTCGAATTTAGAGCATACTCGAATTTACACATAAGGCAGATTCGAATTTGGTATAAATTCGAATAAGGCAGATTCGAATTTGTCAAGGGGACAAATTCGAATGGGTCTTGGGCCTGTTTCGAGTTTGGCCCATGACAAACTCGAATGGATCACTATAATTAGGGATTAACTCGAATGATTAGAAGACTTTTTGCAGAATTCGTGTGAGCAATTAGCAAAAGGCGATCTCGAGTTTATCAGCTGATATTATGTTTGTTCGGAGAGAATCATTGCGTAGGTTCGTTCGTAGTAGATCGTACAACGCCATGGTAGTCTCCGTGTTCCGTGTGAGTGATATATCCGTCAAACCGCTAACGAGGATTCTGCACTCGTTGGTGTGTGTCGCGTCTAGATAGATCTGTTAGTTCAAGACCTTACAAAAAACGGCTGCAAAGTGTGCTTTGGAGCTTGAAAATCAACTAAAATGGCGGTTTGGGGGTTGTTTGGGCATCAGAGAAAGAGAGAAGAAGAAGTAGTAGTTTGCGTAGTGGAGAAGTAACCGTGTCCCGCCTATTTAAATAGGCGGGTCATGTTTAAAAAGATCCGTGCGTTTTCTTATAAATGCGCCAACCGGTTTCAAAATCAAACAAAATAAAGACTAAACACAATTGGCTTAAATATTTTTGATCAAAACCAAATAAAATGAATAAAAGGCCCAAAAAAAATCTTTTTAGGTTTTCTTTTTAGAGCATTTACTAAAACAATTTTACAAATAAACTCAACTGAATAATTAAACTCAACATTAAATAAATTAAATTACTGACGTTGACAAACCAAAATAAAATAATCAAAAAATTGGAACCGAGAGAAAAAAATATTTTTGTGATTTTCTTTAAAACTATACTAAGAAACAAAATTTATCTAAGACAAAAAAATGTTTTTGACTTTTTGATAAATGAACAGGCTAGATGTAACATAAATCTTTTTGCGTTTTTCTGAGAGATTACTTATCTTAAAAATAAAATTAACCTAACACTAGAATATGAGGAAAAATAAAAACTAATTAAGTTATACTAACATCCTGAAATTACTCCCCTCAATTAAACAAATATCCTTTAAAATCGAAGTCGTATAACCTTTTAACCCTTTGAAATACAGACAAACCTGGATATATCAGCGTCCCACTTAACTATGAACAGTTCACATAGCAACTTTCAGGATCATTAAAAATTTAAAATATACGTAGATAAAGAAATATTGAACTTAATTTTGTGACACAACCTTTAAATTTAAATAACAGATATTTTCTAAGTAAAGGAATTTCAAACACTTATATGTTTGAAATAGAATTATTTAGAAAATGTCTGGAATTTAACTAGAAGGTGGATTCAACATGCTGATATGAGATACTAAAAACTGAAAACGAGGTTCGTCTAAAGCCTTAGTAAAAATATCAACGAGTTGGAATTCAGTGACTACAAATACAGTTTAATGGTTCCTTTTTCTACGTGATCTTTAATAAAATGATACCTAATTTCTATGTGTTTCGTTCGTGAGTACTGCACGAGATTGCAAGAGATAGCAATTGCACTTCTAGAATCACAGTTTATTGGGATATTGGTGAGCGAGAACCCATAATCACGTAACTGTGTTCTCATCCACAGCACTTGAGAGCAACAGCTTGCGGCTGCTACATACTCAACTTCTGCTGTGGATGTGGAAACACAGTTCTGCTTTTTGGAAGACCAACTCACCGGTCTGTCACCCAAAAACTGTATTCCGCCTAAAGTGCTTTTCCTATCGAATCTACAACCTGCAAAATCAGTATCTGAAAAGGCAGTAAGATCAAAATTGGTTCCCTTTGGATACTAGAGACCAAGATCGAGTGTACCCTTAACATAATGAAAAATGCGTTTTACCGCAGTTAGGTGTGATTCTTTTGGGTCGGCCTGAAAGCAAGCACAAAGACATGTTGAAAACATTATATCTGGTCTGCTGGCTGTAAGATAGAGTAGAGAACCAATCATCCCTCTGTAAGTTGTATTGTCGACATTTTTCCCGGCATGATCAGTGTCTAACTTACAGTTTGAAGCCATGGGAGTTACAATACTCGTGCAAGAGTCTAACTTATACTTCTTGAGAATGTCAAGAGTATATTTCGACTGGTTCACAAATATCCCATTTTCAAGTTGTTTGACTTGTAATCCGAGGAAAAAGTTCATTTACCCCATCATACTCATCTCAAATCTGGACTCCATTAGGGATGAGAAATCCTTAAAGAAATTACAGTCAGTAGATCCAAATATAATATCATCGACATATATTTGGACTAGCATTATGTGCTGGCCTTCGTTTTTAGTGAATAGTGTTGTGTCTACTACACCTTTGCTGAAACCAGCGAAGATAAGAAAGTTAGAAAGACTGTCATACCATCCTCGGGGTGCTTGTTTCAAATCATAGAGGGCTTTGTCTAGCACATTAAAATGATCTGGTTTATGTGCATTAACAAATCCTTGTGGTTGTTCAACATACACCTCTTCGTTGAGTTCACCGTTCAGGAAGGCTCTCTTGACGTCCATCTGGTACACTTTGAAGTCTTTGTGTGCCGCGTACGCCAAGAAGATTCTGATTACTTCAATCTGTGCAACTGGAGCGAAGGTCTCATCATAATCTATGCCTTCTTGTTGTCGGTAGCCTTTGGCGGCAAGTCTTGCTTTATTTCTTACCGCGATGTCGTTTTCATCTCGTTTGTTCTTAAAAATCCACTTTGTTTCGATTATGGTTCGGTCTTTGGGTTTGGGAACTAACCGCCATACTCTGAGCTATTCAAACTGGTTGAGTTCTTCTTGCATTGCCACAATCCAGTCTGGGTCTTTCAAGGCTTCATCCACACGAGCAGGCTCTATCATGTTAAGGAATGACGCAAAGAGACATTCATTAGCAGATGCCCTTTGAGTTTGGACACCAGTAGAGAGATCACCAATGATTTGTTCGGTTGGGTGACTCCGGGTCCATTTCATCTCGTGTGGAAGGGGTGAACGGGATGGAATCTCAGTGGTGAGTGAGGGAATGGATGAAGAGTTATGGTTGATGGTTTTGAATGAAGGTACCACTGGTTCTGGTTCTTGTTCGGCTTGATCTGTTAAAGGGATAATGTTTGGCACTACGTGTGAGGCATTTCATAAGTACATTCAACTGGAGATGTGTCTGTGGATGAAGTGGACGGGGGATGACATAAAGTGGAAGGTGGATCAGATGGTGTTTGTTGAGCAGTTGAATCGTTGGATGTGCTAACTACAGAAGAAGAAACATTAGAAGAATTAGCACTAGAACAAAAAATTCTACATAAAACGGATCAAATAAATTAATTAAGTCAGAAGGAGAAAAGGAAGAAGATTGTGATGAGTCTCCAGACATTGGTGTCATGCGTGGTCCTGATTGGTTAACTTCGGGAGCCAGTTCAACCATTTCATCGAATGTGACATGCACACTCTTATTGACTGTCCTGGTGCGATTGTCGTATGCGCGATATGCCTTCGAATTGGATGAGTATCCAATGAAGATCGCTTCATCCGCCTTTTCGTTGAACTTCCTGAGGTTGTCCATGTCGTTAAGCACATAACACCTGTAACCAAACACACGTAAGTACTTGATAAAAAGAACTTTATTCAAAAAGAGTTGGTAAGGAGTTTTATTGACACGCTTATGGATTATGGAGCGATTTTGTGTGTAGCAAGCTGTTGACACGACTTCGGCCCACAAGAATGGAGGTAGCTTTGAGTATGTCAGCATTGTGCGAGTGGCTTCCATGAGGGTACGGTTACGCCTCTCAATGATTCCAATTTGTTGAGGTGTTCGAGCAACAGAATACTGATGATGAATACCTTTGGATCGAAGGAATCTCTCAACTACCGAATTCTTGAATTCTGTGTCGTTGTCAGATCGGATTGATTGTACTGACAGCTGCTGTTGGGTTTCAACACTCTTGATGAAATCGATGATTTATTGAGTTGTCTCATCCTTGGATCGCAAGAATTTAACCCATGTGTATCGTGAAAAGTCATCAACGATAACTAACACGTATCGCTTCCCATTTATGCTTTGTGTTCGCATGGGGCCACATAAATCCATGTGAAGTAACTCCAATACTCTTTTTGATGATGGTACGGGTTTTGATTTGTGAGACGATCTTTTCATTTTTCCTTTCTCACATGCTCCACACAGATGGTCCTTTTCATATCGTAATTCTGGGAGTCCTTTAACCAGTTGTTTCAAAGCCAACTTGTTTATACTGTCAAAGTTTAGATGGGATAACCTTCGGTGCCATAACCAAGAGTCTTTTGACGAGGCTTTTGATAGTAGGCAGATGCTATACTTAACCGTAAGCTTGACTATGTCTATGGTGTAAAGGTTAGAGTTTCTGGAACCAGATAAAATTTCTTTTCCATCAATACTCTTAACACTACAGTTCTTAGCCCTAAATGTAACCTCTAGCCCTTTATCGCAGAGTTGTCCTATGCTAAACAGATTATGAGATAACCCCTCAACATAGTCAACATCCTTGATGCCTAAATTTTTTAAGACCAAATCCCCGTATCCTTTTAAATGAGCATGATTATTATTCCCGAATTTGACTGATAATAATGTTCTACTATGTTGGACAATAACCCTCTCCTCCCAGTCATGTGCTTTGAGCAACCCGAATCCATATACCAGGTGGATTTTGCCTGAAAACAAAAATGCATACAATGAAAATCTATTGGCATTAAACAGATCCATCAGAAATTAACATGCAAACCGTGTTCTGATTTGAGATGTTCAGAAAACATGAAGTGTTTAGACTGGGTCCTGAGCTAAGTGCACAGAAGCCAAACATGTCGGTTTAAGCACAACCGACAAGCAGAAGAACGGGTCCTAGCCTAAAATAACTAGAAGCCAATTCATTGAAGTGCGGGTCTTGATCTGATGTAACCAAGAACCATCTGCATTATAATCACATAAATTTGGGTACCCATCTTAGGATGGGTCCTTTTGGGTTAGGTGTTCCAGGAAAATTTGACCTAAATCACGTGCGTCTCTCCTAACACAAGTAGCTACATGGCAGTTTAAGTCGGTTTTCCTGGAATAATTCTTGATAGCCCCACACCACTTGCATTTTGTTTTCTTAAATCCATCCAAAGTGATGTCGGGTGGTAGCTCGAATACATTCCATACTCGTGAGGTGTGTTTCTTCTGTCTCTTTCTTTTGCTTTTGGTAGATAATCCATCTTCAGGTACATCATCAACTTCCATATCCACGGTATTTTCAGTTGCAATATTATTATCAGTATCATCATCCATCTAAAATGAAAAAGAAAACATCATGGCTGAGTTATATATCTGTTGTACATTATCGGTCTACTATATAAATAATGACAAAAATAACATATTGCAATTGACCAACAACACAACAATTTAAAATGCTTAATTTGAGCAGCCAGAAAAATTTCATCAATAAGAAAATGTGTATTTGTGTCACTATCAATCAGTGAATTCATATATACTACTGGAAGCAATATCTAAATCAAAAATCTAAATCCAGATATAAAGCAAAAACCCAACATAGAATGTGGAAGCGATATCTAAATCCAAAACCCACACAACGAATCTGGAAGCAATATCTAAATCCATAGCCCACACAACGAATCTGGAACCAAAGCGTGAGAAGTATCATGAAACCCACAAAATTGAAGTATCAAAACCTACACAACGAATCTAAATCCAAAACCCATACAACTAAAGTATCATGAAAATTTAAAAATATAACATACCATAATATTAGATACCATAAACGCTTCTAAATCTATGTTGAAGGTGGAGATGGTCACCGAAGAATCGCAGGTTCGAGAAGCCCAGAGATATGGTCAGACAACATTCAAGACTTAAGAGAGAGATAGTTGAGAGTGGTGCGATGAAGTGAGAGACAGTCAAACGGACTAAGAGTCGGTGGCATGACTCCACAGAAAGGTCACCGACTCACTGGAGATTTAGGAGAGAGGAGCAATGGAGTCCTTAGTCGTAGAGAGAGAAAGAGAGTTTGATGCTCTGATTGTGTGAAGCGCTGAAGGGGGAAGGAAGGCAGACTCAGAGAACCTGAGACACAAACCCTAAAGTTTTTCAGACATTTTCGAAGTAAGTGGGAGTCAAATATTTTTTAAAAAATTGAAACCCTAGTTTATACGTGTTTATGCATGTAATTGTGTAACACATTATTTATATGTGTCTTACAAGTGTTTATATAGGTAAATACATGTTTTACCTATATAAGATATGAAACAAGAATTTTAAATATGTGTCAACACGAATTTACACGAAACACGAATTTGTAAAAACCATATACAGAAAACTTGTGTTGTATACATGTCGTGTACCAAATTTCCAGGTCTACCTAAAAACCATTCTTGAAGGCAATGCTCACTTGACTGAGATCCAAAACCAAAGCAAAAGGGAGGCCAAGAATTTAATCTCAATGTCAAAACCATTAATTCTTGATTCTTGGTCTATTTCAAATCGAGAACAATTCTCAAGATTTAATCGATCTCAATAACAAAATATTTGAATAGATTTTAGTAACAATCAATCAAAGATTAAACAATTGGTTCTAGGTTACCATGACGTGGCTCAGATACCACTGAATTGTTTTAGAGCTTAAAATCAGATTTTATGTAGTGGAAATAAAATTGTCGTTAGACGTGAATAATCTCGCCAAAAACTGTTGTAGGTCATCTAATGATTTTTATGTACCATTTGGTGCACACCCGTGTGCACCTGTAATGACATATGATGTTGGATACGAAAATAATTAATGTCGAGCACAAAAATCTCTTTCAAAGGACCATAATAGCGTGTCAATTATAACTTTAAATTTTTATTAAAAAAATTGAAAGCTATTCATTGAGCTTGATCTAATTGTAACACAAGAGTTATTAGAGCAACATAATTCACATAGATCAAAGTTTAAATTATTCTTGATTTAAGGAGAACATACACATTTTATGATTCACAACAGTTTTTTAAATTATGATACTAATAGAAAATAGCTAGTGTCTTTGAGTTCGTCATCGTCAAGAGTCAATCGCAGTGAATGGAAGTTTGTTTTAACACCCGTTAAATACACCAAAATGTCACATTAAAATATCATTATTGTAATAAGCCAAATACTTGAGGATTATTACATTTGGCCTAAATTAAATTAATTATGAAATAATTAATTCTGATGAAACTTTATAATATTTATCTCAAGTGTTGCTAGTGTTGGCAATATACTTTGGATGTATTAAGAATACAGATATGAAAATACGTATTGAGAGTTTAAAAAGGCAAAGCATTATCGTAAGAGTGTTAAATGGTATCATGTGATGGTTAAAAGGGGTTAATGGCCAAATGCTAGATTTCCTTTACACTTCTTTATTTATAACCGTGCAAAATTATTGATAATTTCTTTGATCTTGCTAGTGATTATTCATTTGATTCATCTGGATATCCATGAACTTTCCTGTAGTTACATGAACGAGATTCACTCCTAAGTTAAGGATATGAGTATTTATGGCTCTAAGTTACGGATAAAACCTTTGCCCCGTAGTTACAGGTGCACATCTCTGAAATGATAGTTAAAGACTTGCTTGTAGTTACAGAACAAGCTTAATATGCATTTATTGAACGTCTTTTTTGATTACTTGTTCATTTATGTAGTACTTTTTGATCATTAATCTAACTCACTAAACAACCATGTTGTTTAATCTTTTCACGTGTTGACAAGGGTAAATGCATCACTTCTACACAATAATGGATCCTTTAGAGCTTGACTTATCGTCCAATTCTATTGGTATATTTTGAAGATTATTCTTGGGAATGGGTAGACGACACCTCTTTTGATATACACATGGATGGACATAGTTCCCAACCAATACATATATAACTTGTATGGAAATTTACACTCCCAAACTACTTTACTTCCTTGATTTTGTACCACTTTGTTAGGGTTGTTAACAAAATGTTTAGAATCATGATTATAACTTATTATTATTAAAAAGTAAAACTTTATTCGTTCCGCAATACAATTATGTATTTATTAATTATCCTGAAATACATGTATTAGTTGTAACATCCTGAAAATTCATCAAGCAAATATCAGGTTTTGGATTATATATAAAATGATAATAATCATTATTATAATAAGGGGTTAAGTATGTATTTATGATAGATGAGGGAGGATATATGTAAATATATGATAGATAAAGGGTAAATGTAACAATGCATTTGATGCATATACAAAATGAATTGAAATTCAATGTTGGTAAAAGCGTCGATAAGCGTCGATATATGCGTAAAATTCATTGGTTGTGCATTTTTCAAGTCAATAAATAGACTCACTACAAACGATTAAAAATTGCACAAATACTCATAAATATCACTATTAAACAAAGAGTCATATTTTGAGTAATTTTCTACTTATTTCTTACGAATTTTCTTTTCACCATTTTTGGACTACTGTAAGTATCTAATCACTTCCACTTTGAGCCTATTATTTTATTCATTATGTTGGATCATTTTATTTGACTCTATGATAATTATAGGATATTTTTATGATTCAGTAATTTATTAGAATATGTATAATAGTTGTTGGTATGACTTCGTGAATATCAACGTAATGATACTGCTAATATTATAAAAATTATATAGTCTTTTGAGACGACAACAAAATGACGCCAAAATGGCGAAGCCTTTTGAGATGACACGAATGATACTTCTCTGTGATTTATTCGGGTAATAATATACCAGTAAATTTTATAATGAAAAAGATGAAAAGCTTTTTAGAAAAGAATAATATTTATTTTATTGACAAACATACTCATTTAATTCGAGTATGAAATGAAGAAATCAATATTTATTGTATCAGGTATCTTCACAAACTTAGTTGCATGTCGCTATATTATTTAAATTGTTACGAAAAATATATTTTTACAAAAAGTTATATTTATAAATTTCCTTACCCAGGATAATGCATTTTAAAACATATCACTCCACCCCCAGGTGTGTAGTACTTGTTGGACGTTGTTGCTTACATTTACATATTTACACTTAGGTACTAAGGCAGGAACCTCTAATGGCAAAAGGAAAAGAGGGAAGTTTATGATTAAGTTGTCTATTGTTAGGCACAAAAAGGTCTCAGTCAAACCTGTTCTACATCTGAGGGGGAGATTTATAATCAAACCTGTTGATGCATTTGAAGGTTGAATTTAAGGCCTGTTATATGTCTTATTGAAACCTGAAAATGATTTGCAATATCAGTCTAAAGCTGTTCTATATGTTGCATGTGTTGCAACTAAGACAGTTTGTCCAAGCTGCTCTGTCTGCTGAACAGGCTGGACATAAACTGTCTACGCTGCTCTACACTGTTGAGCAGCTTGGGCATTTTTAAAGTGTTCTGTTCTTTGTGAACAGAACCTGTTCTTTGTGAACAGGCTAAACACTTTATGGAATATGTTTCCAAGTCATCATGTATTGTTTTTGACTACAAGATCAGTTTACAAAGTCGAAGACAAAGTGGAAAACAGAACTGCTCAGCCTGCCCACGCTGTTCTGTAACATGAAGACAAAAGGTTATTTGAAAAAGGGTGACAGACCTTTTTCTTATATCAAAATAGGCCTTTACAAGGAAGAAAGACGCAAAGTTGACATTCCTAAATTAGTTAAAGGAAATGCAACAGTAGACAAAGTGAAAAGACAAAAGTTCTGCACATGTGAAGACAAGTCTGCTTTTCAGAAAAGTGCAGAAAAGGTTATGTTGTCTTTTCAACAAGACTTCTCCTTTTTCATTTCGTCCAATGAAGATGTTTCTCTTAGATCCTCTGAATGGGTATAAAAGGAAGCTTCTAAGGACCAGAAAGAAGTGTGAAGAAAGCTAAGTGCTGAAACCAAGAGTGAACGTGCAAGTGTGATTTTCATGCATGCAAGCCTTCTGTGTAAATCAGTATCTGTGTGTCTAAGCTGTTTTACATAAGCTGTTCCCTTAAGTCTTGTAAACACAGTGAGTGCTTCTTAGTGAGTGTATTCATTGTATACTAGTTTGATTTGTCTTAGACTAGTGAACATACTGTTGTATCTGTCATCTCAGCTTGAACTATTCCGCATTGAAGCTTGTTTGTAATTAACAAATTGTTGATAATACATACAAACATTGAGAAAATAGTGTGTAGTTTTTAAATAGCTGTATTCACCCCCCCTTTACAGCTTAAAGCTATATACTTTAGGAACCTCTCGGGACCTACAACTGGTATCAGAGCAGTTTAGAGTGTGTGTCATTCTAGATCTCTCATTCTCCCAAGTTTCCATGGACAACAGTGCTGCAAATTCTTCTTACTATGACAACTGGCTCTAGGGCCAGCATAACCTCTCAAAATTTTTAATCATCAAAACTTCTCTGGTTGGAGTGCAGATGATGCTCTATTTAGAGAATCTGGATGTACAACTGCCAGAGATAGTGATGGAGGGTCCCTATGTGCCAACCTCTGTTACTACCATAACTCCAGCGGTTGAAGGAGCTGCTCCTGAAATCAGGACCTTTGAGAAAGCTAAAGCTCAATGGTCTGATGAAGACAAGAGACTGGTGGCTCTGGATGCAAAGGCCAGAAACAATCTAGTCATTTCTCTTCCTGATGATGTGTTCAAACAGGTTGAGAAAATGAAGACAACAAAAGAAATGTGGGATACTTTGTGTACCGTCTATGATGGACCCACAATCACACTGGACAACAGGATCAACAATCTTGTTAGACAGTATGAACTTTTCTTTACTAAACCAAAGGAGACTCTCACTGAAACCTACACCAGGTTTACTGCTTTAGTGAATGATCTCAAAGCTGTTGGGATCACTAAGGACAGTCTCACCCTGGTGAATAAATTTCTGGACATTCTACCTGAAGAGTGGAACTACTTCTCAACAATTCTAAGGAACTCAGGTACTATCAGAAGTATGGATCTAGTCAATCTGTATGGATCCTTACTGAATGATGAACAATCAAGGCAACAAAAGAGAAATTCTTTGGAGATGTCCAAAAGAGGTGCAGCCTTTGTGGCTAATGTGAGACAGCCTGTAAATCAGGTGAGTGATGTGTTCACTCAACCTGATCAACAGGATGATGACAAGGAGGAAGAGTCAGGTGAAGAAGATAATGCAGATCTTGCTGAACAAGATGATGAGCAAATGATAGCTATGCTTGTCAAAAGGTTCAACAAGAAAAGGTTTGGAAGAAACATGCTGCAGGGAAGTTCAGGTGCTGGCAAAAAGAAAGCATTTGATAAATCCAAGGCTGAGTGCTTCAAATGTGGCAAAACTGGCCATATAGCTGCTGACTGTGTGTCAAAAGCTGTTGGTCAGTCATCCAAACCATACAAGACAAACAAGGATGATGGTTATAGGGTTAAGTACCTTATGGCCATGGCTAAGCTGAGGAAGTTGGAAAACTCAGTGAGTTCCAACCGCCAAAAGGGACTCATGGCAGAGACTTGTGATTGGGAGGAATCTGATTCATCATCTGATGCAGAAGATAATCAATGTCTAATGGCCAACACTGATGTCCCATCAACAAGCAGCTTCAAACAAGATATGGCTGAAGCTGAAGCTTTCAGCAGCTTAGAGAACTGGAATCCTACTATGATGTATAAGGAAAAACAACCTTCCCAGGTTTGGTACTTGGACAGTGGCTGCTCAGGGCACATGACAGGTTGTAAAGAATTGCTGAGTGAACTCAGGCCTGAAAAAGGGCCAAAAGTCACCTTTGGTGACAATGTACAGGGATCCACTGAGGGATATGGAACTCTTAAAGCTGGTGCTGTAGTGTTCAAAAGAGTAGCCTATGTGGTTGGGCTAAAACACAACCTTGTTAGCATAAGCCAACTGTGTGATGCTGGCTACAAGGTAACTTTCAGATGAAGCACTGGGTTTACATTCATTGGACTTCCAAGGCAAAGTTGTGCTATGGTGCATCAACGAAAGAAAAGGTGTATATGTTTGTGGATATCAATTGGCTTGACCCCACAACTGAAACCTGTTTTCTCACAAGAACCAACGCTGATCTAAACTGGTTATGGCATAGAAGACTGTCACATCTGAACTTCAAGAACATCAACAAACTCTGTAAGAAAGAGTTGGTGACAGGGTTGCCTTCTATGACTTTTGCCAAAGATAGATTATGCACAGCTTGTGAGAAAGGCAAGCAGAGAAAAACATCTTTTAAATCCAAACACAATTTCTCTATTGATACTCCACTCTTCTTGATCCATATGGACTTGTTGGACCTGTTAATGTCCCAAGTCTAGGAGGAAGAAGATACACTCTTGTAATGGTTGATGAGTTCTCCAGGTACACATGGGTGATCTTTCTGAAGAGCAAAGGAGAGGCTGCTAGAGAGATTATTGGAATTTGTCAAGAAAGATGGAAATGCTGAACTCTGCCCAAGTAAAGCAGCTTAGAAGTTGGGATCATAGTACTGAGTTTCCGGAAACGTACTATTTAAGATTTCTGTAAGACGAAGGAATCACTCAAAACTTTTCACTGTATAGAACTCCTCAACAAAATGGGAGTTTGCTGAAAGGAGAAACGGATTCTCCATTGAAGCTGCTAGAACCATGCGTGTGGCATCAGGTTTACCTTCCATCATTTTGGGCTGAAGCTGTTAACACTGCCTGCTTCACCCAAAACAGATCCTTAGTGGTGAAAAGATTCAACAAGACTCCCTATGAGCTGCTCAAAGGGAGGAAGCCAAATGTCAGTTATTTCCATGTGTTTGGATGTCCCTGTTTCATTCTGAATCAAAGGGACCAACTGTCAAAGTTTGAACCTAAAGCTGATGAAGGTGTGTTTTTTGGCTACTCTGCTATCTCCAAAGCCTATAGAGTTTACAACAACAAAAGAAAGGTGATAGATGAATCTATCAATGTCACCTTTGAAGAGTCCAAGAATGCTTCCACCAAAGCAGTTCCTGAATTGGTTTCAGGAGAACTTAACTTTGATGATCTGATGCATTCAAACAATGAAGAGGACTCAAAAGCTTCCACTACACCCAGTGTGGAACCTGTAAATCATGATGGACATGATGATGATTATGTCAATACACCCTGTGTGAATAAATGTATTGACTTAATTACAACTGCATGTCCAGAACCTATCAATGCTGATTTTCCCAGCTCCTCTGCTGATATGTTCAACAGTGGTCAGACATGTTCAACAAGTGAACAGGCTCAAGACAACAGTGTGTCTGAAAATCTTGAGAGCTGTTCAACAGGACCTGCTGAAGATGTTAACAACTCAGGTGAATCATCATTGAAAAATGATCCTAAGTGGATCAGGTGTCACCCCAATGATCAAATAATTGGTGACATCAACAAAGGGGTACAAACACGGTGGGACAGCTTAGGGAACTTTTGTATGTTCTCTAGTTTTGTTTCATTGATGGAGCCAAAGAAGGTGGATGAAGCACTAAAAGATGCCAATTGGATCACTGCCATGCAAGAAGAGCTCAATCAGTTTGAGAGAAACAAGGTATGGAAGCTGGTCCCTGCTCCTAAAGGTAAAACCATAAT
Source organism: Centrapalus pauciflorus (assembly GCA_020465985.1). Taxonomy (NCBI): domain Eukaryota; kingdom Viridiplantae; phylum Streptophyta; class Magnoliopsida; order Asterales; family Asteraceae; genus Centrapalus; species Centrapalus pauciflorus. The sequence goes on from JAANYP010002517.1 coordinate 49,079, forward strand.
TGGCACAAAATGGGTTTTCAGGAATAAGATGGATGAGCAAGGTCAGTCATTAAGCAATAAGGCAAGACTGGTTTCTCCAGGGCTACAGACCAGGAGGAAGGAATTGACTATGAAGAAACATTGTCCTGTAGCCAGGCTAGAAGCAATTCCGTTTGTATCTAGCCTACGCTGCTCATAAGAGCATTGAGGTATTTCCAAATGATTGTAAGAGTGCATTTTTGATGGGCTGCACAGAAGAAGTTTATGTCAAGCAGCCCCTCCAGGTTTTGAAAATGAAACAACATCCAGGTTTTGTCTATAAGTTGGAAAAAGCTTTTCTATGGTCCTCAAAGAAGCCCCTGAGCCTGTGGGGTATGCCTCTTACTGAATGCCTTATGAGCATGGGTATTCGAGGTAAAGTGGAAATACAGCTGTTCTAAAGAAGTGAAAACTCTGGACATTATGCTTGTTTTCAAATTTATGTGGATTCGACATAATAATTTGGTTTTTCTACTAAATGAGCGTTAATGCATAACTTTTCACTACTTCATGAAATCTAGTATGAAAATGAGTATGAATGGGAGAACTAACTTTCTTTTTAGGATTACAGGTTAAACAAACCTCAACTGGAATTTTTATAAATCAAAGAAAGTACACTTTAGATCTATTGAAAAAGTTCAAATTTGATCAAAGTTCTCCTATTAATACCCCAATGGCAACCAATGTAAAATTGGATGCTGATGCTAGTGGCAAAGCTGTTTCAGTAACAGCTTACAGATGCATGATTGGGAGCTTGCTATACTTAACTGCTAGTAGACCTGATATTATGTTTTCCACCTGTCTGTGTGCTAGGTCCCAAGCTGATCCAAAGGAATCTCATCTAGCTGCTGTTAAAAGAATCTTCAGATACCTGAAGGGTACACCAGGTTTAGGTCTTTGGTATCCCAAAGATTCAAGCCTTGAACTAACAGGCTATTCAGATTCTGATTTTGCAGGCTGCAGGTTAGATAGGAAAAGCACAATAGGTGGATGTCAACTCCTTGGTGGAAAGTTGATCAGTTAGAGAAGCAAGAAGCAGAACTCAGTGTCCACTTCTACTGCTGAAGCTGAGTACATTGCTGCTAGAAGCTGCTGTGGACAGATTCTGTGGATGCAGCATCAGCTTGAAGACTATGGCCTTGTGTATAGGAAAACTCCTATTCTGTGTGATAACACAAGTGCCATAGCCATCTCCAACAATCCAGTATTTCATTCAAGAACAAAGCATATTGAAGTCAGACATCACTTCATCAGAGATCACATTCAGAAAGGTAATGTGGAGGTAAGTTTTATTTCCACAAATGAACAGCTTGCAGACATCTTCACCAAACCTCTGGATGAAACAAGGTTTAATTACCTTGTCAGCAAGCTGGGCATGTTAAACAAGAGTGACTAAGTGTTTCTCAATGGTCTAAAAATCTGTATGTTTCACACTGCTCAAGTTTCTCAGAACAGCTTAGACAGAACAGGTTATACATGTTCTGTACTTAGTCATTTTTCTGAAAAACTTGAACAGCTTGAGAATACAACAGGCTGAACAAAATCAGTTTATTCGTCCAGCCTGCTCTGATGGTTCAATTCTCAACCTATTCATTTCTTCACACTGTCTTACAAGTTTTTCTCTTGTAACCTGTTCACCTGTTGAACACAACCATGCTCTTACAAAAGAGAGCAGGCTGGAGGAACAGCTTGAAAGATGAACAGCTTGAAGCTTGAACAGCTTATGATAACCTTGGTCATCACAGGGTTGACCAACAGATTAGACCAAAAATTTTAATTACCTTTCTTCAAGATTAAGTTACTTAATTAATATTTTATTTAACTTAATTACTGCGGATAATGTGGATTACGTGTGTAAGTGATTAAAAAGAAATCAAGTGGTCTGACAAACGGTCTGACATGGACAACCGTTCCGTTTTCCGTTAACGACCTTTTTAAATCAAACCGCCCAAAATCTTCTCTCTCATACACACTCACATTCAAATCTTATAAATACCAAACTACTGTTTCATTTTCTTCATCATTTCCAGAAATCCTCAAGAACCCTAAATATCGACTAAGTGTCTTTTGCTTTTTCAAAAACCTCAAAAATTCCTAAATGGCTCACAGACCTAATCCCTTTCTCCCAGTGTTCATTGGTGATGATGTTGTCAAACACTCATCAGTCACCACAATGCTGACCATCAAACCCACAAACTACGTAGCAAACTCACTATTCCCAAAAACTATGTGGGAAAAGGCTACGATCAAATGGTGGAGTTTCTGCAAGTTCATCCGTTGAACTATGCCATGACTGCAACTCCTGGTGTCCTGTACCAGGAGATGGTGTATGAATTCTGGTACACCTGTTCCTACAATCCCAACACTAAGGTCATCAAAGGAACTATTCTTAATGGGACTCAAACCATTGAGATAACTATTGATCTTCTGAGGGAGGTTCTTCATCTGCCTGTTGCTGAGTCATATGATCTGCCCCAGCCTGAGAACGAGCAAATGGGAAATCTGCTACGCTTCTGTGGTGTAGCAGAACCCAAAATTGGAGCAACATTGTACAGGAAGGATTTGTCTCCTACCTACAGCTTTCTATTTGCTTCGGTGATGATGAGCTTTAGCAGCAAAGTTGGTTCATTTGACCAACTCAGTAGAGATGAAGTTCCAATAGTCCTACAGCTAGTGGATGGGACTACTCTTGACATGGCTACGTGGATCTTTTCGAACCTGAGAAACCTGGTGCAGCAAGAGCCAAGACCAGCTGCTGTCCGTTATCCAAGGTTTCTAAGTCTCATTTTCAGCCATGTTTGTGGTGAGCAACTATACAACTCCCAGCCCTTACTCAAGTCTGCTGCATTCCTTGTCATAGGGAATAGAATTTTTCATACTCCTGTACTTCAAAATGAGCCTCCTCTATCCACACCAATGAGGAGGTTGTTAGGTTTGGTGGAAGGACCCTCTGATGTGAGGGTGGATCCGGAAGCTGCTGCTCCCGCCAGAAAATCCAAAGCCAGGTCCAAACTTGTCAAGCGGACCCTGGCAACTGCTGAAGCTGGGCCTGTGAAAAAGAAGGCCAAATCAGCTCAGACTAAGTCTGCTCCTTTAGCCTCTGTGGCTGAGGAGGAGCAGACTCCTCACCCTGGTTCATTTGTTGAGCCTGAAGCCTTTGTGGCTGGTGCCTCTGTGGCACAAGAGGCTATGGAACAGGCCAGCCCCACTGTTCCTGACCCAGTCTCACACCCTGTCCAAACAGATCCTCTCTCCTCTCCCCAATCACCCACTCCATCCATCCTCTATCACAGAAAATCCATCTCCAAAAAGAAATCAGCGAAACCAACCACCTCCTCTGTTCCCTCTCAACAGGGTTCAGTTGAAAAAGAAGCAACCCCTGCTGCCTCTCCTATTTTGGGAGAAGGTTCAGCTCATTTGGAGCCTGCTTCACTCCAATCTGAGTCTACCCAGAGTCAGCCTAGACCCTCTGGTTCCTCCCAACAGGAACCAGTTGTACTAACGGAGATACCCACATCAACTATCCCAGCTTCCCAACAGGCTGAGGATATTGAAAGACAGGAGTCCTCTCCACTCCATACTGTGTGCACACTGTCCCCCACTAAAATCTGCTCACACACTGAGTCTGCACGAGGTGCCCACGCTCCTGGTATAGACCAATCAGCAGCTCAGCCTCAATCTTCTGCTCCCCATGATACAGCTGTTCTACAACAAACAGCTGCTGAGGGACCAACTTCCCAGGCTGATGAACCTCAGGGATCACACCATCCCTCTGGTGAGGCTACTCCCTTCATGCAAACTCCATCAGCAGGTTTCACCACTGCTGATGTTGAAATGCATATCTCATCTCCCAATGATGAGGTGCCTTTAGACCAAGGCACTGCAGAGGGAACCACCACTGGTCTTCATGAGGGTGTTGCAACACAAGCAGCATCTGAAAGGCCCCAAACATCATCCCCTTCTCCTGGTGATGCAGCTACAGCCGCTGCTGAAGGACCCTTCGATCCCTCCAAACTGGGCCATCTTACTTTTGCCCAGGCTATGGAGCTTCTGTCCAAAGTCTCTCTTCCCTCTCCATCACATCCTCAAACACCAGCCTCATCATCTTCCTCTCCATCTACCCACTCAAAACAATCTACCCATACCCCTCCATCTCCTAAAGACCTGCCTTTGAAGGATCAGCTTTCATTGCTGACCAACAAAGTTAGTTCTACAGAATCCTCTATGTCTTCTCTACCCTCCATCATATCAGACTCTGTGTCTACACAGCTTCAGGGGTTCTTTGATTCGTTCAAGGCCTCTTTCCCTACCACTCCACAGCCTGATCACTCTCCACAGCTGTTAGCACTCACTGCTCAGCTGCAAACTGTGTCCACCTCCCTCTCCTCTATTCTTTCCATACAGCAGGACTCTGTGTCCTCAATGACAGCAATTTCTCAACAGCTGTCATCACTTCTCACTTCTTGCACCTCTACTCTTCCAGCCACTCTGGCTAGCTTACAAACTCTAATTGGCTCCTTTTCCAACACTCTGTGTCATCAGATCTTGCTGATGTGCAAGATTCTCTAGAACTTCATCTTGCACAGCTGCAAACTCTGCTGTTCACAGCGTCTGACAGGGAAAATATTGTTAAGCTTACAACCCTTGCTGATTCCCACTCCTCTTCTCTTCAGACCTGTCTTTCCCAGCTTACAGAGGTGAAGGATAACTTGGCTTTCTTAGTAACTAGCCTTGTTGGTCCTAAACCTTCTACTAAACCTGCTGGCAAGCCTGCTGACTTTGTGTCTTCAGGCAGACCAGGTGTTGAAGTCGCTGCTTCATCTCCTTCAAAGGGGGAGAAGTCATCTGCCTCGAAGACTAAGTCTAAGGGGGAGAAAACTTCTTCTCCTAAGGAGATACCAGTGTCTGCAACTCACACTGATCAGCCAGCAGATGTTTTTACAGGTACAGCTGAAGGTGCTTCTCAAGCTGCTCTGCCTACTCAGGCTGTCTCTCCAAACCCTGCTCAGTCTAAGGGGGAGGAAGTCATTCCTGAGGACAGGCCTAGCAGTAAAAGGAGGCACTTAATTCTAACTGAAGAAGAAGAAGAAGAAGAGGAAATTCCTGAGGCTGCTGTCATTACAGCAGCAGCTAAAGGAAAAGAAAAGGCAGCTGATGTTTCCATGCAGCAGAAAGAAACTGAAATCAGATTCCACAAGGCCAGGGCCAAAGAGATGGGTCTTCCTATGCACAAATATTTTGAGTTTAGAGAAGAACAGCTTCAAGCCCTAGAGGTCATGAGAAAGGAAGAAGAATCTGCCAAAGCTGCTAAATCTTTTGCACTTCAAGAAGCAAATAAAATTAAAATGTCTACCTTGGAGGTGCAAAAGAAAATAATGGAAGCTGCTAGACAATCAGCAGGGGAGAAAGAGAAGGAAGTAGAGAAAGGTACTCAGGTCTCTGTGACCAAATCAACAGTACCCCATGCAAGAGCTCAATACCACTTTGACAACTTGGCTAGGAAAAAGTTTCATGATGTTGCTGAAAGAAGGCTAGCCAAGGAAGCAATTGTCAAAGCTGTCCATGTATCAAGGAAAGGCAGTCAGTGGAAGCTTAAAATAACAAGGATGGGTGCAACAGGCCCAGAATTGGAAACTTATGACCACACTGATGTAGCACAGATGGGATACAGGGAGTGGATTGAGCTGGCAGTTGCCCTGAGTGAATCAAAGTCTGAAACTGCTAAAGAAATCAGGGCATATGTCAAGAAGTTGATGGAAAGAGTAAAGGATCTTGGCCTGATATCTAAGGAAGTTAGTGAAGGTGTCTTTGTGACACATCCAAAAATAAAGGCCAGGAGAACAAGGAAGGATACAGAGAGGGAGCTACTCCGTACACTGATTGAACAGGGCGACTATGCCATTGAAATGAAAGGAGTTGATCATAGCTTGCCTAAAGGAATAGAGTTTGAGGATGGCAAGATTATTGAAGAACCTGAGCTGGGGGCATTTTTTGTAGATCCCCTAACTCAGAATAAGTGCTTCCAAAGAGCCTCAGAGCTGTACAAAGTTGATCTGAGACAACTTGCCGCCTTCAGACTTGCAGTTTCATTTAGGCAGTCTATCAAATGGAGAGCAGCCGTCTGGGATCAGCTCAGAGGCTTCTATGAAAGAGGTGAGCTCAATGATCCCAAGTTCATGGTCATCAGAAGTGAAGTTGAGGAACTTGAGGATACAAGAGAAGAACTGGAAAAGATGTTTCAGGATCCTCGTCCAGTGTAATGAAGTCCACCTGCCATCTGGGCAGGTGAAGAATGGAAGCTGTCCATCAGTTGGACAGGCTTACCGTTTTCTGCTTCCAACAAAAACAGTCCAATGTACATTAGTTGTACTCTATGTTACATATGTTGTAATTCCCTTACATTAGTTGTAATATACTTCAGTACATCAGTTGTACTTTTGTAAGAACATGTGTCGTTCTAATGTAATAAAAAATCAGTGTATATATAAACTGATCTTTTACTTTATGTTGATGTTGTAATTTTATTTCAGCAAATATACTGTAAAAATATATAGTGATTTTTGATAAGGCCAGCTTAAACTGGTTATTGCAAATAGGGGGAGATTGTTAGGCACAAAAAGGCCTCAGTCAAACCTGTTCTTCATCTGAGGGGGAGATTTATAATCAAACCTGTTGATGCATTTGTAGGTTGAAATTAAGGCCTGTTATATGCCTTATTGAAACCTGAAAATGATTTGCAATATCAGTTTAAAGTTGTTCTATATGTTGCATGTGTTGCAACTAAGATAGTTTGTCCAAGCTGCTCTGTCTGCTGAACAGGCTGGACATAAACTGTCTACGCTGCTCTACACTGGTGAGCAGCTTGGGCACTTTTCAAGTGTTCTGTTCTTTGTGAACAGAACCTGTTCCTTGTGAACAGGCTAAACACTTTATGGAATTCGTTTCCAAGTCATCATGTATTGTTTTTGGCTACAAGATCAGTTTACAAAGTCGAAGACAAAGTGGAAAACATAACTGCCAAACCTGCCTACGCTGTTCTGCAACATGAAGACAAAAGGTAATTTGAAAAAGGGTGACAGACTTTTTTCTTATATCAAAATAGGCCTTTACAAGGAAGAAAGACGCAAAGTTGACATTCCTAAATTAGTTAAAGGCAATGCAACAGTAGACAAAGTGAAAAGACAAAAGTTCTGCTCATGTGAAGACAAGTCTGCTTTTCAGAAAAGTGCAGAAAAGTTATGTTATCTTTTCAAACAAGACTTCTCCTTTTTCATTCCGTCCAATGAAGAAGTTTCTCTTAGATCCTCTGAGTGAGTATAAAAGGAAGCTTCTAAGGTCAGAAAGAACAAGCAAGCCAAAATAAGCTAAGTGCTGAAACCAAGAGTGAACGTGCAAGTGTGTTTTCATGCATGCAAGTCTGATTATGTAATACAGTTTCTTTGTGTCTAAGCTGTTCTACATAAGCTGTTCCTCTGAGACTTGTAAACACAGTGAGTGCTTCTTAGTGAGTGTATTCATTGTAAACTAGTTTGAGTCTGTCTTAGACTAGTAAACATACTGTTGTATCTGTCATCTCAGCTTGAACCTTTCCGCATTCAAGCTTGTTTGTAATTAACAATTTGTTCATAATACATACAAACATTGAGAAAATAGTGTGTAGTTTTTAAATAGCTGTATTCACCCCCCCCCCCCCTCTGCAGCTTAAATCTATATACTTTGGGAACCTCTCGGGACCTACAATTTTCCTGCCGGCTCACCTTCCTCCATCGCTCCGACGTGGCGACGCCTCTGCTTCATGTATGACTTTCTTTTTTCTTGCTGTTTTTGGCTGCTGATTTGGGTCCTTCCAGCACGCACACAACAGACACTCTGTTTTGTTGCACACAGTGAGGGTTTCATACCTTCCACAGTGAGGGTTTCATACCAAAATCAAATTTGGAGGAATTATTTCAAGAAATATTGATAATCTGAGATGGGTTTCTTGTAACAAGGCATGAACTTCGATGACCCTCACTTCCCTGCAATTCAATGGGATCTTCATCCATTTTGATGACCCTTACTTCCCAAGATATTAAGAAAAAAAAAGTAACAAAGTTAAGAAAAAAAAAAGTAACAAGTTTCTTAAATTGTCCTGAAATTTAGTTGGATGTTCATTCATTTTGATGGGGATGGTAGCTATGATAAAGTAATTGAAATTTTGAGATGAATTCATCCACTGTGAATTTAGTATTCTATAGAAGCTACATGAATTTGATATCATATTCATTTCTTTTAGATTATCTTACAAAGACCTTGCATATTATAATGTTATATGCTTAGATAATTCACAGCATGTTGCTAACAAAATGGAGAAGGAGGCGAAGCAGACGTAACTCAATGAGGTGCTCAAAGTACACAATATATGGCTAATTTTCGTGATGAAATTGCCAATCGATTAGTATAAAATGGATCTTTTAATTGTCAATGGATGTTTTATGTTTAATTAGCATTGGATCTTTTATGTTTAAATTATCAGTGGATATTTAAATTGTCAATGATTTATTTATGTTTAATTATGATTTATATATGCTTTTGAATAGTGAGAGTTTTTACATTGATGTATATTATTAAATTACTTATTTTTATTAATTTAAAATCTCCATTGAAACCATAATTTTGATTGAATAAACAAATAGATTTTTAATTCAGACGGAAGGTTAAAATTGTCATTTTATTTCATTCAGACTGTTTAGTCAACAAAACAATCAAATAGTAATTATCTATTCAGTTATTTCTCTAGTCAGCATTACTTAATCCACACAGCTCTCTAAATCCAGACAACACTTAATGAAAAATGTAATCAAATAGCCCCTTAGTCTATGTAATAAAAATTGTACAGAGTGCTTCAAATCCTTGTATGTCTTAATATTCAAGGATATGCATTATTTATTTGTACCTTATGCATTGTAAAGAGTAAAAAGCTAAATGCTTTATTAGTAGTGTGTATATATATATATATATATATATACACACACACACAATGATATATGCTAAAATATAATTAAGTGGCCAATTGGCCAAACTTAACTATATTTAAAAAGCTACAAACAATTATCGATAATACATATCAATGGTCTTATGAATTTTTAAGCTAGCTTCATTAATTTATTATGTACTCTGTAATAGTAATTACAGACACTTCGTTGCACACACGAGATAAAGATTTAAGCGAATAGTTCGGTTATGAGCCAAAGCTAGTGCCAGAATGTGTTAAAGCTTATTTAAAAGTGTCAAAGCCAGTTAAGCAAATCCATAGCCAAAAGCCATAATTAAAGCCGAGATAAACCTGTGCAAGCAATTCAAAGCATTATAAAGCTTTAAATATTGATGCAAGCATAAAACAGTAGAGTGAGTAACAGTTATTCATGTTTACATGCGTTTTATGTAATTGAGACATACTTTGCTTCTATATGCCTTCTTTGACCTTCAATAGAGCTTATGTAAGTGAAGGAGAACACTAAGGTATAGGCGGTGCCCAGCTTAACCAGATCTCACATTTATTCTATTATTATGCATAAATTTACTACTATCTTCAGCATATTATACAACAAGACTTGTTTAAGCGTTTCTTTGTGCATTTCATTAGCATTTTACATTACTGCAAGCAATTCTGATGCTCACCAGTATCCCAAGAATTTATGCGGGTAGCTAGCCCCACATCGCAGACTGATCATCTGTAAGCGGTAACCTAGTGGTGGCATCTCCTTTTCAGCGTGCAATGTCTCAATTTGTGCAAGCATTCAATCTGGTATAAGTATTTACAAGCAAGAAAGCATGATTGTTTAGTAGCCTTTATAGGCGTATTTCTTTTAAGCCACATATCTTACATGCATCATGAATCTCTGTTAACTCACTAAGCAATTAGCTTACAGTTGCTACTCACAATTTTATAGGTAAAGATAAAGATCAAGCTGGACCACCTACTTAGGTCTACTATTTGATTATCCCAGAGGACTTTAGCTCACTTTTCAGCTTGTGGTATAGCTTTATGATGCCTAGGGATCTGGTTGCTGCTTTAATTATTATTGTGATGTAATAGCACTTAGTTTTGTAACCTTGTAGCACGTGTAGTGCATGACTTATTGTAATCCTTTATTTAGATTTATGCAAGCTTTAGACTTAACATGATTATTATGGCAATGGTTATGTATTCCTGGGATTATGCAAGCATGCTTAAAGCAAGGATGTGACAATACATCTGGGGACTCTCCCCCCCAGATCCAAGGGAATGTGACCTCCTCCAACCCTACAACAATCCAGAATGCCATCCGAATGGCACACAATTTGATGGAGCAGGTGGTACGCCAAGGGGCGGTGGCAGCAAAGAATGGTGACCACAAGCGGAGATGGGAAGACCACTCATAAAAGAATTCGGGACAACCCCAAAAGAAACAAGAGACAATCAAGGCCTACGTGGCGGGGTCTGAATCCAAGAAGAGTTATACCGGCAACAAACCATAGTGCAACAAGTGCAGTTATCACCACACGGGTCAATGTGGAAATCCGTGCAGGAAGTGTAAGAGACAGGGTCACTTGACTAAGGATTGTAGGGTTTCCAACGCCGGAACCAACAACGGGCCTCAGAAAGGGTGTTTTGAATGCAGGAACCTGGAGCACTTTAGAAAAGACTGCCCAAAGTTAAAGAATGTTAAGGAGCTTAAGGAAGAGATTTTGTCATGGGGAGTGGAGAAGCAAGGCAAAATCCCGACGTGGTCACGGGTACGTTCCTTTTCAACAACTCTTATGCATTCATACTATTTGATAACATTGCGGATAGGAGCTTTATATCCACTAAGTTTAGTAAGCAGATTAATGTCACTCTTACACCACTAAATGCCACTTATGCTATAGAGGTTGCTGACGGTAAGACACTTAAAACGAATAATATAATTCGAGGATGCTCCTTAGAATTAGTAGGTCAACTTTTTGAAATAGATTTGTTGTCCATTCCAAATCGACTTAGTGCAGGTGCGACACCAGTGACTCGAGCTCCATACCGTTTAGCCCCATCAGAAATGCAAAAATTGTCCAACTAGCTGCAAGAGCTCTTAGATAAAGGGTTTATCAAACCGAGTTCCTCACCCTGGGGAGCTCTAGTTTTGTTCGTAAAGAAGAAGGATGGAACCTTCAGGATGTGTAGACTACCGGGAACTAAATAAGCTGACCATAAAGAACCGGTACCCTCTCCCAAGGATCGATGACCTATTTGTCCAACTCTAAGGGTCGAGCTTCTTTTCGAATATTAACCTGAGGTCTGGTTATCACCAGGTCAGAGTTTGCGAGGAGAATATTTCAAAAATAGCCTTCAGAACCCGATACGGTATTATGAATTCCAAGTAATGACCGTTTGGATTAACCAATGCACCAGCAGTATTCATGGACCTTATGAATCGGGTGTGCAAACCGTACTTTGACAAATTTGTGATTGTCTTCATAGACGATATCTTAATCTACTCACAGAACAAGGAGGATCACGAACAACATTTGAGGCAAATTTTTGAATTGTTGGAGAAAGAACAACTATATGCCAAGCTTTCAAAGTGCGACTTTTGGCTAAGACAAGTAAAATTCCTCGGTCATGTGATCAATAGTAAATGAATCCAAGTCGACCCTACGAAGATCGAAGCCATCAAAACCCCCACGGAGATACGACAGTTCCTAGGTCTTGCCAAGTATTACAGGCGCTTTATCGAAAAATTCTCAAAGGTCGTCGGTCTCTAACAGAATTGACCTGAAAGGACATTAAGTATGATTGGGGTGAAGACCAGGAGACAACATTTCAGTTGTTAAAGCACAAATTGTGTAGGCGCCTATTTTGGCGTTACCCGAGGGAAGCAAAAATTTTGTAGTCTATTGCGACGCTTCACACAATAGGTTGGGATGTGTGTTGATGCAGAAGGACAAAGTCATAGCTTATGCTTCTCGGCAACTTAAGACTCACGAGGTGAATTACACAACACATTACTTAGAGTTGTGAGCTGTAGTTTTTTCCCTTGAAATCTGGAGACATTACCTGTACGGTACAGAGTGTACTGTATACACGGATCATAAGAGCCTCCAACACACCTTGAACCAGAAGGAATTAATATGAGGCAGTGTCGTTGGATGGAATTGCTGAGTGACTATGATTGTGAAATTTGTTATCACCTGGGAAAAGTTAATGTGGTTACCGACGCTCTGAGCCAAAAGGAACAAGCTAAGTTGTTAAGAGTACGAGCCCTAGTCATGACTATATAGTCAAACCTTCCTTCCTTGATTCATGATGCGCAATTGGAAGTTGTTAAGGGGGGAAATGTGAAGAATGAAGCCTTAAGAGGTATGGACAAATAGTTCAAGATAAGGGCTAATGGGAACCGATACTTTATGAATAGAATCTGGTTACCAAGCTTTGGTGGAGTAAGAAAGTTGGTCATGAACAAAGGGCACTAGTCAAGATAGATGTTCACCCCGGATCTGACAAAATGTATCATGACCTAAAGGAGCTGTACTGGTGGCCTAACATGAAGGCTGCCCCATTGCCACATATGTCAGCAAGTGTTTAACATGCTCCAAGGTTAAGGCAGAATGTCAAAAACATCTGGGTTATTGTAGCAACCAAGATTCCCCAATGGAAGTGGGAACGAATAGCCATGGACTTCATAACGAAACTGCCAGAGACATCTAATGGGTACGATACAATTTGGGTAATAGTCGATCGCCTGACGAAGTCTGCGCATTTCTTACCGATCAGAGAAACCAACAAAATGAATAAGTTGGCTCAAATTTACCTCAAGGAAGTCGTCTCTTGACACGGAGTGTCTGTCTCAATCATTTCAGATAGAGACAGCAGATTTACATCCAGATTTTAGCAATCGTTACGGTGAGCTCTGGGTACAAACTTGGACATGAGCACAGCATATCACCCGTAGACCGATGGTCAGAGTGAAAGAACGATCCAAACCCAGAATACATGTTGAGAGCATGCGTAATTGACTTTGGGAAAAGTTGGGATACCCATTTGCCATTAGTGGAGTTCTCATACAACAATAGCTATCACACGAGCCTCAAGGCTGCTCCATTTGAGGCACTGTATGGACGGAAGTGTCGATCACCTCTCTGATGGGCTGAAGTCGGGGATCGCCAAGTCACTTGCCCAGAAATCATACTCGAGACCACCGAAAAGATAATGCAAATACAGAATCGGTTAAAAGCTGCTCGCGATCGTCAGAAGAGTTATGCAGACATAAGGAGAAAATCTATGGAGTTCCAAGTGGGAGGAAGAGTACAGTGGAAAGTCTCGCCATGGAAGGGCGTGATACAATTTAGGAAGTGAGGAAAGCTAAACCCTCGTTACATTAGGCCGTTCAAAGTTTTAAAGAGAATTGGTCCAGTAGCTTATCGTCTAAACCTACCACCAGAGCTTAGCAGCATGCACAATACTTTCCACATGTCAAATCTGAAGAAGTGTCTGTCAGATGAAACTCTCATCATTCCTTTGGAGGAGATCCAATTAGATGATAAACTTCGTTTTGTCGAAGAGCCGGTAGAGATCATGGATCGTGAGGTAAAAAGATTGAAGCACAGTCGCATTCCCATTGTCAAAGTCAGATGGAATTCCATATGTGGTCTAGAATTCACTTGGGAACGCGAAGACCAAATCAAACAGAAGTATCCTCACCTCTTCTCATGTAACAAGACCCCCGAGGAAACAATATAAATTTTCTGGACGAAATTCCCTTAACAGGGGGAGACTGTAACAACCGACACAAATTAGGTCAGTATTTCATAATCAATAGTCATTAGTAATTAATCAAAGTGACTAACAAGTTCATAAGAAAATTCCTTACAAACCGAAACAATTTCTTCGGTGTGATCCGATGAAACGACAAGAAATTAATCCGATCAAATTACGACATAATAGATTAAATCAACTAAATGTATGATTTTTTTAAGATTAGTGACATTAATCATTCATTATCAATCTTTCTTAACTTTAATTATGCAAGACAAAAACAATTTCATTAAACTAGTGTATTTCATAAGTATTTATAAAATTACATAAAAAGGAAAATACAAGATTTACATTTGTAATACTTTTACACAAAAAATAAAAATAAAAATTCATCTTTATAATACTCCATGGCCGGCCCTTATAGGGTAGTACACCCAAAGTTGACTTCTCAATATTTTAATACAAATGCATTGCACATACAAATTAGACATTATCACCCCACTTTGCAAAGATTTGCACTCAACCTCCATCTTCCTCATCATTTCACCACCTTTATTCATCTATAAATAGAGACTCATTTCATCTTTCATTACAAACCCTTTGGAAGAGCAAAAACCCTCTCTTGTTTCTCTCTTTGAATCCCGCCATAGCCCACACACACAACCAAAGTTGTTTTCTTTCTTTGATCTTCAAGTATTCAAGGGTGTTTTGGTGCAACAACAATCCAAGATCAATTCTACTACATAATTTCTTTCCTTTCTTCACTAAGGTATATAAAAACTACTCTATTTACTTCTTTTATATAAGTTACATATGTGTCTTGCATAATAGATAATCACCAACAAGAACAAATTGCATATAAAGTGAAACTTATGAACATCTAGTTTTATTTTAAAAGTTGTTACTACTAATGTGTTTATAAAAGTATAAACACATAATGTAGGCATAAATATTATGAAAACAATGTTCATAAATGTATATCATAACCTTTTATACATGTGGTTTTTGAATAAACAACAAGAATCACAAGTTGTTGCAAGGTTGTGAAATTCGGATTTTTCGGCAGAAACAGTACACCAACTTTGAAAAATCATAACTAATTTAAAAATTAACGAAATGAGTTGATTCTTGTTCCAGAATTTAGATCTGTGTCTTAACTGAAGATCTGGAAGTTTTCATAATTTAACTCGGAGTTTTGAAACCGCAAATACTGTTTGGGAACCGGAAAGTCTAACAACTCATTTATGGCCAACATAGGGTTTTTAACGGACCTTTTCCCTAACCTAAACACCTCAAAAAATGACCGTTTTTATCTTGAAAAATTCTTTGTATATAGTAGTTTTATGATTAAAAATATCAAAGCCCAAATAGTTTTGAAGCTTGGTTTAAAACAGCCTCAAAGTAGGTCGAAAAACATCGATAAATCCTGGAAAATTCTTATAAATAAACTTAGACTTTAAATGGGTTTTTGTGTATGGATTTGTTATGTTGGATGATTTAAAGTTTAAAAGCCATCATACATACATATTATCATTTAGAGACCTTATTAAGTCTCTCATACCATTTAGGACTCGGTTAAGTCCTTCCGGTCGTAGTTCAAGCACAATTCTCGCTCATCACATTTGCCATCACTTTTACGGTGAGTTTTCATAGTCCCTATTTTTACTTGTTCGTATTATTTTGGGGTGAGAATACATTCTCAACTTTTTCTATGGACACAAGTACTTGAATCATCTTATGTATTACATAACATTGTTACTTCACCACTGCCCTCAATCATAAACCGTTAATTACTTCGTAAACGTGAATGTTATGGATAATTCTATTTGGGTTGACGCCCCCATCCGGGTTGGTCGCGCCAATTGTAAACTGATGCATAATTATTTGACATTTCTTGGTATTATGGTGTTAAATACCACATAGGGCACTCAAAAGTTAAGTTTCGGGGTCATGAGACTTATGGTAATACTTAAACTGTTGATTCGCTTTACTTACAAACTCAATGAAATCTTGTGCTTTCCATACTTGTCTATATTTATCGTGTAAACCTATGAGCTAACCAACTGTATGTTGACGTATTTAGCATGTTATTCTCAGGACCATAAGGACTAAGGTATCACATTCATGGCATGCTTACAAGGTTTTCTAGTTTTCGGAGTCATTGGGCATTTCAAACGTTACGGAGATTGATTTACATAACTTAAACTTTTTTTGTCATACATTTTAATCTCCGCACTAGTGAACTTTGTATTTTGTGATGCTTGTAAAACTCTATTTATAATGCATTTTGAAAACGTCCCATCTGTAACATCCCGAATTTCAAATGTTATAAAACTAGTATTTAAGACATTAAAAGTGTTTTGATGGATTGTTGTGGTTTGAAAAATTTCATTTCATATATATCTATATTTAAAAATGATATAATGAGGAGAAATCCTCATTGTTGTTTTTCGAGCAAGCATAACAATAAAGAACCGACATCGGTAGGATATACATCGATATTAAAAATAAAGATGATGATGAGAAATCATCGTCGTCATCTTTTGAGCGAGCATAAGAATGAAAAACCGACAAGGATATTTAAAATGGTTACAATGAGAAATTTATAAGTTGAGGGGTGTAATAAGCAATTAAGGCAAAATAACAATCAAAAGAAGAAATAACCATTCATTTTTACACACTCACTCTACCTCACCGTCTCTCTCTCCTTCTCTCTAAAAACCCACAGGTTTTCTTCAAAACTCAAATCAAGAACACAAGAACCTTGTAGGTAAGTGCTAAAAATCTGGATTCAAGCTGCCATTGAGGAACTATTAGCATTGCAAACAACAATCCAAGGTAAAACTCGTTCAATATTACGATTTTTGGAGTTTTGAGTTCGGTTTTGTGAAGAACCGAATCTCAGATTTAGGTTATGAATGTTGTTGCAGGTTATAGATTCTTGTTGATTTGTTTAAATCGAGTACTAGAGAAGCTATGTACCAAATTTCAGCTTCTGATTCCAACTCTAAGTACGATTTTGAAATCACTATGTGTTTTAGTGTGTGTGTTCATCGACAGTGAAGAAAAATGGATAAAAAGGGACTGATGTGGTACAAATATTGTTATATTTATGATTAGAAAGTGTTAAAAATGTACATTTAAGCTTGTATAAATAGTTTCCAGTCATAAAATATGCATAAATTGACCAAAAGTGAAATCTCGAAAATTGTAGAAATGTTTAAGTGTGAACATCGTTCGGACCTGATGAACAGAACTCGGGTTCATTCGAATTTCGGGTCCAATAAAATTCGGATAGATTTCGGATGGAAATTATTGAAAAATCACAAGTATAGACACGAATTTCGGTTATCAGGGCATCCGAATATCGGATCAGGAATCATCCAAATTTCGGATGAATTGTACAAAATGAAAACGCTAAGTATGGGATCTCGGACCACCCGAATTTTGGGTACATCTGAATTCGGTTAGGATCCGAATTTCGGTGCATTTTAATTAAATTTCTACAATTAAGTTTTAAGTAGAAACTGACATTAATGTACTATTACACTGACTTAACAGGATCTTTGTGGTGTTGACTAACACACATTGATTCAGAGCCTACATGTACTGTGTAGGACCCTGTGGTTTCATTCCAGGGCATCCTTGCTAAACCACTGTGAGTGATAGGTTAATATTCATACATATATTGTCTTTGCATTCATATTTCAAAGGCATGTTCTTGTTGTTCAAAATACATCATTTGGCACTCTCATATATTTCATTGTATTGATGCATACTCGTACTTGACATGTGACAAACATGTAGCCATCATTCATTTGAAAATGCATCACTGAAATCATGTTCTAACATGATCACATTTCATAATCTGATGTAACCTGGGCTGGGGTTGACAGCAGGCCACTGTCGGGTTAGCACATCCCCAATCAGCATATTAGAACTACTAATCCATGCTTGCACTACATTATGAACACTTACTATGGGGCTTGCACTGCTCGTACTCACATTAGCTTGTAAAGAAATATTAGTTGAATATGTAATCTGTCATCTCACTAAGCCATAGCTTACCCGTTGACTTTTAATATTTTCAGGCTAAGGAAAATAAGTAGTTGGACCTTCTTCGTAAGCTTTCACTCAATTCCCAGTGACTTTTGGAAGCTTCTTGGTACTTTGATGATGTTGTAACTTTGGGGCTGGGATTTGTTGTTGTTGCCATCAAACATTAATGTTGTAATAGTTAGTTTACTACACCGTTGACATATACTTATTCATGCTTTAGTGGTTGATGTACTTTAAACTTACTTTATGTTTTAAAAACTTTAATCATATACCAATGTTTGGTTGAATGTTGATCCTGGAGTCTATCTTATGTTGTCAAAAATGAGGATGTCTCAGTTTGGTATCAGAGCATTAGTTTGACGTTTCAAGTGTCCGCGAGGACTTGGACTCAAACTTAGGTTACGATATTAGAATGGACTCCTAGGAAATGATCTGAACTAAGATAGGATTGACATGAACCACGGGGACAATTGAAGGGTAACTGTGAACACTAGGACTCAGAAATAAATGTTCTAAATATTACTTGCTATATTTCAGAACATGTCTGGAGACGATATGACTCCGCAGCAAATGTTCCAAATGATGCAAACTCTAATGGAACAAAACAACGAATTACAAGCTAAAAGAATGGTTGAGCAAGCTCAATCGTTCGCCGATCAGCTAAGGGCCAGGGATGAGGCCAAGGCCAAGCGGAAAGCTGATAAACGAAAGAATAATGAATAATAGCAAGATGAACAGGGGGATAAGCAAGAAGATACAGGTTCTTCTGATAAAGCAAAGGGTTGTAGGTTCAAAGATTTCAAAAGTAACGAGGCAGTTGTATTTGATGGAATTGGAGATGCTGTGACAGCGTTAGAATGGATCACAACTACTGAAAGAACCATCCAAATCAGCGACTGTGCTGAGAAGGACAAGGTTCGATATGTTACTGCAATGTTTGCTAAGGACGCCGTCATGTGGTGGGATGCGATGATCAATGTGCTGACGATTGAGGTAGTGTCGCACATGTCGTGGAATGAGTTCAAGGAAGTATTTTCACAACAATATTGTCGTGCTGACGAGAAGTGCCATTTGGAGGCGAAATTTCTAAATTTGACTCAAGGAACAAAGACAGTCACTCAATATGCTGTCGAGTTCACTCGTTTGAGATTGTTTGCACCTCACCAAATTGATACTAAAGAAAGGAAGATATTCCGGTTTAGACTGGGAGATACGCCAAACAATGAGCAGTATTCGGTACACGACATTCGCTGATTTGTTAGAAGCTGCTCGGATTGTGGAGAAAATTTTATCACTTTCCGGGTATGTCATGGGTTCAGCTGCCGCAGGACCAACTCATCTGTCGCCGCCAAAAAGGCAACGGGAGTCTGGAAAAATACTGGATCATCGCGATCCTCTCCCCAGTCAAGTCAACCATCTTCCTCACTGAGGAAAGGAAGGGCCTTCACGGCCAACACTGAAACGAGGGACTGCAGGTGGTGCAGGAAAACTCATTCTGTGGAATGTAAAACCAGGACATGTATTGTTTTTGATGTGGACAAAAAGGTCACCACTGGGAGCATTGTCCATGAAAAGGTGAGGCATGCTATAATTGTCATAAGGTTGGCCACTTTAGTCTCCCTAAACCCATAAGAGATCAAAGCGCTCAGCAATCAACCACAAGATATTTTGGAGCTTCCACTGCTCGGAGAGAGCAAACTCAGAGGGCTCCAACAAGGGCTTTCCAAATTACCGCCGAAGAAGGTAAGGATGACCCTGAAGTGGTCACTGATACGTTCCTCATAAATTCAATTCCTGCTCGGATTCTCTTTGATTCTGGAGCAAATCGTTCGTTTGTCTCCACTTCATTCGTACGTCAACTTAATATGCCTACATTGAATTTACACTTTGTGCTTGATATTGAAACTGTTAGCAACATGTTAGTTAAGGCCGATAAAGTATATAGGAACAGCACTTTACTCATAGAAGATGTAGTATTCAACCTAGATTTAATCCTCATGGAGTTCGTGGAATTTGATTTTATCATGGGTATGGACTGGCTTGTCCATAATGAGGCTCAAATAGTATGTAAATAGAGAATGATCAAGATTACTACTCCCAAGGGTCTCGACATATGTATATACGGTGACAGACAAAAAGGTGACTTATGCCTTATTTCTATCGCGAAAGCCCGAAAGCATGTCGCTAAGGGTTATTCTGCTTATCTAGGCTACGATGTCGATGCGAAGGCTGAAAACAAACTTCTCTCTGCCGATTGTCTCTGAATTTCCCGATGTCTTTCCAGAAGATATCTCGGGATTGCCACCAGATTGTCAGGTGGAATTCCACATCGATCTTATTCCCGGAGTCGCTCCTATAGCGAAAGCTCCATATCGCTTAGCTCCTGCTGAAATGCAGGAAATGATGAAACAGTTATAGGAGCTACTTGATAAGGGTCTTATTCTCCCACGTTCTTCTCCTTGGGGCGTTGACGTTCGGTTTGTCAAGAAGAAGGACGTCACATTACGTATGTGCATTGACTACCGCGAGCTCAACAAAGTGACAATCAAGAACAAATATCCATTACCCCGGATTGATGATCTCTTCGACTAGTTGCAAGGATCTAGTTACTTCTTGAAGATCGATCTCCTATCGGGATACCATCAACTCAAAGTTCACAAAGAAGATATTTCTAAAACGGCTTTTAGAACTCGTTACGGAGACTACGAGTTTCTGGTGATGCCGTTCGGTCTTACGAATGCGCCGGCTACTTTCATGGAACTTATGAACAGAGTCTACCGGCCAATGCTTGACAAATCTGTCAATCGTTGACATTCTTATATATTCGAAGACCAAGGAAGACCATGCAATGCATTTAAGAGAATTGCTAGAGTTGCTGCGAAAAGATCGACTTTATGCCAAATCCTCAAAATGTGAATTCTGTTTGAGGCAGATCCAATTCTTGGGGCACGTGATATCCGTTGCTTGTATTGCCATTGATCCAACGAAGATCGAGACTATCCAGAACAGGGAATTGCCACGAAATGCCTCAGATACCCGCAGTTTCTTGGGATTGGCTGGTTACTACCGCCGATTCATCAAAGACTTCTGTAAAATTTCTGTTCCGCTTACCAAGCTCACTCGCAAGAACACAACTTTCATTTGGGAAGTGGAACAACAAATGACTTTGGAATGGTTAAAGAGATTACTAAGTGAAGCGTTGGTTTTGGCCTTGCCTAAGGGAAACGAGGACTTTATAGTCTACACTGCATCAGGCATGGGATTGGGAGCAGTATTTGTGAAAACCACTCCTCACGGGGCAGTCCTCAACGTCTAGGTCCCACAATATGAAATACGGTATCAATCAAACTAAGATAGAGTAATTATATTGCGGAATTTCAAATTACAGTACAAAATATTAGGATTAAGTTTAATAAATTACAGTACGAGTTACAGTCTTCAAATTAAACTCATAAAGGGTACAAGGCTAAACTAATTCATGTCATCATACAATCAATTCAAATCTACCCAAACCACCACAAGTATCATCTGCCAATTTGTACCAAAAGGATCGTTTGAGTAGTGTGATCGGGTTATAATTTAACGTGTTCAGTAGATATAAAAGAGTTGTTTTTAGAAAGAAAATGTCGTAGAATGTGCCACTATTGAATAAATTCTGTGCTTGTACAGGTAAAGAAAATCCAGTTTAAATCGGCAAAAAGGACAAATTTTCAGAGCCAGGCGCAGCCCTGCGCCCAGACCAAGTGCTCAGCAGAAGAAATTAATTCACAAAAATACGGATTTTCACAGACAGGCGCAGGGGGGGCGCAGGCCTGCGCCTACGGCTGCACCCAACCCATTAAAATAATTTCCAGCCGTTTTTAGGGTTTTTCCAGCTTTTCCTATAAATACAAAGTCAGAACTTTAAAGAAAGGATCGTGTTTTTTAGAGAAGGAAGCTAAGGAAAAGGACCCCGTTTGAGCGAACACAAGTACAAAGAGCACACGAGTCAAACTACGAAGATGGACACACAACTCTTGAGCATTACGCGAAGAATGTTCGGCTAATCTCACATAATCATTCTCGGAGGAAGCTCAACGCTAAGTGTTCAATTTTACGAACGATTACTTTATGTTTGCATGGTTTTATTATTTATATTTAGATTGTAAACGAATCATTGTTATTTGTTTGGTTGCGTTTCGCAAGATAGTTCGTTGATATTTTATTATTCGTGCTGAGTTATTTATTTAATTAAGACGAGTAATCAAACATGTCACGCGCTATGCCCAAGATCACGTAAGGATTCTAATAATAATTATAACAAAGATTAAGTCTATGTAATCTTTACATCGTTTTTATAAATTAAATACAAAGTTAAGTGTGGAATCCGGAAATGGTTATCTTCGTATTTTATTTAATCAAACAATTTCATTAAGTTTTCTTTTTACAAATTTCGTAAGTAATTAATTTTATAATTCAAGTAATCACCTTTTTACAAACCAGTCAATCTCTTCAAATTATTTAATTTACAACGCTAGTCGCTCGAATACGTGTATTTAACCTCTCGCTCTCTGTGGATACGATCCCTACTTACCCTAGCTTCTAAGGTATTTATTGGTACTTTTGACGGGTTAACGACATTCGCATCAAATTTTGGCGCCGTTGCCGGGGAGCGGTTGCGCTTAAATCACGTATTTTAGTAATTAGCTTTAGTTTAGTTAATTAATTTTTCTAGTTTAATTTTGTTATTTTAAATTCTTTTTCTTATTTTCTTATATGCTATAATTTGCTTAGTTAATTTTAATTTTAATTTATTTATTTATTTATTATTATTCTAGTTAATTAGTTTAAGCTATAATTATTGCCTTAGTTTTATTAAGAAAAAGGGAATCGTGGCGCAAGCATCGATTCTCACCAAAAAGAAAGTTTTGAATTCTAGTTCTTCATCTAGTCCTCATAGGTTGTAAGGTCTACGACTGCAAGATCTATCTAGACGCGGATCCGTTAACGAGTGCGGAATCCTCGTTGACGGTCAGACGGACAACTCTCAACCAACGGAAACACGGAGACTATTAGACGCTGAACGAACGACACACGAACGATCCTACGTACTAATTCTCTCCGAAACGGCACTCACCTAGCTGATAAACTCGAGATCGCCTCTTGCTTAATTCCTCACGAATTCTGCAAAAAGTCCTCTAATCATTCGAGTCTATCCCTAATTATAGACCCTGATTCGAATCTGATGTGGGTCAGACTCGAATCTGGCCCAAGGCCCATTCGAGTCTGTCCAACATGACAGTCTCGAATCTATCCTATATTCGAATCTAAGGTCTCATTCGAATCTATCACAGATTCGAATGTATCCTCTTATGCAATTCGAATCTAGCCTTTGACATATACAACTAAGTGTTTGAAACTTATGATATTACCTTATGACTGATTTTATCTTTGAACTTTATGTTTGAACTTCTTGTAATACGTTACATCAAGTTCAAACATACAAACACTGATAATCATCAATCATACATAATATATATATAACAAACATATGCTAAATCACAATGTAGGATCACTTAGACTGCTGTCGTCACACAGGATGTACCAACAGACTCCCCCTTGACGATAGCTTCTAATAATTCACACATTTGATTTAAGAACTTGGTTTATTTATTGATTCAAAACACTACCAGCATACAGACCTTTTTCAACGCATACCTTGACCACATTTTTATACTTACTAGCCTCAGTATCCATATGTGCGTCACTGGAAATCTTACAGTTATACAAAATCTGCAGGTCTTCTTTAGATAGGTTCACCAGGTGAAGCGGGTCATAGACTCTAAGGATGACCTTTTCTTCAAAATCTTCCATGACTGCTTCCCCGGTCTCTGTATCAGCATACCACCAATGTAGATTTCGCAAAACATTCTGTGGCATTTTCTTCAGAGGTACCTTCCTCAGGCATTTCACTGGTTTGTACTGAATCCTCATCCAAGGTCGGCCTGTAAGAGGATCTATACGTGACTTATCCTCGACTCTTCTTCCGACCCTTGGACTCAACCGTTCAAACTTCCTAGATCTCCCCTCCTTTCTTATTATTCTTTCAATTACATTCGCATAAGGATCATCACCAATATTTATCAGATCTTTCCATGCAAGCGCTGTGATTTCAATCTTTGGAAGGGTGTTGAATGCTTTCAAAGTTCGCCTTATGTACTGAAGCCCGTCTTTTCTTTTAATTATAAAAAGTTGAAGATCTCTGTCAAAGAACCAACTTAAGATTCGCTCAGATAGCTTCCCTGTACCAGGCACTTTCGTTGATCTCCTAATTGCTAACTCCTTCTCTTCGGCTCTGAACCATAGCTTCCTTTTTTCTTCGTTACTTAGCTCTCTTGCTGGTTCTTCAGTCGATGACTTAGGATTCAAGGCAGCATTCACTATGTCAACATCGACAATTCTATTTCCATCTATCATATAAGTGTGAGTGATAGGATTCTGCTGTACAACTATTTCGTCAGCTTCATCATCCTCATCAGCTACTACTTCATCTTCAGGTTGCCAATCTACTATCTCTTCCGGAATAAACTCTCCTTCTTCAAGCTCTTCATCTTCATTGTCAAAGCCTACATCCAGTGGATCATCTTCAAGATCCATGAGCGCTTCAATCATCTCGCTAATCTCAAAGTCTGTAGGCTGCTTAGATGAACTAGCCTCACCCCTTTCTCCTTCGCCTTGACTAGGCTCCCCCTGAACTTGAGTAACTTGAGCTGCAGGAAAATCTACAGACTCAATCTCTTTATTCGCACTGGGATCATTGCCTTCATTATCATCATCTTTTCGCTGTACTTCCTGATCTTTACAACTCGTCTCCCCCTGAGTTTGTAGATTTTTCATAAGTTGCTCTAGGAGGGACCGCATTGCTCGGATTTCAGACGATTGATCAGCAACAAACGATTTAATCTCCGTGTTTTCGTCTCTAACACTTTCAACAATCTTTCTCAGTTCTGCATTCTCCTTATCAAGATTAGAGTTATGCTCTTGGAGTTCACCGACTGCTTTTGTGAGAGTTATGATTTGAACGTTCTGAAAGTCGACACGACTCTTGAGTTGCATGATTCGTTGATTGTCGGTATAGGCTGCTGATGTAGAAGGGATGGACTGAATGGGAGCAGGATTGAATGGTTGGGGAATGTAGGGTTCATGTTGCTCAGGTGGCGGTGATGGTGGAGCTGTAACTTGGGGTTGGGTTTGGGTTTGAGGCTGAGGTTGTGCATCGGACTCTGATGAAGTCCCCTGCATAAACCTGTGACGTTTGGCCCGTTGCCTTGTCACCAACTGAGCAGTCTCATCTTCTTCAAAATCTGACTCCTCCGATTCCCTGGCCTCTCGCCTCCTCGAACCACCTTCATTGACAATCAATTGCGAACCATAAGTTCCAAGTTGAACTTCAGGAACTGCAGCTGCAGGAACTTCCTCTGAATCTGATTCGGATTCTGAAGATATTAATGCGTCAACTGCCCTTTGGTTCGTATTCGTCAACATCACGAAATATATCATCTTCATCTCCAGGCGGACTAAGCAGCTCACCCACTAATGCTGCTGCCACATCTTCATTTGCATTAGGACCAGAAGACCATATTTCCTCCAAGGTCTGAGCAATCTGCTCAGATTCGGGGACTGCACCTGAAGTCCCTGCTTCTTGTGCCTGTGGTTGTTCACTTGTTGAAGGCCTGGATGCCTGAATTTGACTAGCAGGTTGTTGCTGTTGGCGTCGTGGATCACGCGGCCTAGCACGCGGCTGTTGTTGGCGTTGTGGTTGCTGTTGCTGTTGCTGTTGCTGCGGTTGAATATCAACTACCCCTGCCCAGTTGGCATCACCTGGGGCTTGAAATTCCCTGTCTACAATTGCTCCAAATAATGGACGCGCCACCGGAACCGCTAACCTTCCTCGATGTGAGGAACAATCAGAAAAGATGCGCTTATCCATAATATTCACGCTCAAGGAATCATCTGATTGTGGCAAATTCGGCAAGAAGTGCCTTATCAACATCATCACAAATCTTGGATACAGAAGGAATCTTTCTCTGTCAGGAGCTGTAATCTGATGGATGAATTCTGAGAAAAACAACTGCGAGAAGCTGAACTTCCTATTATACACCATCGCAATCACCCCTGATTGGATCTTTGAGACGATGTAATCAAAACCAGCCTTCTTTGGCGCAAAACAAACCATGAACACGTGGACCAGAAATCGCCACTGCCCTATCAATCCACTTTTCATATAAGATGATTTCGTAACGTCCAGACTATAGCCCATTCTCAGAAACGCGGCTTGCCTAATACTCAATGGAAAGTCTATAGGCCCGTCTTCTTGTTCCTGTGAACCCAACTGTAGCACTTGACGCAACATGTCTGCAGAGAAGACTAACGGCTGTCCAGCGATTCTCGTTCTTAGAACTGTCGGGGTGACAGTGCAATCAACTTGTAAATGGTCGTAAAACTACCGTACATATGAAATAACAATTGGGATGTTATGGTATAGAGCAAAGCTAATCCTAGATTCAGCTAGGAAATCCAAAACTTGGCGATATCCCTGCGCCTCAGGGATATTATTGTCTGGATTAAGGACCATATTATGTTTCGGGACAAAAGCACGAACTGCCATATCTGCACAATAAATAAAACTGTTAGACTCATTAAAAATCAATAAACTTGTTTAAATTCAAAATTTGTTTTATTTTGTACTTGATTAAATACAAAATCCAACACAATTAAATTTCCACAAGTTTAATAAAGTTTAAATTAAACAAAATAAATAAAGTACAGATTCGAAGGTAACAGATTCGAAGTGTCCATTTTCGAGTGTAATGGACAGATTCGAAGAGTCCCTTTTCGAGTCTAATGGATATATTCGAGGATCATGGTCATCTCGAATCTAATGACAGATTCGAGAAACCCATGAACAGATTCGAGAGTCCTAGAACAGATTCGAAGCCCCGACGAATGAATTTTCAACAAAAACCCAAGATTTTAACCATTTTGAACTTGGTAAATCACATATATTAGTTCAACTAGGTTCTAATCACTGATTTATGCTTTTAATTTGAGATCTTATAGGTCCTAACTTAGTTTATTTAGCAAAACCCTATTTTGACCTATAAAGCTTCAAAATTTGATGTTTTAGCTTAAAATTGTGTATAAAACTACACAAATCTTGTACAATCTGGTTGATTATACCTAGAAGTGTCTGTAGAATCGAACACAAAGTCTTCAAAGTCGACAAAATGTCGTTTAGTAGAGAAACGGTAGACTCGAGAACAGATTCGAAATCGCCAATATAGATTCGAGAGTATAGATTCGACAACAGTAGGTATTAAATGACTTCACTGTTGACCTATATATACTACCAACCTTCGAGTCTAAGAGTAGATTCGAATCTACTGACAGATTCGAAGACTTACTGCTTCGAGTCTGTCTTAGATTCGAAACTCCCAACACTTAGAAAAATTTTCGAAAATTTTGAAATAAAATCAACTTTTCCAACTTTTTCTACGGTATCGTGTAACCAGATAAACTATGCTAACTCTTTTACCCTAAGCAACAGATATTTCACGCAATGTTTATTTTATTCAACTTTGAATGCACCCTCAGTAACTTTTGACCTTTTACCTAAGTAAAAATTAAACTAAACTAAAATAAAATAAACTAAGGTAAAAATAAAATAAAATGAAATAAAGTAAAATAAAATTTTGACCAAAAATTTAATCTAGACTTAAGAAAAAATTTACAATCTAAGCTAAATACTTAACAACATATTTTTGATGAGTATAGTCTAAGAAGGTTCAATCAGATAGCGATGTCTGATACTAACTTTCAGTACTTAAACTTTCACACTTAGGAATTTTTTTTTATTCCTTTGTTTGTTTGTCGTGACATACCCATTTAGCCGATTGTTGGTATTTTACCCTGTTAAACATTTTACATTTCGGAATATCCCTTGGCCTTTTTATTTATCAGGAAATTATCTTACGTGACGCAGACATAGACATACTTTTATGATCAAGGCACACAGACAAAGATTCTAACTTGTTGGTATTTGCAAACTTTCTTTAAAAGACAAACATCGGACACAGGTCTGTAGGTATCCATACAACAAGTGTCTTAGTTCGACTTAAGGTTTATTTTTAAGTTAGCAGATAGCGGTGACAGGTCTGTACTGAGTACAACAAGCGACATGTCTGCTAACCCGAACTAAACAGAGACAACAGGTCCTGTACTTACGTACACAGAGTGTGCATGTTTCGACTCTCAGTTTTACATGATATTTCTATTCATTCCATTTTAAGATGTATTTGATGTTTCCATACATCCCCAGAAAGTTTGCATACCTCATTTAGACTCAATGTTTGTATGTCTTGTACATAAAAATTAAGACCGATTGGTCGTACATCTAAGTTAGTGACACGCTTGACTTTTTCTAGAATATTTTATTAGCCTTGAGATTCCCTATATGTATTATGCCTACCAACACATCAAACTAAATAAAGTATAACACTTAGGATTTAGTTGCATTATGTGTGAAAGCCTAAACACTTAGAGTCTGTAACGACTGTGCTAATTTTCGTCACTTTGATAAAGTATAACCTGGATTTGATACCACTTGTAAGGTCTACGACTGCAAGATCTATCTAGACGCGGATCCGTTAACGAGTGCGGAATCCTCGTTGACGGTCAGACGGACAACTCTCAACCAACGGAAACACGGAGACTATTAGACGCTGAACGAACGACACACGAACGATCCTACGTACTAATTCTCTCCGAAACGGCACTCACCTAGCTGATAAACTCGAGATCGCCTCTTGCTTAATTCCTCACGAATTCTGCAAAAAGTCTTCTAATCATTCGAGTCTATCCCTAATTATAGACCCAGATTCGAATCTGATGTGGGTCAGACTCGAATCTGGCCCAAGGCCCATTCGAGTCTGTCCAACATGACAGTCTCGAATCTATCCTATATTCGAATCTAAGGTCTCATTCGAATCTATCACAGATTCGAATGTATCCTCTTATGCAATTCGAATCTAGCCTTTGACATATACAACTAAGTGTTTGAAACTTATGATATTACCTTATGACTGATTTTATCTTTGAACTTTATGTTTGAACTTCTTGTAATACGTTACATCAAGTTCAAACATACAAACACTGATAATCATCAATCATACATAATATATATATAACAAACATATGCTAAATCACAATGTAGGATCACTTAGACTGCTGTCGTCACACAGGATGTACCAACATAGGTTTATGCACACACGTTATTCTGGTAGGATTTCACCCTTGAAGTTTGACCTAGAAATCGATAAAACTGCTAGATCTAATAGGCGAGCCACAACTCAAGCGAACGAAATAAAAAATATTGCTCCTAAAGTAAACGTGGAAGTAGAAGTATTTAGTTCGGAAGACGAGAACGTCGATAACGTTCTTGTCGACGTCCAACAAAACCAAAGACCGATGGGAGACCGTAGAACCGTAGAATCCCATTATAGGTCGGGTGATATCCCTGATCCATCACTCATTCTCTACCCAATTAACGAGAATGAACTTGAAATTAGACCACAGCTATTTTGCATATTACGGGTTTTTCGCGGAGCACCAAGCGAAGAACCGTATGAGCATTTAGCCGAATTTACTGCTATATGTAAGGCCAATCACGTTGGGGGAATGACCGTAGACGCACTAAAACTCAGACTCTTTCCTTTCTCCTTGAAGGAACAAGTGAAAAATTGGTTCGTGTCACTTCCCACTGATAGTATAACTAACTATGATGAAATGAAAAAAGAATTTTTAACTGAATACTACCCAATTAGCAAAACTACAGAAAAACAAAAACAAATAACTGGATTTAAGCAGAAAATAGGGGAACAATTCCACGAAGCCTTTAATAGGTTAAATGAATTACTAAGAACATGCCCTCACCATGAAATTCCTAAATGGATGTTAATTAAGACCTTCTTTGATGGGGTTAGTCAAGAAAGTAGCAATATGATCAACGCCGCCTCAGGCGGAACCTTTTTAGCCAAGGAAGATGACGAAGCCTGGGAATTACTAACCCAGTTAAGCAAAGGTTTAAAAGTCCAAGCGGGTTCAGATAATAGTGTTGGTGTCCAAGTTATGGGCATAGACAACGCATGGAAGAAGCAAGTTTGTCAGGATCTAAAATATGAATTACCAAGACTAACTGATTTGAATTTATCAGAGTATAAATCAATAATCTTGCTTTGAATCAAAGTTTAATCAAGAAGTTTGCGGAACAACACTTAATTATTTTAACAAAAGCTTTCAGAATCAATAATAAATGAACACACAGGAATTAATCAAGACTGTTTGTATTGCTGAATTCATCAATTACAATCACCTCTAATCTGTTTGATTAGACGAAGAACACAGACTGTTCTTAGGGTTTTACAACCTTAGAGGCTTAAGAAAACTTAATCAACAAAGCAATTACAGACTCAAAATATGCAAAAACTCCTATACAATAGAACGACCTATTCTCTGTATTTATATTGCTTCTTGATATGTTTCCTTGACGAACTATGACTTCTCTGATAGTAGATATGCTGGAATCTTCATGTAGATATCTTTTCCTGAAAATCAGCACTTTCTGTTTATGAAACTGTTGAGCAGCTTGAATCACTTGACAGCATGAACAGAGCAGCTTGAGTTGTTTTGCTCTGGCAGCTTGAACTTTTACACTGGCAGCTTGAGTTTCTTCAACTAGCAGCATGAACTTTGTATTTACATGTAAAATCTACTAACAGTCTGAGAAGTCTAAACTAACAGCTTGAATGTACTTAAACTATTTCCCAACAATCTCCCCCTAACTTAAATTCTTTACACAAGACTTTAAGTTCTATAAAAAAAATGGAAATGAATAAGTAAACTGTTATTTACAAACCAAGGCTTTCAAAAACTCACAACTGTGCAAGCTTATGATCTATAGCCTTCAAAAATTCTCTCTTCATCTCTTCTTTATCACAAGATATTCTAGCTGATTTGATTTTCAGCAGCATATCTTTTGAAAAATTGAAATACTCAAGATTGAAGAAAATACCAGACCCATCTGTGAATTTGATTCTGAATGTCTTTGATTTGACAAACAGATCAATCTGCTTGATCTTTTTCCCTTTCTTTTCAGCATCTTCTATCTCTTGTCTTGCAAACTCAGAATCAACCACTGTACTTAGATCTTTGATGAGTTGCTTGACTTGTGGAAGAGCAGACCTTACTTGTGTAACTGACCCTATATTGTACATCTTTATCAATTCATCTCTGGTCAGCTTCTGTACTATCTGCCAAAAAGTGTCATACTCTTCTTCAGGTCCGGACTCTCTTCTGATTACAAACTTTATTCTCAAGTCACGGTCATCCAGTGACTTAGCAAACCAGTAGTTAATTTGAGGCTTTGTAAAATCATGCTGATCAATCAGCTTCTCTATCTCCATAGCCTTTTGTAGTTGTTGCTCAAAGAGCACTCTCTTAACCGATGAAGGAATAGGGACAGCTGCTTGATCAGTGGGAGTAGGTGCACTGGCACCAGCTTCAGTTTGGACTGATTGGGTTGTTGGTTGGACTTCTTGGGATTGTTGAGCTTCTGGAGAGACTGTTGTTCTCTGTCTTTTGTCCATCTCCTTATCATGAATCTCCTGCAGCCTTTCAGTAGACATGGACTGAGCCATTTTCTTTGGAATACCTGCTGCAAAGGCAAAATTGATAAGAAATCTTCTATGCTCAGCCTTGGAGTGCCCTGTTGGCATCTTTCTTCTCCTTGCTCCTTGCTTGACCACAAACCCCTTTAAGTAATCACCTAAAGTCTCATCATCATCCATTGGGTTTGGGCTTGCTGCTCTAATTCTTTGTCTTGTTCTTCTGCTATTTTTCTGGCAACTTCAGCATCAAAGGCAATTTGGGCTTCTTTTGAGGAAAATTTATGCTTTGGAGACTCAATGAGAATGCCCTTGCCCTTGTCTTTTGTAGCAGATGTTGTAGCTTGGATTGTGCTTGATGAAGCTTGAATTCCTTCTCTGATCACAACTCCAGTGGCTTTTGAAGGAGCAGCATGAGTTTCTAGGCTAACAGCTTGAGAAGCTGTTGGGACTGCTAGCCTAGAAACTGGAACTGTTGGTGCTGCTTGGACTGTTGTTGTTGGAGCTGCTTGGACTGATGTGGGAACCTCCTGATTCTCCCCCTTTTTGGAAGCATTGGTTTGGTCAGAAGAAACCACAACCTTTGCCCCTTGGGTTTGAATCGTCTGCTCTAACTTCATAATTTTATTTCCACAGAGTGTGAAGCCTCTGTGAAGATAATCCATTCGCTTATTTTGAGCAGCATCTGCCTGCTTGAGAGCAAAAATTTGAGCCCCCTTTGCAGCAATGATGGACATTTGATGGTCCAACATAGCTACAACAGGTTTGAGTCTGGGATCCGTTAAGAGCATTTGTTGCAGACTAGCCTCAAGATCAGAGAACACCTGAGGTGTTTGTGATCTATCACTGACATTAAGACCAGAGGTAGAAACTTCTGGGCCCCTCTTTTCTTGGTTCTGGGGACTTCCAGCTTGTGTTTGCACACTTGCTGTTGCCATGGGCGTGGTCTTAGCTATGTTGGCACTGGCCTGTGCCTCTTGTGCAGAGACATCAGTAGTGCCAGCCACAGAACCCATATGAACCATCTCTGAAGAGATGTTCACCTCCTGAGTGAGGATGGGAGTTTCCTCTAGTGGTTCCCTTTGGATATGTTGTGCAGGAGTATCCTCCTGCACAGGGATATATGGCTCTTGCTGATGGGAGGAGGAGGAAGGAGCTCCTGGTCCCCTTTTTCTTTTGTATATGTTTCTGAGTGGGCGTGTTGGCTGTACAAAAGGATCAGAGGGAGTTTATGTATCGGGAGGAGGGGGTTGGGGTCCTGGGGGTGTAGCAGTGATGATAGGCTGAGCCTGCTCAGGACCCTCTCCTCTGTGTTGTGGAATAATGTTCATCATTGCAGAAGGCAATGGAACATCAACACTCAAAAAGTTGGCACTATGTTTCAATAGTCTCTTAATAGAGGCTAGTGAGTGCCTGTGGGAAACATGTATCCTTTTATGTGTATGAGAAGATGTGCAGGTGTGTGCAATGATTTCTGCTAAAAATCTAGGATACATCAAAAATTTCCCACTCTTTAGGGAATGATGCCTTAACATCCCCTGGAAAATCATGTTGGAAAAATTGAACCGTTGGCCTGTGGAAAAGCACACTAAGGCAGTGGCAATGTTAGATGAAAATTCAGACCAACCAGTTCTTTTGGGGCTTATGCACTGCTGAATGATATGTACAAGAAATTTCCATTTAGGAGAAAAATGGGCTTTTAAGAAAGTAAAAGAATCAGCAGGACCCCTATAACCGATATTAAAAAGACCTGTATGTAAAGCATCAAGGGTTAGGTCAGTTATACCTGTGGCATCTTGAAGATGCAAGTGATGTCGGATGGATTCCTCAGTGATATGGATATCAGTTCCATCAATCTTGGAAAGGAGGGTAGGCACTCCATTGATGGTTTGAACAGATGCATGGTTCCAAAACTGTTCTATATGGGAGATGTATATAGTAGGGTTTATGGATAGTGCATGATGGATATGGGAGTGCCTGAGGAAATCCATCATTGCATGGAACGGTTGGAGTTCAGCGTGTTTCAGAGTGTATGGGAGGCAGTTGTGTTCTTTTACGAACTCCATGGATGAACAAACGATGGTTTTAGGGTTTGAAAGAAGAATGTGTGATTCGTTCAGAGAGAAAGCAGAAGGCCGTGGAAGAAGAATATGTAACTGGTAGTTACAACTGAACGAAACTGGGACCTTTAAAGGTTTCGAAAAGGTTGGGTCCCGCGCACACATTTTGAAAATTACCCAAATACCCTGCACACTTTGACAGATCAAGTGAAAATAACTAGCAGTCCGAGAAAATGAACTAGCAGCATGAGAAAATACTCATGCTGTTAGTGTAAAATTGTGCAACTTTTCAATGGAACAGTGTCTCCCCCTTAAATTAGCATACTGAGTCGATAATAATGAAAACCAATTAATCCATGTTTACCATACCAATATTTGATATTAGGAAAGTGAACCTTCCCACATCAAAAGGTTTTGTAAATAGATCAGCTAGCTGATCATCTGTATGTATTTTGGTAACTTGGATTAACTTCTTTTCATTACAATCTCTGATGAAGTGAAACCTGATTTCTATATGCTTGGTTTTTGGGAATTTCACTGGGTTTTGCACAATGCTAATTGCACTTGAATTGTCAATATAAATAGGAGTGGATAAGAAATTCATACCATAGTCTCTTAGCTGATTTTGAATCCACATTACCTGGGAGCAACAGCTTGCAGCTGCTACGTATTCTGCTTCAGTGGATGATGTGGAGACAGTTGTTTGCTTTTTGCATTGCCAAGAGACCAGTCTTGCTCCTAAGTATTGACATCCACCAGTTGTGGATTTTCTGTCAATGTTGCATCCACCATAGTCACTGTCAGAATAAGCAGTTAGTTCAAAAGGAGAGTCTTTAGGATACCATAGACCTAAATGTGGTTGGCCTTTAAGATATCTAAAGATTCTCTTAACAGCAACCAAGTGAGAATCCTTTGGAGAGCATTGAAACCTAGCACACACACAGACAGCAAACATAATATCAGGTCTTGAAGATGTTAGATACATGAGAGATCCTATAAGGGATCTGTATAGATGAATATCCACATCTATGCCATCTTTGTCTGTATGGAGCTGTTTATGAGGATCCATTGGAGTGCTTGCAACCTTTGTGTCTTGATAGCCAAACTTTTCCAATATGTCTTTGACATACTTTGATTGACTTATGAATAGACCAGTAGGCTTCTGTTTAACCTGCAGCCCTAGAAAGAATGTGAGTTCCCCCATTGAACTCATTTGAAACTTTTTGTGCATTAGGGCCTCAAATTCTTTGCACAAACTATCATTAGTTGAGCCAAAGATGATGTCATCAACATAGATTTGGACAAGTAGAATCTCAGCTTTGATGGATTTAGTGAAGAGTGTTTTGTCCAGAGTGCCTCTCTTGAATCCATTCTGTAGAAGATATGATGACAGTGTGTCATACCATGCTCTGGGGGCTTGGTGAAGACCATAGAGAGCTTTGTCTAGCTTGTACACCCTGTCTGGATACTTGTAGTCTTCAAAACCAGGAGGTTGACACACATATACTTCCTCTTCAATTTTCCCATACAGGAAAGCAGACTTAACATCCATTTGATACACTTTAAATCCTTTGAAACTTGCATATGCTAGAAATAGTCTGGTGGCTTCAATTCTTGCTACTGGAGCAAAGACATCATCATAATCTATTCCCTCTTATTGAGTGTACCCTTGTGCTACTAGTCTTGCTTTGTTCTTGATGACTATCCCTCTCTCATCCTTCTTGTTTCTGAACACCCATCTTGTTCCTATTGCTCTTTTTCCTTTAGGAAGATCCACCAGAGTCCATACATTCTGAATTTTGAACTGTAAAAGCTCTTCTTGCATGGCTTCAATCCAGGATGAATCTTTTAGTGCTTCTGATGCCTTTTTGGGTTCTAGTTGAGACATTAAACAGGCATGTTCAAAAGCAGCTAGACTGAATTCAGAAACTGCTTGTTCAGCAGCAGCAGTCTCATTGTGAACCATTTTCCTTGTTTGAACAGGAGTGCTTGGATCACCCAGTATTTTATTGAGAGGGTGATACTTGTGAACTCTTAGTGTGGGCTCTCTCTCTGTTTGAAAAGAAGTTCCAAGGTTTGTATCATCTCCATCAGAACCAGTGAATGGTTCAGTTTCTGGAACAGCTTGAGTTTCTAGGCTAACAGCTTGAGAAGCTGTTGGGACTGCTAGCCTAGAATCTGGGACTGTTTCCTTTTGTGTTGGAGCTGTACTGTCAGGACTTGGGAATGGCACTTCAGTGTCTGGATTTGCATTAAGTGGAGCATTCAGGACCCCTGGAGGATCACATGAAAGAAGTGGTAGAGTGGTGAAATCATCCCAACTTGTTGAATCTGCAGCAGTCTGAAACTTTGTGCCAACAGCATGAGAAATTGTATTGGCAGCATGAGAATTCGTGTTAGCAGCTTCAACCCTGTATGCATCAGGTTCTGCAGTATACTCAACAAAGCTCAAAGAATTTGTTAGTGAATCTAAATCAAACAACCAATCAGGACCAGTGCCTTTGATATTAGCAGTATTTTCATTAAACTCAACATTGGCACTTTCTTCAATTGTTTTAGTGTAACAACCTAACTTTTGATCTAGTCGTAAATTCAGTAATATTTTGAGCCGATAATGTAATAATGTTACATTATTTGAATTATAATTTAATTAAGTAATGAAATATTTAATTAAATTATATAAATATTTATATTTATGAATTAATAAATTATTAAAGAGAATTAAATAAAAGAGATATAATATACAAAAATGAAAGTGGGTTAGCTAGCAAATATAACTAGATGAAGTATATAAACGTGAATTTTAATCAAAAACTCAGATTCTCTCTCTCTCTCTACTCTCTCTCTCTCTAACTTTCTCTCTCTACTCTCTCTACCTTCTCTCTAAAATATCTCCTAAACCGACCGTCCGATTATCAAGATATATATACCGTTAGAAAGATCTCGGAGAATACTACACGAATATACTATCTTCTGCGTGATTTCATACGAATTCGAGGTAAGAATTTATATTTTTACGTTTTTATATATTTCGGTATTTTCGAATCTATTAATTTTATGAAATCTAAAGCTATTTTATGGAGTTTAACTAGAATAAGTATAATATAATCGAACATAGGCTTATATTGATCATATTTGTGATTTATGCCTTAGAAATTCATGTTTTAGAGTTGTAAATATGAACAGATTCGAGAATGTTAAGATCAGATTCGAAAATACCTAGAACAGACTCGAAATGGAATTAAACTCGAAATATATTCGAATCTAACATTAGACTCGAATGATTGAATTTCGAATCTAAACTCTTAGATTCGAATGGCTATGTTTCGAATCTAATCATCTAGACTCGAATTGTGTGTAGGTTTCGAATCTATGTATGGTTCGAATCTATGGATGGCTTGAATCTATTTTGTATGAGCTTCGAATCTAAACCATTAGATTCGAATGAGAGGTGTTCGAATCTAATCCTTGTAGTTCGAATCTGATTTTTTTGTTCCAAGCCTAAGATTTATTCCTAAAATAAAGAATATTAATGAAAGATGATATATGAACGAACAAGTTATCAGAATCAGATAAAATAAAGATTTTAACGACTAAAGAGATAATGATAATGATATGATATTGACATGATATGATATGATAATTTTGGACAGGTTCAGTGAAATTCTGAACATAAAGACAAAGGTTTTAAAAGATTTAAAGCGGGTCAGAGAATTGATTTACAGATTTCAGATTGACAAAGATAAAATCCTGAGATAACTCAGGTGGCAGATTCTTATATCTGTTTGACCAAGACCCAGAACAGTGAGTTATAGATATTCAGATTGAACATGCATAGATCCGGTTGAGATATATTGTTGCTGATAGATTTATTGACATTCATTTACCAGCTGGATTGAGACCTGTGCACACCATGGATGGGTGTTGCCCAGTGAATCATGATAGCTATTTGATTATCTTTTCATATTGCATTTAATATTGCTTCACACTTTGCTTTATGATTCATTGCTATCATGACTTCTAAGACATATGCTTACATCATTGATCAGTCATTTGATAGATTGATTCAGCTTAACTAGCCCTTATGGTCTATTGTTCTAGACCCGGCTATTTCACCAGTTCCTATGAACTTGGTAATGACCTCCGATGTTCCGCCATATTGACTTACTGGTAGCTAGTCCAGTATGTGGCTGATCCCCACGATTTAAGCGTGAGTGTGGCTTGAACATTATCCGATCTTATGATACTATATCTCAATCATGAGGGCTGTAGCGGCAGCCAAGACATATCATGCTAAGATTTATGACTCCGCTTGACACGCATGTTGATATTGAAAATCTATAAACTCACTAAGCGTTGCTTATAGTTGCTACTTCACATTTTTTTACAGGAAAAGGCAAAGGAAAGTCGCCTGCCGGACCTAGTTCTTAGGTCTTACACGCTCAAGACAGAAGTTTCATAGACCTCTACTCAGCGACCCCATTTTGGTACTAATTGGATGACGATATTATGGTGATCTGGGTAGATTTATTTTGATAATATGATGATATTAATTAGAATAGACTTGTGCCCATTATAAGTTTAATTTAAAAACTTAATCTGTAATAAACTTACATCTTAATAGCTTGTACTGTAATTTAATTTTCCGCATTATAATTACTCTATCTTAGTTATGGTTGATATCGTATTGCATGAGGTGGGACCTAGACTGGTGAGAACTGCCCCGTAAGGGGTGGTCTTCACAGGATGGTATCAGAGCCCTAGTTTGAGTGAATCAAGTATTACGTGAGTATACTTGATCTCAAACTGAAGAAATACATATGTATCAATCATTTAGGTGGTTTGAACTGAGATAGGATGTACAGACTGTTAGGATGGGAAAAAGGGTACATAGATCTAAGTCTATAAACTGATAGTTAATTGATTTTAATTTTCAGTAGAAGATGTCAGGATCAGGATCAGGTGATATTCCCAACAATATGACCCAACAACAAATGTTTGAAATGATGCAACAAATTCTAGCCCAACACTCAGAACAACAAAACAAAATGATGCAAGAACAGTTTCGTGCCAGAGATGAGGCCGAAGCTAAAAGACGTGAAGATAAGAAAAATAAGAGAAAAGAAAAGCAAGTTCAGATTAATGACTCTGATTCTGATAACTCTATTCCCGATGCCCAAATTGCTCAGCCTAAAGGCTGCAAATTTAAAGATTTTAAAGCCAGCGGTGCCCTGAACTTCGAGGGTACAGTTAATCCGATTCAGGCGATGGATTGGATTAGTCATACTGAAGAAATCTTCAGGATTTCTGATTGTTTAGATTTGAAGAAAGTAAGTTATGCGTCTGCACTATTTGTGGGAGCTGCTCGTGCCTGGTGGAAAACCCAGCGAAGTATCTATGGTGAGGAGGTGATTCAGACTTTAGAATGGGAGCAGTTTCTTGAAATGTTCAATGCAAAGTACTGCCCGATTGACCAACAAGATAAAATGGAGGTACAGTTGATGCAGCTGACTCAGGGAACGAAGACAGTTGATGAATACGAACACGAGTTTTCACGTCTATGCGGTTACTCCTCATATCAAGTAGCTACCGAGGAGAGAAAGATGAATAGATTTCGTGTAGGACTCAATCCAAGATACAGACATCCGATGAGCGCGATCAAATACAAGAGTTACTTGGAAATGGTAGAAGCGGCTAGACAAATTGAGCGAGGTTACTTAGAGTACGGCGATCAGCTTTATGCTCCGTCTACTAACCCGATGAATCCGTCTCCCCCAAAGAAACAGCGATTTGGCAGATTCTTTAGGCCAAATAAGTCTCAGTCACAATCTCAGCAATCCCATCAGCAAAGTTCACAGCCGAAAGCTCAAGCGTATTCCCTTACGAACGAGCCACGATTCTGCAAGCGATGCAGAAAGTCACACATGGGGTTGTGCAATCCAGAAGATGTTACTTGTTTTGCGTGCAACATGATCGGTCACAGCAGTGAGGAATGCCCACAGCAGGGACGTGGATGTGCAAAGTGCGGGAAAAGAGGACATTTTATGTACCAGTGTCGAAGCGGACAACGTTATCAGTCACAGTCGTCGGCTGGAGGGTCTACAGTAAAGAGTTCTGCTGCAACACCAACTGCAAGGACACGTGCGTTCCAAATAACGGCTGAAGAGGCGAGAGAAACACCTGACGTAGTCACCGGTACGTTTCTGTTAAATACGATACCTGCTCGTGTATTATTTGATTCTGGCGCTAGTCGTTCCTTCATATCGACTTCTTTTGCAACAAGATTACTTAAATCCCCATCGAAGCTTCCTGTTATACTTGACATTGAGACAGCCAGTAACAGTTATGTTATGGCTGATTCTGTTTACCGTAATTGTACTCTGCTTGTTGATAATATTGTGTTCAACCTGGACCTTATCCCGATTCCATTAAAAGAATTTGACGTCATCATCGGCATGGATTGGCTAATGAACAACGAGGCTACAATTATCTGCAATCGGCGAGTCATCAGAATCAAGTCTTCAGACGGTCGAGTATTAGAGATCAAGGGCGAGAAGCGGAAAGGTGCACATTGTTTCATATCTGTTGAAAAAGCGCATAAGTACTTATCTAAGGGTCATGAATCCTACGTATGCTATGTCTCATCTGAATCTATCTCTGAAGCCCAAAAGAAATCATTATCTGATATTCCTATCGTCTGTGAGTTCCCAGACGTATTTCCCGACGATATTTCCGGAGTGCCACCGGAACGTCAAGTCGAGTTTAGTATTGACTTGGTTCCTGGTGCGGCTCCTATTGCCAAAGCTCCTTACAGACTTGCACCTGCAGAAATGCAGGAAATGTCAAAACAACTGCAAGAGCTGTTAGAGAAGGGGTTTATCCGACCAAGTTCTTCTCCGTGGGGTGCACCAGTCTTATTTGTCAAAAAGAAAGACGGAACCTACCGTATGTGCATCGACTACCGCGAGTTGAACAAAGTCACCATAAAGAATAAATATCCTCTGCCCAGGATTGATGATCTGTTTGATCAACTGCAAGGAGCTAGTTATTTCTCAAAGATAGATCTCCGTTCTGGGTATCATCAACTGAAAGTAAGAGATGAGGATATTCCGAAGACAGCCTTCCGTACAAGATACGGTCATTACGAATTTCTCGTGATGCCGTTCGGCTTAACAAATGCACCAGCGGCATTCATGGATCTCATGAATCGCGTGTGCAGACCAATGTTGGATAAATCAGTTATCGTATTCATAGACGATATTCTGA
Source organism: Centrapalus pauciflorus (assembly GCA_020465985.1). NCBI lineage: Eukaryota > Viridiplantae > Streptophyta > Magnoliopsida > Asterales > Asteraceae > Centrapalus > Centrapalus pauciflorus. Next base: position 89,932 of record JAANYP010002517.1, read on the forward strand.
TTTACTCCAAAACGGAGGCTGATCATTCTATCCATCTGCGGCAATTGCTAGAGTTATTAAGAAAAGAAAGACTCTACGCAAAATTCTCTAAGTGCGAATTTTGGCTCAGACAGATCCAGTTCCTTGGCCACGTTGTTTCTGGCGAAGGAATTTCCGTTGATCCTTCGAAAGTCGAGGCCGTTCAGAAATGGCAAACGCCTCGTAATGCCTCTGAGATCCGAAGTTTCCTTGGATTGGCCGGTTATTATCGGCGATTCATAAAGGACTTCTCAAAGATTGTTGTGCCTCTAACGATGCTAACACGAAAGAATACTCCTTTCGTTTGGACAGATAAACAGCAAGAGGCATTCGATATTCTGAAGCAAAAGTTGATTCAAGCGCCGATCCTAGCCTTGCCAGAAGGTAATGATGATTTCGTTGTCTATAGCGACGCCTCTGGTACTGGCTTAGGATGTGTTCTGATGCAAAGGGGAAAAGTAATTGCCTATGCTTCAAGGCAATTAAAAGACTACGAGAAAAGTGCACCAACTCATGATCTTGAGTTGGCTGCCGTTACCTTTGCTTTAAAAATCTGGCGTCACTATCTATATGGGACTCGGTGTCAGCTCTACACCGATCATAAGAGTCTCAAATACCTTTTCACTCAAAAAGATCTGAACATGAAACAGCGTCGATCCTTGGAGCTTATCAAGGATTATGACTGCGAGATCTTATATCATCCCGGCAAAGCAAATGTTGTCGCGGATGCGTTGAGTAGAAAAGTATATCCAGAAAAGTGCTGTTATGCTCTAACTCCTGTAATATTCTCTTCTGATCTTATTGAAGACATCAGAATTGCTCAAACTGAAGCGCTGAAAGAAGAGAACATAGATTCTGAAAATCTAAAAGGGCAACTACAATTTCTGACTCTGAACCATTTGGGACTTCACTGTCTCAAGGGAAACCGAATCTGGGTTCCTAAGTACGGTTCAATCCGTAGCACTCTTCTATCCGAAGCTCATCAGTCCAAGTTATCTATTCATCCTGGCAGCTCAAAGATGTATTTTGATCTGAAAGCTGATTACTGGTGGCCAGGAATGAAGAAAGACATCGGAAAATGTGTTGAAAGCTGCAAAGTATGTCAGATGGTTAAGGCAGAACACCAGAAACCCTTTGGGGATATGCAACCACTACCTGTTCCTGAATGGAAGTGGGAGCATATAACTATGGATTTCATTACGAAGCTGTCAAAGACCAAAAGACAACACGACTCTATCTGGGTAGTCGTTGATCGTTTAACGAAATCAGCACATTTCATTCCAATGAAAGAAACTTATTCTCTCGATAGATTGGCACAGATATACATCACTGAAATAATTTCACGTCATGGTGTGCCGAAATCTATCGTATCAGATCGTGATAGTCGTTTCACATCCAGATTCTGGCAAGCACTACAAGATGGGATGGGTACTCGGATTTCTATGAGTACTGCTTATCATCCAAATGCAGATGGCCAGAGTGAGCGTACTATTCTAACTCTTGAAGATATGCTTCGTGCCTGCGTTCTTGATTTAGGTGGTAACTGGGATGACCACTTGCCGTTGGTCGAATTCTCATACAATAACAGTTATCATTCAACAATCAAGATGGCTCCTTTTGAGGCTCTATACGGAAGAAAATGCAGAACTCCTACCTGTTGGCGTGAAACAGGTGAATCGCCAATAGCAGGACCTGCCCTTCTACAGTTGACTCACGAAAAGATTCAACTTGTTAGAAGAAATATTCTTGAAGCTCAGAGCAGGCAGAAGTCATATTATGATAACCGGCACAGATCAATCAGTTTTGCAGTTAACGATTGGGTGATGTTGAAAGTATCCCCAATGAAGAATGTGGTGCGGTTTATTAAAAGAAACAAGCTAGCTCCGAGATTTATTGGTCCGTTCAAGATTGTGGAAAAGATTGGAAATCAATCTTATCGTCTTGAACTACCGGCTGACTTAGCTGGAATACATCCTGTATTTCATGTCAGTCATCTGAGAAAGAGTTTAGCTGACGGAAGGGAAGTTCAGATACCACATGTTAACCTGCAGATTGATGAGAAGCTTCGCGTGGTTGAAGAGCCAGAACGTATTCTGGACTCGAAGACCAAAAAGCTTCGGAATAAAGAAATACAGATGGTGCTCGTCCAGTGGAAACACCACAAAGGTTCGCATCAGTCTTGGGAATCCAGAGATGTCATGAAAGCTACTTATCCAAGTCTGTTCGAACATAGCTACCTTCGGGGACGAAGTTTGTGCGTGGTGGAGCCCATTCTGTAACAACCTAACTTTTGATCTAGTCGTAAATTCAGTAATATTTTGAGCCGATAATGTAATAATGTTACATTATTTGAATTATAATTTAATTAAGTAATGAAATATTTAATTAAATTATATAAATATTTATATTTATGAATTAATAAATTATTAAAGAGAATTAAATAAAAGAGATATAATATACAAAAATGAAAGTGGGTTAGCTAGCAAATATAACTAGATGAAGTATATAAACGTGAATTTTAATCAAAAACTCAGATTCTCTCTCTCTCTCTACTCTCTCTCTCTTTAACTTTCTCTCTCTACTCTCTCTCTACCTTCTCTCTAAAATATCTCCTAAACCGACCGTCCGATTATCAAGATATATATACCGTTAGAAAGATCTCGGAGAATACTACACGAATATACTATCTTCTGCGTGATTTCATACGAATTCGAGGTAAGAATTTATATTTTTACGTTTTTATATATTTCGGTATTTTCGAATCTATTAATTTTATGAAATCTAAAGCTATTTTATGGAGTTTAACTAGAATAAGTATAATATAATCGAACATAGGCTTAATATTGATCATATTTGTGATTTATGCCTTAGAAATTCATGTTTTAGAGTTGTAAATATGAACAGATTCGAGAATGTTAAGATCAGATTCGAAAATACCTAGAACAGACTCGAAATGGAATTAAACTCGAAATATATTCGAATCTAACATTAGACTCGAATGATTGAATTTCGAATCTAAACTCTTAGATTCGAATGGCTATGTTTCGAATCTAATCATCTAGACTCGAATTGTGTGTAGGTTTCGAATCTATGTATGGTTCGAATCTATGGATGGCTTGAATCTATTTCACTAATTCGAATTTAACCTAGTCAAATCTATTCCCTAGAATCTATTTTGTATGAGCTTCGAATCTAAACCATTAGATTCGAATGAGAGGTGTTCGAATCTAATCCTTGTAGTTCGAATCTGATTTTTTTGTTCCAAGCCTAAGATTTATTCCTAAAATAAAGAATATTAATGAAAGATGATATATGAACGAACAAGTTATCAGAATCAGATAAAATAAAGATTTTAACGACTAAAGAGATAATGATAATGATATGATATTGACATGATATGATATGATAATTTTGGACAGGTTCAGTGAAATTCTGAACATAAAGACAAAGGTTTTAAAAGATTTAAAGCGGGTCAGAGAATTGATTTACAGATTTCAGATTGACAAAGATAAAATCCTGAGATAACTCAGGTGGCAGATTCTTATATCTGTTTGACCAAGACCCAGAACTGTGAGTTATAGATATTCAGATTGAACATGCATAGATCCGGTTGAGATATATTGTTGCTGATAGATTTATTGACATTCATTTACCAGCTGGATTGAGACCTGTGCACACCATGGATGGGTGTTGCCCAGTGAATCATGATAGCTATTTGATTATCTTTTCATATTGCATTTAATATTGCTTCACACTTTGCTTTATGATTCATTGCTATCATGACTTCTAAGACATATGCTTACATCATTGATCAGTCATTTGATAGATTGATTCAGCTTAACTAGCCCTTATGGTCTATTGTTCTAGACCCGGCTATTTCACCAGTTCCTATGAACTTGGTAATGACCTCCGATGTTCCGCCATATTGACTTACTGGTAGCTAGCCCAGTATGTGGCTGATCCCCACGATTTAAGCGTGAGTGTGGCTTGAACATCATCCGATCTTATGATACTATATCTCAATCATGAGGGCTGTAGCGGCAGCCAAGACATATCATGCTAAGATTTATGACTCCGCTTGACACGCATGTTGATATTGAAAATCTATAAACTCACTAAGCGTTGCTTATAGTTGCTACTTCACATTTTTTTACAGGAAAAGGCAAAGGAAAGTCGCCTGCCGGACCTAGTTCTTAGGTCTTACACGCTCAAGACAGAAGTTTCATAGACCTCTACTCAGCGACCCCATTTTGGTACTAATTGGACGAAGATATTATGGTGATCTGGGTAGATTTATTTTGATAATATGATGATATTAATTAGAATAGACTTGTGCCCTTTATAAGTTTAATTTAAAAACTTAATCTGTAATAAACTTACATCTTAATAGCTTGTACTGTAATTTAATTTTCCGCATTATAATTACTCTATCTTAGTTATGGTTGATATCGTATTGCATGAGGTGGGACCTAGACTGGTGAGAACTGCCCCGTAAGGGGTGGTCTTCACATTTAGACACACTGTTGTATACTCTATAGGCTTTGCTTTGAGTTGAGTATCCTACAAAGAATCCTTCTTCTGCCTTACTTTCAAACTTCCCTAAGTGAGTCTTAGCGTGAAGGATAGTACATGGGCATCCAAAAGGCTTGAAGAAAGCTATTAGGGGACTTCTGTTATGGAATAACTCATAGGGAGTTTTCCCTTGTGATTGAACTACTTGAACCCTATTTAGAACATAACAGGCTGTATTTACAGCTTCTGCCCAGAAAGTCATTGGCAGATTTGAATCAGCTAGCATTGTTCTAGCAGCCTCAATTAATGTTCTGTTCTTTATTTCAGCTACACCATTTTGCTGTGGTGTTCTTGGTGCACTATATTGTCTAGCAATGCCTTTGGACTCACAAAAACTGTTTAGAATGTGATTTTTAAATTCAGTTCCATTGTCTGATCTTATCACCTTAACTTTGGAATTGGATTGGTTTTCTATCTTAAGGACAAAAGACTTAACTAGCTCAGCAGTTTCATCTTTGGACCTAAGAAAGTATACCCAAGTAAATCTGGTGAAATCATCAACAATGACTAAACAGTATGCCCTTTTATTCAAACTCAAAACAGATGTTGGACCAAATAGATCCATATGTAGCAACTGAAGAACAGATGAAATTGAATTTACTTCTTTGGTCTTATGAGAAGTTTTGTGTTGCTTACCTTTAAGACATGCTACACAATGATCATCACAAATGAACTCCTTTTGTGGTAATCCTCTTACCAGATTCTTTTTAACTAAAGCATTCATGGACTTGAAGTTCATGTGACACATCCTTCTATGCCAAAGAGCAGACTCATTTGATGATGCTCTGGATATTAAACAGCTTAAAGTATTTGACTTAGGTAAAAGATCTGTGTCCAGGCAGTAAACATTGTCCTTTCTTGGTGTGCTAAGTAGAACAAGATTTTCAGGAACTTTGAAATCCTTTGAAAGAACAATGCACTCAGAATCTGTGAACAGAACAATGTTTTGTTTGTCACAGATTTGAGAGACACTCAATAAATTGTACTTAAGTTGTTCAACATACAGAACATCATGGAATGTCATGTTGCCTGCATTAACAGTACCTTTACCTGTAACCTTACCTCCCTTTGAGTTGCCTCCAAATGCAACAAAACCTCCATCAAAACCTTTGAAATTTGACAAGCATTCAGAATTGCCTGTCATATGCCTAGAGCATCCACTGTCCAGATGCCATCATGATCTATGAGGAGACCTGTGGTTGCCCTGCACAAATAACAGCTTAGTTAGTAGTGGAGTAAACCTAAACCAAATTGGTTTTGGGTTGGCCTTGTACATTGACATAACTAAAAACTGTTTTTGACTTCTTATATTTAGTGAGATCAACTGATGGAGTCTTTGGAGAGTATTTAGTGATAATATGAGGTATCCAACTATTTTGATCATCTTTTCTTCTGACAGTCTCAGATAATTCACTAGCAGCTCCAGATTGATGCCCAGCAGCTTGAGCTGTGTTGGTAGTGCTAACAGTTTCAGTTTTTGCACTAACAGCATCAGATTTTGACTTAGCAGTCTGATCTTTTGCATTAGCAGTTTGAGCAACAGATTTGTCCTTGACACACCACATTTGTTTAAAACTTGATTTAGGCTTTGCCAAAACTTGTTTTTGATGTGTGGACTGTTTTTTATTAACTTTTGAGAATCTGTGATCAACTGTTTTCTTTGGAGCTGCTGTGGAAGGTTTCACTTTTGAGTGCTTTGCCTGATTAGGATTTGATTTTGTGTGATGCACAGTCTGTTTTGCAACAGCTGGTTTGTAAAAACAATCCTTGGCTAAGTGATTCTTCCTTCCACAGTGAAAGCATCTTTTGACAGTTTGAATTGGAACACCAGACTTTTCTGTCAATTTCTGGTTCTTGTTTCTCTGGTTTCCTCTTACCTGCTGTTGTTTAGGAAACTTTTGAACACCATGCTTTTGGCATGTGCAGATAGAAACAATTTTACCTCTTTTAGTTCCTTTTGATGAAGATGCAGTGTTACAGTTAGAATGTACAGAAACTTGTGGAGTAGCATTGCATACACTCATCTTCTCTTTTCCTTTCTTACTTGGAGCTTGGACTTCTATGGGTGCACTCTTTGTGTCACAGTCTCTATTTTGACTCTTATCTTCTTTTAATTCAGGACTGTTATCAAGGATAGGATCTACAATAGTCATAGACTCATCTAGTGGTTCATTGACAAGTTTATCAGCAACCTCACTCATTGGATGAATGTACTTGTTATTGTATGGAGGTGGAGTAGCTTTATATCCTATTCCTTCTTTGGGATTGACCTGATATTTCACTCTATCTTTGAATTGAACTTCCATTAGGTGTTCTAGCTTTTGATTTGCTAACTTGAAGTTTCCTAGATCTATGTTAACAGATTCTAGCTTCTTATTAGCCTCAAACACCTTTTGTTCAGTCTCTTCTACCTTTTTATTTGGAGATTCTATTTTCTTATTTAGCTCCTTTTTCTCCCACTCATGATAGGTTCTATCATAACCCATTTGAATCTCATTGTCCGTATAATCACTGATCTGTTTTTCCAGATCTTCTATGGCTTGCATGTATTCATATCTCCTTTCTTCCATCTTAGCTAGAGTTTTGCACATGCTCTCATTATGATCTCTGTACTTTTTAACCATATTTTTGCATGATTGAGAGCAGAGCTTAGAATTTACCTTAGATGGTAGTTCGATCAGTGGAGGAGACATTTGATGTTTCTGCCATAAGTGCTTGATTTTGAAATTCTTCCTCTGTCTGATCACTCCAGTCAAACACATTGTCTTCTTGAGAGACAAGTGCTGTTGATGATGACGTTTAGATGGGCTGTGAAGTCCTTGATGGCTGTTGACCTTGAGATCTACATTCTCTGGCAAAGTGACCAAGCTTATGGCATTTATAGCATTCCACTTTTGATTTATCAAAAGATGGTTTGCCTTCTGTCTTGGCTTGAAAGTTGGCCCTACCAGTTCTTTTCAGAAATCTTTTGGCCCTCATGGTCAGCATTGCATGTTGCCACTTTAAATCCATCTCTTCAAGATCATCTGGATGAATTTGTTCCAAGTCTTCAACATTTAGAGCAAATAATCCATCATTGGCAACAAAGGCCTCATAGTGAGTTTCAGCAGAGTTGCCATCACCACCTGAGAAAGAATCACAGTTATTAGATTTTTCAGAAGATAGAAGAGCAGTATTGTGATTATAAGAAAAAGATTTCTTTTTAGCATCAATCTCAGTCTCAAACACTCTTAAACTGTTATACAGATCATCCAATTCTATCTCATCAAGAGTGTCGTTTGTTCTCCATTGTGCAGCATAGACTGTCCATTCTTCTCCAAGAGATCTGAGAAACTTTCTGTTGACTTCATCTTGATCCAGATTGACCTTTGCACTTTCCAGTTCACTTATCAGTTTGTTGAACCTGTCAAAGATTTGAGTGAGGTTTTCATTCTTGCCACCAGAAAAGTTTTCATACTGCTGTTTCAAGAAGTCTTTTTGATTTCTCTTGGTACTTGCATTACCAGCAAACCTCTTCTCTAAGGCATTCCAAAGAGAGTGAGCAGTATAAAATTTTTTGAACTGATGTTGATAAGCATTAGGAATGGCTATTTGTAATAGTGCGAGTGCTTTCACTTCATTCATTCTAGCCTTCCTTTCAAGTTCAGTTTTTGGAGGAGTTTTGACTGGTTTTCCCTCATCATCAAGTTCTGGATCAACTACAGGAGGGAATTCAACAACTTCCCATATGGCATAATCAATGAATTGAATATGCTGTTGAATCCTGAGTTTCCACATTTCAAACTCAGTGGGCTTGAGCATAGGAACTTTGAGTCCTTGCCCAGATCCACTGCTGCTATTTTCAAATTCCATTGCAAAACAATTGAAAAATTAAAAGAAAGTTTTTGACTTTGAAAAACAAAGAGTAACCTGGTTTGAAAAACCTGATTTGAACAACCTGGTTTGACAAACCTGGCTCTGATACCACTTGTCAGGATCTAAAATATGAATTACCAAGACTAACTGATTTGAATTTATCAGAGTATAAATCAATAATCTTGCTTTGAATCAAAGTTTAATCAAGAAGTTTGTGGAACAACACTTAATTATTTTAACAAAAACTTTCAGAATCAATAATAAATAAACACACAGGAATTAATCAAGACTGTTTGTATTGCTGAATTCATCAATTACAATAACCTCTAATCTGTTTGATTAGACGAAGAACACAGACTGTTCTTAGGGTTTTACAACCTTAGAGGCTTAAGAAAACTTAATCAACAAAGCAATTACAGACTCAAAATATGCAAAAACTCCTATACAATAGAACGATCTATTCTCTGTATTTATATTGCTTCTTGATATGTTTCCTTGACGAACTATGACTTCTCTGATAGTAGATATGCTGGAATCTTCATGTAGATATCTTTTCCTGAAAATCAGCACTTTCTGTTTATGAAACTGTTGAGCAGCTTGAATCACTTGACAGCATGAACAGAGCAGCTTGAGTTGTTTTGCTCTGGCAGCTTGAACTTTTACACTGGCAGCTTGAGTTTCTTCAACAAGCAGCATGAACTTTGTATTTACATGTAAAATCTACTTACAGTCTGAGAAGTCTAAACTAACAGCTTGAATGTACTTAAACTATTTCCCAACAAAGTTAAATCTGACATATCCGAACTAAGCAAAAAGATGGACTTGTTGATGAAGGGAATGGGAAAGGCTACAGTGGCACAGGTCTGCTGTGTCACTTGTGGAGACCCTTCTCATCCAACTGAGAATTGCCCACATACCTTCACCCACGAAGAGTATGTGAACGAAGCCTTTGGCTTTCGGCAACGAAGAGAACAGGAGAACCCATACTCGGAGACCTACAATCCGGGATGGAGAAAACAACCGAACTTTTGTTGGAGGGATAATCAAGACAATGATGCTCCCCCGAAGCCAAGATATGAGCAACCTCGTCAACAAAACCGAGATTTCCAATATGGATCGACCTCAACTACAAAGGATGATCGGTACTATAAACGCCAAGACCCTAAAGAAGAACATGATTCACGACTAATGTCGGGGAACTCGAAAGAGTTTTCCGAGTTTATGGAATTCATGAAACAACAGACTATGGTTCAAGCGAAAACTATGGAGATGCTTGGAAGGCAGATGGGACAAATTGCAGAGTCCTTAACTAAACGAGAAGAAGGAAAGCTTCCAAGTAACACCACGGTTAATCCATCGCATCACCATGGCAAGGAAAAGAAATATGAAGTCAACAAAGTGAATGAAGTTAACAAAGTCACTACCCTTAGGAGTGGAAATGAAGTAGATAATAAAATAGAAATGCCTAAGGAAAGTGAGACAGATGACGAGGTAGAAATTGCCTATGAAGAGGAACCACCTAAATCGGAGTCAAAGGTAGAAACAAAAATTAAGAAAGTAACCTTTAAGGAAGCAGAAGCCAAGAAACCAGTTGAGACTAAAGTTGGGGAAGGCAGTTCCAATACTGAAATTGCTACTTACCCAACGGCCTTAGAAAATCCGGCATCATTTCCTTATGGTAAGAAAGGACCTAAAAACGAAGAGTTATGGGATATTTTTAATCAAGTTAAAATTAGCATTCCCTTAATCAAAGCTATACAACAAGTCCCTTCTTACGCTAAATTCTTAAAAGACCTTTGTACTCAGAAGCGAAAATTTAAAATAACTCTTCCAAAGCAAATCAACCTCACTGAACAAGTCAGTGCAGTTATCACTAGCTCACTGCCGCCTAAATTAAAAGATCCAGGATCACCCTTGATCCCGGTAACTATCGGCGATATTCAAATTAAAAAGGCACTTCTAGACTTAGGGGCGAGTGTTAATATCTTACCTGGTAATTTATTTGACCAACATGATCTAGGCACCCTACAGACAACAGATGTCATCCTACAATTAGCAGATAGATCCACCAAAGTACCACGGGGGATGTTATCGGATGTAATTGTTAAGGTTGAAGACTTCTATTATCCAGTAGATTTCTTAGTGTTGGATTCAGACAGTGGTTACAAAGAAAGCCAACCGACAATTATATTAGGACGTCCCTTCTTAGCCACAATCAACGCTCAAATCAATTGCAGGACAGGTGCCTTAGACATAGCATTCGGAAACCGCAAACTCCGACTTAATGTCTTTAACAATGTACCTAATGCACCATTGGATTCAGAGTGCTACATGATCGACCTAGTTGATGATTTAATACAACAACAATTATCTACAATCACATGTAAAGATCCAGTGGAACTACTTCTGTAATATTATGAGCATAAGCTAGATAATATGCCTGAAGCTAAGGAGTTCGAACTTGAACGTGTTCAGTTAGTGGATTCTACTCAACCACCATGGACACATAAGATCGAGAAACTTCCTACTGACCTTCCACCATCAGCAAAACCATCGTTAGAGCAACCACCCAAATTAGAGTTGAAACCACTTCCATCTCATCACAAATACGCTTTTCTTGGCCCTGAGAGTACATTGCCTGTAATCATTGCAACAGATCTTACTGCTGCACAAGAAAAGGCCTTGTTAGACGTTTTATCGAGATATAAGGAAGCGGTAGGCTGGACCATAGCAGACCTTAAGGGTATTAGCCCGACGCTGTGTATGCACTGGATCATAACTGATCCAACAGCTAAGCCAAGTAGAGATGCTCAGAGAAGGCTAAACCCTAACCTTAGAGAGGTAGTGAAGAAGGAAGTCTTAAAATGGCTAGACGCTGGAATTATCTATCCGATATCAGATAGCCAATGGGTTAGTCCCACACAGACGGTTCCAAAGAAATCTGGGATCACTGTTGTCGATACTCCTGAAGGAGAAAAGATTGCAACTCGCCCTATAACGGGGTGGAGAGTATGTATCGACTACAGAAAGCTAAATGCCGCAACTGTTGGAATTAGTGTCCAAGTCACAATTATTTGTAAACATATTGTTATCAGGCTGGATCCTTTTTGGGTGCATGCAATGAATTGTAAAGAGAAGATGATTAACTTAAATATATAATGTTAATTAGTTTGTTAATTTATTATGTTTAATAAATTAATTAGAAACTAAATAATTGATTATATTTGATTAATGAGTTAGTTTGTTAATTTATTAATAGTTAATAAATAAACCGGAAGCTAATAGAATTAATTGAGGAGGTACAGAGGCTAAACTGCAATTAGTTGATAGTCAACAGGGCACCCCTTAAACCCTAATAGGGGGGCCGGCCACCAATCCATCCCACATGGATTTGGGATAAAAAATTTGTAGGTTTCTAAAACCTATAGATAGGCAGCCCCTGCCTGCTTCATTCCTCGCTCATTCGATTCTTAGTTCTCTAACGATCACAAGGGATACCAGTTTTGGGACTCTGAGATCTGAGCTTAGAAAAGTTATAATTATCTTTTCTTTTGTTCATTGGGTGTGGACAACTAGAGGCGATCTTGCTTTAGACGCTTGTTGCTCGATTCAGAGGTTGTTCGTGAAATCGTTCTCCGTGGAGAAAATTGCGAATTTTCTCAAGGTTAGTTTTTCTTATTCATCTCTTTATTTTAATAATTAGTTGATAAGCTTGTTTGGTTAGATCCTTAAGGTTTTTATATTCTTGCATAATTAGGTTATTTAATTTTCCGCAAAGTTTTAATTTAACCTAGCAAGGGTATAGGAAACCCAACAGTGGTATCAGAGCCAGGTTAACCTAACGAGCTTTGCACTAATTTTGAGATGATAATCTTGTTCTTAAATTTTGAAATTTGTTTTGATTAATTTTCGGAATTTTGATTTATTTTTAATGGTGTTTTTAATTTTAAATTAAATTGTTTAAACTTAAAATTAATTTTTAAATATTAAATAATTTAATTAGTTTTTTGAAATTTTTGGAGTAAAATTCATTTTTTGATAATTATTTAATTTTTAAATAGTTTTTAAATATTAAATTAATTGTCTAAATTTTGAAAATTGTTTTTCATATTTATCTTCAAATTTTCGGATTTTTAAAAGGTTTTAAATGGATAAATCTGAAATATTAAATAAATTATAATTTTATTAATTTTGGATTTTATTAATTTAATTAAGGGTTTGATTTTTGGGGTTTTAGATAAACATGCCTTAGAGATAAGCTTGATTTTCTAGGTTTATCCTAAATCTTATTTATCTAGAAATTACCTTAATTTAAATTAAGTGCTTATCCTAAAAGTTTTAGAATATCATAATTTATTAGGATAAACTTGTATTATCCTGGGTTTAAATTTTGAGGATTTATATGGTTATATATATAGGTTTCGGATTTAATATATATATTTAATAATTAAATATTTCTTATTTTATTTAAATATTGAAACCGAAATATATATATAAAAAATAAATATTAATTTAAACCCTAATATTTTAAATTGTTTAAAATACACCCTGAATTTTTATAATTTTAAAATAGACCCTTTAATTTTTAAAAGTTTAAAATTAAACCCCTAAGATTTAAAAGAAATTTATATATGTATTATTGATTATATATATATATATATATATATATATATCATTTAAATCTAATTACATCGTCAGTCAATTGATAAATCGGCTCACCCATAGTGAACAAACTATAAACGAGGTATAAGGCGGGTCGCTCTGCTTCCCTAAAGGAGTAGGTTTTTAGCATCTTCGCGCTGACCTACCTCCTCCGCTTCGCTGTGCGTTCAATGGAGCTACCGAGGACTTTTGATAGGATGGTGTCCAGATTAAAAGTATAATCTAAAGTACTAAAACAAAAAATCCCGTTTTAGATATATCAAAAGTGAATTAGTATGCAAATCCATGAAAAATGTACATCTCCTATATGCACTGTTAGTGGAGCGTGTGTATTGACCGACACACTAATGAGAGACATATTAGGAGGTGATGTAGGACTCGCGATTCCCGGACTGATCCGTGCCGGGTCTTACGCAGTTTTGCATGGTTAGATTCACCATCTTGTCCGTGATCCTCGGCAACCCAGTCACGGATAGTAGTTGAGCATAACCGAGATTAACATGCCATTGATAAGATTCAATGAATCTCAAAAGATCTAGGAATTTCATAGAGATTGAAATCGACAAGAGTTTGTCCACTTAAAATAAATTCGTGGCGTGATTACGGCGACCCTTTTCATAAAACGAATCGAAAATATGGATCCTAGCCTTAATTCATATTGGGAAAATTGTTTAAGGAATATTTCATACTAACTAAAACTTTATCTCATAGATGTCTACTTCTACTGGTACTCCCACTCCTGCTCCCAACCACGCATCCAACTTCTCACTCCTTTTCGTTTTTGGTAGGGAAAAACTATCCGGTCCGAACTATGTGGACTGGATGAGAAACCTCAGGTTTACGCTGAGGTACGAGAACAAGGAGTATGTTCTCGATGAACAAATTCCCACACTGAACGAGAATCCCACCCAGGAGGAAATGGACGCACACCAGAAACATTACGATGATGCAAACAAAGTGTCCTGCATCATGGCGTCATCCATGGTTCCTGAGCTTGCTAAAGCCTTCGAGAATACATGGGCCTTTGAGATGAATCAGCAGCTGCGAGAGATGTTTGAGGCTAAGGCGAGCAAAGAGCACCTTGATGTGGTAAGATCCCTCATGGCCTGCAAACCAAAACCTGGAACATCTATCTGCAGTTTCGTCCTTGAGATGAAGGGGTACTTCGACCGGCTGGAGGCTCTCAATATGGTGTTTGACTCTGAGTTCTCCACCAATATCATTCTTTCTAGACTGCCCACCATCTATAATCAGTTCGTACTCTCCTATCAGATGAACATGAATCAGAAGGAGACGTCAATTATGGAACTGCATAGTCTGCTCCGAACCGCTGAACAGGGCATCAAGAAAGATGAGACCCCTGTGGCCCATGTGCTTACTGTCGGTAAGGCCTCAAAGAAACGGAAGTCATCCTGGAAGGCCCCAAAAGGAAAGTCCAAGAAAGGGTCTCAAGGGAGAACAGAGTCCGGTATTGTGCCTACTAAAGATCCGAAGGAAGCAGTATGCTTTTACTGCAATGGCAAGGGGCATTGGAAGCGAAGCTGCCCATCATATCTGAAGGACCTTAAAGACGGCAAAGTCGAAAAGGCCAGCACCTCAGGTATGTTCATGATCGAACTCCATAACACTTCTATCTCTAATTCATGGGTTCTTGATACAGGATGTGGTACTCACATTTGCTCTGTATTGCAGGGACTAAGGGAAAGTAGAAGCTTGAAGCATGGAGAGCTGAACCTAATCATGGGGAATCGAAAGATCACGCCTGTGAAGAAAGTCGGAAGGTTCCAGCTCGTGCTTAGATCAGGAGTAGAGATTAGCTTAAATAATTGCTATTATTCACCCGATATGAATCGGAACATCATTTCTTTGTTTGCCTTGTATAAGGATGGATACAATTTCAGCTTTGATAATAATAATGGAAGTATTTTGGTTTTTTTGAATGATGTTTTTATATTCAAAGCTTGTCCTTATAATGGCATATATGAAACTGTTGAGTGTGATAACAACCTATTATTTAATATTGATTCTAACGAAATTGATAAGTCCAAATTGTGGCACTGTCGCCTTGGGCACATTAACAAGAAACGCATCGCCCAACTCCAAAAGGATGGAGTGTTGGAATCATTCGACCTAAAATCGGATGATGTATGCGAATCCTGTTTACTGGGCAAGATGACAAAATCACCATTCACAGGAACGTGTGAAAGAGGTGAAGGACTATTGGATTTGGTCCACACAGATGTATGTGGGCCATTCTGATGTGCTACAAAAGGGGAAAATCTGTACTATGTCACCTCTACAGATGACTATAGTAGATTTGGATATGTTTATCTAATTAAACATAAGTCCGACACTTTTGAGACATTCAAAAGATATCAAAGTGAAGTAGAGAATCAACTGGGCAGAAAGATAAAGGTTCTCCGCTCCGACAGGGGAGGAGAGTACCTTAGTATCGAGTTTCTCGATCATCTTAGAAGCTGTGGAATAGTTTCCCAGTTAACTCCTCCTAGAACACCACAACTCAACGGAGTTGCGGAGAGGAGAAACAGGACCTTGTTAGACATGGTCCGATCTATGATGAGTCGAGCAACACTTCCAGTAAGTTTCTGGGGTTATGCATTAGAAACTGCGGCACATATTCTAAATCTAGTACCCACCAAGAAAGTTTCAAAGACACCTTATGAGATGTGGAAGGGAAAGCGTCCTTCCCTTGGTCACATCAAGATCTGGGGTTGTGAAGTCTTTGTTGGACGAGAGACCTCTGACAAACTCAGTCAAAGATCTGAAAAGTGTCTATTCGTCGGTTACCCACAAGAGTCATTTGGATATCTATTTTACAAACCACGTGAGAACGTAGTTTTTGTATCTCGAAGAGGAGTGTTCCTCGAGAAGGATATAATATCTAAAGAAGACAGTGGGAGTAAGTTCGATCTTGATGAGATTCAAGATACTACCGATGAAGAACCAACTGCAAACACTGACCATCAGCATGAGGCTGAGATGCCTGTTGAACCCAATGACATATCCTTACCTTTGCGCAGATCCGGTAGAGTTAGCAATCCTCCTGAGTTCTACTATGGTTTCCATATTGAACAGGATGATATGATTAGTGATAGTACACTAGTCGACTTAGATGAACCAGCTAACTACCGAGAAGCGATGGCAGGCCCTGAGGCAGCCAAATGGAAGGAAACTATGGATAGCGAGATTGAATCCATGTATGGCAACCAAGTTTGGAACTTGGTTGATCCCACACCCGGTCTAAAGACGGTGGGTTGTAAGTGGATATTCAAGAAGAAAACGGATATGAACGGGAAAGTACACACTTACAAAGCTAGGCTGGTGGCAAAGGGCTATACTCAAACCTACGGGATTGACTATGAGGAAACCTTTTCACCGGTAGTTATAATTAAATCCATAAGGATAGTTCTGGCCATAGCTGCGTTTCATGACTATGAAATCTGGCAGATGGATGTCAAAACCGCTTTCTTTAACGGGAAATTGACAGAGGATGTGTTTATGACACAACCTGAAGGTTTTGTAGACACCAAGTATCCTAAGAAAGTGTGTAAGCTTCAGAAGTCCATTTATGGACTTAACCAAGCTTCTCGAAGCTGGAATCTTTGCTTTCATGAGAAAATCACAGAGTTTGGATTTTCTAGAAGCGAAGATGAGTCCTGCATATATGTCAAGGTCAATGGGAGCACTGTAGTCTTCCTGGTATTATATGTCGATGACATATTACTTATAGGAAACGACATCCCAACATTACAGAGTGTAAAAGATTGGTTGGGAAGATGTTTCGCTATGAAGGATCTAGGAGATGCAACTATTATTTTGGGTATAAAGATTTATAGAGATAGAACGAGACGTCTAATAGGACTAAACCCGGATACGTACTTGGACAAAATACTGAAAAGGTTCAGTATAGAGAAGTCTAAGAAGGGGAACCTTCCATTTGCTCATGGCATAAAGATTAGTAAAGACATGAGCCCAAAGACACAGGAGGAACGAGACAGAATGAGTCGAGTCCATATGCTTCGGCCATAGGATCTATAATGTATGTCATGACATGTACGAGGCCTGATGTCTCATTTGTTTTAAGCATGGTGAGTCGACATCAGCAAGACCCTGGTGATGGTCATTGGACGGCGGTCAAGAATATTCTTAAGTATTTAAGAAATACTAAAGACAGGTTCTTGGTTTACGGTGGACAGGATGAACTCAAAGTAACCGGTTATTGCGATGCGAGTTTCCAAACGGATAGAGATGACTGTCGGTCACAATCTGGTTGGGTGTTCTTATTGAACGGGGGAGCCGTGACATGGAAGAGTTCGAAGCAGGAAACCGTGGCAGACTCTACCTGCGAGTCAGAATATATTGCGGCCTCAGAAGCCTCAAAGGAAGCCATCTGGTTGAAGAATTTCATTAGAGATCTTGGAGTTGTCCCAACGGTTCAAGACCCCATCGAAATATTCTGCGACAACGAAAGTGCTGTTTCGTTGACTAAAGAACCCAAGGATCATGGAAAGTCCAAGCATATTGATCGGAAGTACCACTTTGTTCGTAGCAAGGTTGAAGAAGGACATGTGATTGTGAAAAGAGTGCGATCAGAGGAGAATCCAGCTGATCCGTTCACAAAGTCACTTTCTCAACCGAAACACTGTAGTCATGCTGTTAGCATAGGATTACGAGATAATGTAAAGTTTAGTAGTTAGTTTTGAATTTGAAACATTGTAACAATGATTTGAAATTGTAATGGATTTGGTGATTAAATAATGGAGATTTATTTATTTGCAAAGTGCTGCCCTCTTCTATTAATTTATCGTTGTGTTTCCTTTTGCATGTTTAGAACCAACTCCCAGAGTAATTTATTCAAATACCTCAGTCGTTCGTACTACCGGGAGTTAGTATTGATTAAAGACTGTCATGGAATGTTAGTAGACTGTCAAGAGTTTGACATAGCATAGAGATTGCTGCAACATTCATGGGTACTTAATGGAGATTTAAGTATAGGGCACTCGCACTTGGAAAGATACTTAATGGTTCAAATCATAAGTATTTCCAAGATGATAATATCCTCTATTCTTCAGACGGAGATACATTGAAGTTGCGGTTTTCTAGTCCGTCATACCTTAGTGCATTCAAACGTTGTGCGTAACTGCCAGTTATAACGGATGTATCTAGTTACGATGTTATTAGTTAGCTAGCGTTGTGTATGCGAAGTTTATTCGTTCCTTTTGCCTATATGGAAAAGCGATATCTGTGGGCCCTCTGAAGATTAAACGTTGACTCTAGAGTGTCGGGCCCGACCGAGACAAAATTGAAGTGTTCAATTAATAAGTCTCATATAGTCATATTAATCGGAAATCAGAAACATAATTTTGAAACCAATGATTGATTATAATCCATGTCTTAGTTTCATACGATATCAGAGAACGAAGGAATAGTTGATCCCTTATCTAAAGGATTAGCTCTGATATGATTCAGAGTTCGGCAGCTGTATCGAGTAGCTAGGAAGGCTGGTAATAGAATGTGTTTAGACAAATAGTTGCCAACTTGTCCAAGTGGGAGAATGTTGGAATTAGTGTCCAAGTCACAATTATTTGTAAACATATTGTTATCAGGCTGGATTCTTTTTGGGTGCATGCAATGAATTGTAAAGAGAAGGTGATTAACTTAAATATATAATGTTAATTAGTTTGTTAATTTATTATGTTTAATAAATTAATTAGAAACTAAATAATTGATTATATTTTATTAATGGGTTAGTTTGTTAATGTATTAATAGTTAATAAATTAACCGGAAGCTAATAGAATTAATTGAGGAAGTACAGGGGCTAAACTGCAATTAGTTGATAGTCAACTGGGCACCCCCTAAACCCTAATAGGGGGGCCGGCCACCAATCCATCCCACATGGATTTGGGATCAAAAATTTGTAGGTTTCTAAAACCTATAAATAGGCAGCCCCTGCCTGCTTCATTCCTCGCTCATTCAATTCTAAGTTCTCTAACGATCACAAGGGATACCAGTTTTTGGGACTCTGAGATCTGAGCTTAGAAAAGTTATAATTATCTTTTCTTTTGTTCATTGGGTGTGAACAACTAGAGGCGATCTTGCTTTAGACGCTTGTTGCTCGATTCAGAGGCTGTTCGTGAAATCGTTCTTCGTGGAGAAAATTGCGAATTTTCTCAAGGTTAGTTTTTCTTATTCATCTCTTTATTTTAATAATTAGTTGCTTAGCTTGTTTGGTTAGATCCTTAAGGTTTTATATTCTTGCATAGTTAGGTTATTTAATTTTCCGTAAAGTTTTAATTTAACCTAGCAAGGGTATAAAAATCCCAACAGTTCTTTCCTTAAGTTGTTTAGGGTCTTAGAGCCAGACATGCCAAATCTAGTCAACTATGCTAGTTTTCTGAGGAACAAGACACAAGAAGTTGATAAAGTGAAGAGTGAGTTCAGAATAGTTGATCTTGTTAAAATTGAAAAAGACAGATTCGTTAAGATTTTCTATCCAACATTCACTGTTACCAGAGCTGATGGAAATACCTATACGTTCACTGAAGCTGACATGTTTAATATGCATTTGGTTGACATTGAAGACTTATTCGATGAATTGTGCAGAAATAAGAGAAATGAACACTGCAGATTTGCCTTGAAGACAATTTTCCACTTCATGCATACCAAACTGGTATTGATGTCAGTGCAAGATCTGCAGATAGGTGTTGAACGAGGAATGAGGAAGATAAACATGACAGCTCCACATAGAGATATCAAATTTGCTGGAGAATTGAAAGAATTTCAAGTCATTATGGTAAAACATCTAGTTGTTATGTACAAAGACAGAAACAAGAAGTTAAGAGCCATGAGGAGTGTCGAACTCAACAAATTTTCAGATGGTACACTAAACAAAGTGTTGAGTGGTTTAAAGGGAAAGCTAGCATCTGATAAGAAGAGAAAGACAAAAAGAGGAGCCTTATCTGTGAATGACCGAAGACTTATGGTAGAATTCATTTCAAAGATTGAATGGAGGCTCTCTGATCGAAAAAGTATAAGAAGGTTTGAGCAGAAGCTTGGATTGGCAATTTAAAGACTTTGCACATTCCATCAAAGGGGGAGATTGTTAGAATATATTGTAATTGATGGAAGTCAAAGTGTAGGGTTTGTTTTGTATATAGTTAATAGTTGTGAAAAATATGTATGTATAGAAAGTTTGACTTTCAATTTAGCAGTTCTGGCATTCTCACTTTTGGAAGAACAGAATTTCAGAAACGGTTACAGACTTTGTAAGAAGATCTTCTCATTGTGTAATCGACATTTTGGAATACAATCATTCGGTCAGTTGTGATTTCTGTTATTGTTCTTGATATTAAATTGTCACTAATTGATTGATATAGAAATTGTAATTCACAATTACTATTAAAAATTAAATGAAGTAATAAATTATTTAACATGTTTTATTTTCATTGTGTATTTGACATTAGTAGTACTAGTATTATTATTATTTTATTATAGTTTAAGTATTTACAAGAATAAGTAATAGTAACTGAAAATAGCTTGTATATGACTAAATTTAATATATTGTATTGATGTTAATTATTGTTATTAATATTGTTCTTACATATAAAATTTAAACGTATATTGAACTATTTATATATTTAATTTTTAAAAGGTAAAGTTTTTAACTATTTATCATTTAACTTATTTATCTTTTGTCTCTACTTTATATTACTTTATATAATTACCTATAAATTTTGTCATAGTTTTGTCCAAACTTATACATATATGTATTAATTTATACATTTACTTTTACTTTTAATTTTTTCTATTTTTATAAACATTATATGTTCAATGTAATTTTAACTTAACAAAATATATTATTTAATGTGTAATTCATTCTAATTTATTATTTCATAAAGTTAATATTCATATAAATTACAAATGTTCAATGTATTAATACATTATGCATAACAAAAACAACATACGAATTTATAACAAAAATTAATAAATTAATTTTATGTCATATTATTATATTTTGTTAAGTTTAACTACCTTTAAACATATGCAGTCTATATACATATAAAATTTTTAGTTTCAAAAAAATTATATATTTCATTAAAACGTTATATATATATATATATATATATATATATATATATATATATATATATATATATATATATATATATATATATATATATATATATATATTATGTATGTATATATATACATATACATACATGTATGTATGTAATCTAAAATAAATCAAAATATATTCACTTAACAAAATAAATAAATTAAAGATAAGTAAGTATTTTTATGAGTAATATATTGTAACATCCCATTTTCGTGATAATTGCGTGTAATTATTTTAGTGGATATTTAAATAATTAATATCGTGTTGGACCAATGAGACCCCGAGTAGTGGATTGATATGTGTCGGGCTACGAGTTACGTGTCACCGGGTTGCGATATTCGTGGATTAATTGTGTTTATGAGTTCGTGGATTTAAATGGGTTAAGTGGATTTTAATTGTGAAAATAGGGTATCGGGTTCGGGTTAATGGGTTGGAACCCGCCTAAAATAGAAAGGATATGTACGTACCCTCCTTTTCTTCCTTTCCCTTTTCAGAAAATGTGCAAGTGTGTGTGAAATCAGTGTGTGTGTGTACTGGGTTTTCTTGGAGCAGCAACATCAGCTCCATGAGTTGAGTTTGAAGTGCTGAAATTCATCCCTTGCTTCCATCCTTGAGTTTGAAGGTTTCAAAGGTAAGAAATCATGGTTTTGGGGTTGTTAAATTCGTGTATGTATGTGATGAATTCGTGGGTTTAATTGCTGAAGTGATATAAGAGATTATGTATGAGTTTTGTGAAGCTATGATGCTGAAAATCGGAGATTTTGGGGGTATTTCACCCCTGGCCGAAGCAGAGCAGCGAGCAAGGAAGAAGACGAGCAGACGCCGCAGCGCGGCCGAGACGATAGGGCGGCGCGACCGCGATCGCGGCGCGGCCGAGATTCCTGGAGCGCGGGCGTGTTCGAGGGGCAAGGGGGGGGATTCGGTTTTGCATGCTTAGGGGTGATTGGGCTTGGTTCGGGGTTCCGTTGGGGTTTATTTGGGAATTATTCGGGTCGGGTTCCGTTTGAGATGTTGAGTCGTATTTCGTTGGGTTTCCGGGATATTGTTGATATTGTTTTTGGGTCGGGTTTTCATCGGGATTTTGGGGTTCGGTTGAGATCGTGGTCAACATTTTGACCGGGTTTTCGGGGCTTTCGGTTGGGGTTGTTTCGGGGCTTCGGGTCGGTTATGAGTTGAGTTATAAATTGTTATGTGTATCTTTTGAAATGAGTTGGTGCTAACGGTTGGGATCCGTGCGATTTCAGGGACGAGTCAGCGAGCCGAGCCGAGTTTGAGATTCCGGGATTAGTGGATCGACCAGGTGAGTACCCGAGTCTTTTCCAAACGAGCGCTCCGTTTTCTGAGTTGTGTTGTGCTATTTGTGTATATTGTGCTATGCTGTGTATGAGACAGGGACGTGAGCCACAGGTATGATTCTATTCCTACATATGTGATATATGTGCATGAGATGAGATCCAGTCCGGGGGTCCGTGGAGAGTTCCATACGGACGGTGGTTCGCGATGGGTTATCGCGCGGGTTGACTGTCCCTAACAGTCCTTGGGGCGTGTATACACGGCAGGGCCTGTAGCCGGTTCGCGCCCGTGCTACAGGGTGTGAGCTAACCACCGGTGCGCACGGTCGTTAGCTGGGGAAGGGTTTCCCCCTTAGTGATTCTGTGTGCAGGGCTCGGGATCTCATGTATGTGTTCATACCTGCATCGTGATGTTGATTGCCAGAGACAGAGTTAGGGTTTGTGCTGTGTGTATGGGCTATGTGTACGCTTGTTATGTGTTTATTGTGCAGAGTCCAACCCTCGAGTACTCACGAGCTTTCGAGCTTACGTATTCGAGTCTTCCATGTTCAGGGTATCAGTGACAGGATTTGTAGCCGTGCTTGATGAGCCGGGATCGGGAATCATCTGGGGAGCTTGGTGTTAGTTTTGTGTAATAATCTGATCAGTACTGTTACGTTAGCATCTTTTGGGATATTGTAATTTAGTGGATTATGTGTTAGTGATATTATGTGAAAGTTTTAAATTATCAGTGATTCTAGTTTATCCTGTGACGTGTGCATAATAGAGCTATTGCGATAAGCCACCTGTGTATTGAATCGACGTGGCATTTCCGGGTTAAGGGAGGGGTGTTACAGCATGGTATCAGAGCTTGTGGTTTGAAGTCTGAGTATCAATTAGTGGATGCTTAACTTAAACCTTGTTTCGATCCGTGGGGGATCTATTGCGATTGATTTTGGTGGAATTAACTAACCTGGCTTAGTGTATGACGCCGGGTGATTTATTAGTGGTTCTCAATTGTTTCGTTTTGTGCAGATAGTTATGGCAGATCAGGGCGAGGGACCCGGCGCGGGCAAGCCGGAAGGGGACGAGTTCATTCGTAAGTCAGAGCTTCTGGGGGTATTGACTGAGTTTTACAGGCAACAGAGAGAGCAAGAGCGGGAACAGGATCAGGGTATGGGACCACGTGCTGGGGGTGGTCAGGATACGGGCACGGGTGCTTCTTCATCTATATCGCGGCGAGGGGGTTCGTTTAAGGATTTCATGACTGGGAATCCGCCAGAGTTTAGAGGTGGGGGTGAGCCAGGGATGGCTATGGCATGGGAGCGCGAGGTAGAGGCTGCCTTTCGAGTTGCGCATGTGGAGCCGAGAGATATGGTTGGATATGCGGCTTATCTGTTGAGGGGAGGGGCATTGCAGTGGTGGAAATCTATCGAGTCGGCTATGACATCTTCTGCAGCTTTTGCGATGACGTGGGATCAGTTTAGGGCTGTGTTCGAGCTGCAGTACATCCCTAGAGACGAGAGGCGGGAGATGGAGCGGCGATTCCTGCATCTGCAGCAGGGTGAGATGACAGTGCAGCAGTACGTGGACCAGTTTAATGAGTATTCGCAGTTTGCTACCCATCACATCGCCACCGAGCAGCGAAAGGCCGATGCGTTCATTGATGGACTGCGAGCCGATATCAGGGAGTTTGTCGGGATGCATGAGACGCCTACCTTCGCTAGAGCGTTAGAGATGGCCCGCATCAGAGAGCGGGAGATAGCCAAGCAAAGAGAGGACCCATTCTTTCAGCGCAGGCGTGCAAGGACTCCCGAGCAGTCCTCGAGAGATCGGAGGTATTCCAGAAACGAATCCAGGGAGCGACGTTCGGGCCAGAGTTCAAGAGATAGACGATACAGAGATAGAGACAGAGACAGAGACAGGGATAGGGAGCGGAGGTCGAGTGGACCAGGGCGGAGCCAGCGATCAGATAGTCAGAGTCAGAGGCAGAGTTCGAGATATACAGGGCAGAGTCAGAGCAGTGTAGGGCAGAGGCCTCGAGATGGGAGCGATAGGGGAGACAGTTCGGTTGGAGATCGGGAGTGCCCGAGATGCCACCGACGCCATAGTGGGCCGTGTGTGCCCAGGTGTTATCGATGCGGTCAGCGTGGGCATGCTGCCGCCACGTGTACAGTCCCAGAGCCGTTGTGCTTCCATTGTGGGAGACCGGGGCACAGAGTACGAGATTGTCCAGAGATGGGGCCAGCGATACAGGGTATGAGTTCCAGTGGGGCTAGAGCTGAGCCGTCGTCATCCGGTCGTCATGATTCTCGGGCGCGGGGTCGGGTGTTTCAGGCGACCGCAGAGGAAGCTCGAGATGCTGCTGATGTGATATCGGGTATGTCTTTCTGAGCTTGCTTAGAGCGTGTGTCAGTTGTGGGGCGGGCTATTGGGCTTTGTCTGTGATAAGTATATGTGTTCTGTTGCGTGTGATTGCCTTGTTGTGTTTGTGATTATGTGGCTCAGTGACAGAGGTGTGGGATGATTGTGTATGGGTTATATGTGATTGTTATATCTGGGTATGTGTGTGGGAGTGGGATATATTGTGGTAAGATGGGTTATCGGATTTCTGGGATTGGGCATTGTGCTATGTTAGTGGATTTAAATTCTTGTGTGTGCTATCCCTATCTGTGATATTGTGCTTTGCGAGATGCGTTTATCTGGGTGGTGAAAAGAGTTGAGAATTTTGTTGTGATAGTGGATTAATCTATTGCGAGTGGATTTAATCCCTTTATGAGTTTAACCATGTTTTTGGGCCTGCGTTAGTGATGTGATGGAGATATCGTTATGTGTTGTGTTAGTGGACGATCTGTATAGAGTTATATGAGTATGTGATGAGAAAGTCCGAAGACTGATGGATTGAGATCATGTGTGGATTTAGTGGCTTATGAGGTGACGCCACGTGAAGACTCTGTGAATAGAGGATCTATCAGTTGCCGATATGTGAATTAGAGGATTTAATTGAGCTATTAGCGGATTGACTAACTATGAAGGGAAGAGGTGTATTAGCGATGATTGTGACATTCAGAGTTCAAATGCGAATTTATCAAGAGAGTTGATAATTATATCGAGAGTGTGAGTCAACGTTTCGGGGATTTAACTTAGAGATGTATAATTGCGAATGAGTTTGCGATAGATTCCGGGGACGGAATCTTTTTAAGAGGGGAGGATTTGTAACATCCCATTTTCGTGATAATTGCGTGTAATTATTTTAGTGGATATTTAAATAATTAATATCGTGTAGGACCAATGAGACCCCGAGTAGTGGATTGATACGTGTCGGGCTACGAGTTACGTGTCACCGGGTTGCGATATTCGTGGATTAATTGTGTTTATGAGTTCGTGGATTTAAATGGGTTAAGTGGATTTTAATTGTGAAAATAGGGTATCGGGTTCGGGTTAATGGGTTGGAACCCGCCTAAAATAGAAAGGATATGTACGTACCCTCCTTTTCTTCCTTTCCCTTTTCAGAAAATGTGCAAGTGTGTGTGAAATCAGTGTGTGTGTGTACTGGGTTTTCTTGGAGCAGCAACATCAGCTCCATGAGTTGAGTTTGAAGTGCTGAAATTCATCCCTTGCTTCCATCCTTGAGTTTGAAGGTTTCAAAGGTAAGAAATCATGGTTTTGGGGTTGTTAAATTCGTGTATGTATGTGATGAATTCGTGGGTTTAATTGCTGAAGTGATATAAGAGATTATGTATGAGTTTTGTGAAGCTATGATGCTGAAAATCGGAGATTTTGGGGGTATTTCACCCCTGGCCGAAGCAGAGCAGCGAGCAAGGAAGAAGACGAGCAGACGCCGCAGCGCGGGCGAGACGATAGGGCGGCGCGACCGCGATCGCGGCGCGGCCGAGATTCCTGGAGCGCGGGCGTGTTCGAGGGGCAAGGGGGGGGATTCGGTTTTGCATGCTTAGGGGTGATTGGGCTTGGTTCGGGGTTCCGTTGGGGTTTATTTGGGAATTATTCGGGTCGGGTTCCGTTTGAGATGTTGAGTCGTATTTCGTTGGGTTTCCGGGATATTGTTGATATTGTTTTTGGGTCGGGTTTTCATCGGGATTTTGGGGTTCGGTTGAGATCGTGGTCAACATTTTGACCGGGTTTTCGGGGCTTTCGGTTGGGGTTGTTTCGGGGCTTCGGGTCGGTTATGAGTTGAGTTATAAATTGTTATGTGTATCTTTTGAAATGAGTTGGTGCTAACGGTTGGGATCCGTGCGATTTCAGGGACGAGTTAGAGATTCCGGGATTAGTGGATCGAC
This sequence comes from Centrapalus pauciflorus, assembly GCA_020465985.1. NCBI lineage: Eukaryota > Viridiplantae > Streptophyta > Magnoliopsida > Asterales > Asteraceae > Centrapalus > Centrapalus pauciflorus. The sequence continues at coordinate 116,746 of JAANYP010002517.1, forward strand.
CAGGTGAGTACCCGAGTCTTTTCCAAACGAGCGCTCCGTTTTCTGAGTTGTGTTGTGCTATTTGTGTATATTGTGCTATGCTGTGTATGAGACAGGGACGTGAGCCACAGGTATGATTCTATTCCTACATATGTGATATATGTGCATGAGATGAGATCCAGTCCGGGGGTCCGTGGAGAGTTCCATACGGACGGTGGTTCGCGATGGGTTATCGCGCGGGTTGACTGTCCCTAACAGTCCTTGGGGCGTGTATACACGGCAGGGCCTGTAGCCGGTTCGCGCCCGTGCTACAGGGTGTGAGCTAACCACCGGTGCGCACGGTCGTTAGCTGGGGAAGGGTTTCCCCCTTAGTGATTCTGTGTGCAGGGCTCGGGATCTCATGTATGTGTTCATACCTGCATCGTGATGTTGATTGCCAGAGACAGAGTTAGGGTTTGTGCTGTGTGTATGGGCTATGTGTACGCTTGTTATGTGTTTATTGTGCAGAGTCCAACCCTCGAGTACTCACGAGCTTTCGAGCTTACGTATTCGAGTCTTCCATGTTCAGGGTATCAGTGACAGGATTTGTAGCCGTGCTTGATGAGCCGGGATCGGGAATCATCTGGGGAGCTTGGTGTTAGTTTTGTGTAATAATCTGATCAGTACTGTTACGTTAGCATCTTTTGGGATATTGTAATTTAGTGGATTATGTGTTAGTGATATTATGTGAAAGTTTTAAATTATCAGTGATTCTAGTTTATCCTGTGACGTGTGCATAATAGAGCTATTGCGATAAGCCACCTGTGTATTGAATCGACGTGGCATTTCCGGGTTAAGGGAGGGGTGTTACAGCATGGTATCAGAGCTTGTGGTTTGAAGTCTGAGTATCAATTAGTGGATGCTTAACTTAAACCTTGTTTCGATCCGTGGGGGATCTATTGCGATTGATTTTGGTGGAATTAACTAACCTGGCTTAGTGTATGACGCCGGGTGATTTATTAGTGGTTCTCAATTGTTTCGTTTTGTGCAGATAGTTATGGCAGATCAGGGCGAGGGACCCGGCGCGGGCAAGCCGGAAGGGGACGAGTTCATTCGTAAGTCAGAGCTTCTGGGGGTATTGACTGAGTTTTACAGGCAACAGAGAGAGCAAGAGCGGGAACAGGATCAGGGTATGGGACCACGTGCTGGGGGTGGTCAGGATACGGGCACGGGTGCTTCTTCATCTATATCGCGGCGAGGGGGTTCGTTTAAGGATTTCATGACTGGGAATCCGCCAGAGTTTAGAGGTGGGGGTGAGCCAGGGATGGCTATGGCATGGGAGCGCGAGGTAGAGGCTGCCTTTCGAGTTGCGCATGTGGAGCCGAGAGATATGGTTGGATATGCGGCTTATCTGTTGAGGGGAGGGGCATTGCAGTGGTGGAAATCTATCGAGTCGGCTATGACATCTTCTGCAGCTTTTGCGATGACGTGGGATCAGTTTAGGGCTGTGTTCGAGCTGCAGTACATCCCTAGAGACGAGAGGCGGGAGATGGAGCGGCGATTCCTGCATCTGCAGCAGGGTGAGATGACAGTGCAGCAGTACGTGGACCAGTTTAATGAGTATTCGCAGTTTGCTACCCATCACATCGCCACCGAGCAGCGAAAGGCCATTTATGTAACTTTCATAAATTTCATATATATATTTAGTGTTTCTTTCTTTTTTATAATTTAATCATCCAAATATAACATTTTATTTTTATTCTTTTTGTTTTAATCATTAATTTTTATTTTATGTTTATTGTTATTATTAATGTTGGTTTTTTTATATAATACTATAACTATTTATTTAATATTATTATATGGTATAATTGGTTCATTTTTTTCAATTATTTATTGAGAATCCAAATCTTTCTCCATTATTTTTTTCATTTAAGAAAAATAAAAATAAAAACTAGTTGTAGTTATTTTCGTTCGGAACATCTAAAACTGAAATGATTTATTTCTTTTCTCCATTCAAAAAAATTCAAAATAATGACGTGTTGAAGCTTTTTTTCGTTTGAAAAAAATCAAGAATCGTAATGATTGATCGCTTTTTAGTTAAGAAAATCCAAATGATTTGTTGTATTTTATTTAAAAAATTGATATTGTATTGATTGTTTCATCTACGTTTAATTAGAAAAATGATAAACCATTATTGATTTTTTGGATCAAATAAACGATAAACCAATTCGATAATTTTTTTGATCAAAAAATAATGAATCATTATGATTTTTGATTTTTTCAAACAACCATAACCATCTGATATTAGTTTTATTCATTAAAAAAATGACGAACCATTTTGATTTTAATTTATTATTTTTGTCAAAAAACGATAAACAATTATGATTTTTGATTTTTTCTCAAACAAAAGAACCATTCTGATTTTAATTAAACGTAGATAAAAAAATCAATACAAACGAAGCATTTTTATTATATATTTTTTCCAAACGAAAAAAACTTCAACACGTCGTTATTTTGAATTATTTTGAATGGAGAAAGAAATAAATCATTTCGATCTTAGTTTTTCCGAACGAAAAAAGCTACAACGAGTTTTTATTTTTATTAAATGAAAAAAAGAATAGAGAAAGATTTGGATTCTCAATAAATAATTGAAAAAAAAAAAACAGTTATAGCGAATAATAATCTTAAGTAAATAATTATAGTGACATATAAAAAAACTAACATTAATAATAACAATAAACATACAAATAAAAATTAATGATTAAAACAAAAGGAATAAAAAATAAAATGTTATATTTGGATAATTAAATTATAAAAAAGAAATAAATACTAAATATATACGAAATTATGAAAGTTACATAAATGGTCCCTGAAAGTTTGAAAATTACATAAATGATCCTTGAAATTCAAAAAGACCAAAATGCCCCTGAAACTAACGGCTCAAGTTAACGGCCGTTAGTTTAAGGGACCAAAATGTTACAACTTTTCGATTTTAGGGACTTATGGTGTAATAAAATTCTTTCAGGGACTAAAACCGTAATTTTATATAAACCACAGGGACCATTTATGTAATTTAGTCTTATTATTATTATTATTATTATTATTATTATTATTATTATTATTATTATTATTATAAAAATTATTATTATTATTATTTATTATTGATATAACTTTTTTACATATTAATTTATTTGTCTAATAAGTTTACTATATTTTAATATATTTTTCAATTTAAATTACAAACTTAATAATTTTTTTATTATAAACAATAGTATCAAATTAGAATCCATTTCGTTTTTTAGCTTTTTCGAATGAAAAAATACAAATATTTTATATTGTAGTTTTCCAAACCAAAAAAATTTGAATCTTAAGCTTTTATTTTTTTTTACAAACGAAAAAAAGTTAATAACCAGTCATGTAATTTTTTTTTCATTTTCTAAACGTAAAAAGCTACGAAAACCAATCTGTTTTTTTATTTCTCTGCACCAAAAATTCAACCTATTCTGCTTTTATGTTTTGGAAAACGAAAATAATACAAACAATTCTGTTATTAGTTTTTGCAAACAAAAAAACAACGAATAATTCTGATTTTCAGTTTTTCCAAACAAAAAATAATCATTTTATTTTTCTAGCTTTTCGAACCAAACCATTACCTTCTATTTTTTTTTTGACCGAACGAAAAACTACGAACTATTACGCTTTAAAGTTTTAAAAAAAATGAAATAGTGTGTAGCCTTTTTGTTCGGAAAAACAAAAAAATGAAATGGTTTGTAGTTTTTACGATTGGAAAAAGTTAAAAACGTAATGATTAGAATAACATAAAAACCAAACAAAAAAAAAAAGACTAGTTCATTTTTTGAAAAATCGTATTTTGTACGTTTGGAAAAAGCTAAAAAATCAAAATGGGTCTATTTTTTGTTCGATTTTTATGTTATTCTAATCATTACGTTTTAATCTTTTTTCAGTAGTAAAAAACTAAAAAGTAAAAAATCATTCCATTTTTATAGTTTTTCCAAACAAAAAGGCTACACACTATTTCATTTTTTTAAACAACTTTAAAGCGTAATGGTTCGTAGTTTTTCGTTCAGAGAAAAAAATAAAAGATAATGGTTTGGTTGAAAAACTAGAAAAATAAATTGATTTTTGTTTGAAAAACTGATAATCAGAATTATTCGTGATTTTTTTTTTTACAAAAACTAATAACAGAATTCTTTGTATTTATTTTCGTTTTCCAAAACAAAAAATCAGAATGGGTTGAATATATTGGTGCAGAAAAATAAACGGATTGGTATTCGTAGCTTTTTACGTTTTAAAATGAAAAAAACTTAAACATGTATGGTTAGTAACTTCTTTTCGTTTGAAAAAATAAATAAAAGCTTAAGGTTCAAAAAAATTTTAGTTTGGAAGTTTGTATTTTTCATTTGAAAAAGCTAAAAAAGGAAATGGATTCTAATTTGATACAATTATTTATAATAAAAAGAAATAATTAAGTTTGTAATTTGAATCTATCTATACTATTAAAAGAGTAACTATATTCATTTCTGGTGAAGCCACGTGTAGTCATCATGAATCGACACGTGACAGTTATAGATTTTACAAAGAATAAATAAATTCAAATCAAATCTATCCAAATCTAATATAATCCACTTTTAAATTCAAATCAAACAAAATCTAATACTCTACTAACTTATCAATTAAATCTATCCAAATCAATATAATCCACTTTTAAATTCAAATCAAATTAAATCAAACAAAATCTAGTAATCTACTAACTTATTAATTATAAGATAATATAATAAAAGTTTAAAAATATATATAAGAAAATAATTACTCGTCATATATATTTAAAAATATACAAAATTAATAGGTCATAATAAATAATAATATCACCTTATATACTTTTGTTTAAAAAATAATATTTATATCTTTATCTTTTTATTTATTATATTTTATATATATTAAAAATATCCGCGTAATACGCGGGTAATAAACTAGTTATAAAATATAGGAAACTCAATAAACAAAAAAATTAATACGTAAAAAGTTAATATAATAATAATAAACAACAACAACAACAATAATAATAATAATAATAATATAAGAGTAAATTACAGAATTGGTCCCTGTGGTTTGCATAAAACTTTGGATACGGTCGCTGTAGTTTCAATTTTGCATAAACGGTCATTATATTCACTGTTTATTTGCAAAACTGGTCCCTCTGCTGTTAACTTTAACAATCAAAGGGTAAGGCCATGTTTCTTTACCGCATAATGGAATCATTAAGAGGACATTTTACATTTGAATGACTTCTTAATAATTCCATTAAAAAGTAAACAAAAAACCCCTAAAATGGTCATTATAAAAGATTTAGGGATAATTGCGTAAAAAACCCTGAAGTTGGACCATTTTTGTGATTAAAACCCCTAACCATTTTTTGTTGCACAAAAAACCTTTAACCGGTAAAATCCTTTGAAATTAGGACGTTACCGGTTATAATAGGTTGCTATGCTTACATGGCACACACGTGGCGTCAACATGGCAAACCCAACTTACGTGGTGCCTACGTGGCACTACATGTATAATTCTTAAACTGAATTTTTGCATAAAAAACCCCAAAATTGGTGACTTTTTCGATTAAAACCCTTAACTATTTTTTTCTCACCTCTAACCAACAATAATATTTACATTTTCTCTTCTTCTCTACCTCCGGCAACTCCGATTACTCTATCCTCTCTTTATGTTCAGTGTTGTTTATTTTATGTATGTATTTTCGATAAACTTTTGTCGTTTAATCTTGAATTTTAACTTCAATTGTGCCGGTAGAATCGATTTCATTTTTTGTTCATGAGTTGCATTTTAGATTCAGCTTTATGTTCAATTTCGATTATTTATGTTCCATTTTAGCTTCTTAATATGATCAGCCAGAGCAGTGAGGTTCGCTAGCCTAGACGGTTTGTTTAATAAATAAATTTTTAATACATATTCATGTCATCAAAATGCAATCAGTGAAGACTCAATTTTAATTGTCTTTGTAGGTTGGAGGTTTTTTATCAAATGAAAAATGATTTGGGGTTTTAATTGAAAAAACTAAACAAGTTGGGGTTTTTTTACGCAAAAATCTATTTAAAAATTTTACACGTCATCAAGTTGCAACCTGCTAAACCGGTTGCAAGTCAGATTTTTTGAAAAAAAAACCTAAATTTACAAAGGTTTAGCCGGTTGGAGGTTTTTTGTGTAATGAAAAATGGTTGGGAGTTTTAATCGCAAAAATGATACAACTTAGAGGTTTTTTGCGCAATTTCCCCAAAGATTTAACCACTTGTTTGTTAAAGTTAACGGCAGATGGACCATTTTTGCAAGTAAACAGTGATAATAAGGACTGTTTATGCAAAATTGAAACTACAGGGATCATATCTAAAATTTTATGCAAACACCATTTATGTAATTTACTCTATTATCTTTATCTTTGATGTTTGGATCAATGGAGCTAGATCCATAGGACATTGAATGCAAGAGAAGAGTTTTATTGGACGGATCTAAAACTTAGATCTTGAAAAATCCATATTTTTTATACCAATTGCATGCTTCCACCGTCCAACAACTCTTTTGTAACACTTGAAATTTCCACAATTTGATAAATTAATCTAATTATCCTAAAATCAGGATTCCATGACTTTCAACAGTTTTAATAATTTAATCTAACTGGTTCGTGAATTTAAATATAAAGGAATTCGAATTTAAATTTTAGTTATAATATTTTTATTGGTGATGAATAAAATATAGTTTTTAGCATTGGTTCTAATTCATTTATAGGTTGGAATGTAATCATGTATTAGATGGTAGGAATGTCAAAATTCTGTAAACAAATATTTCGATGGCAAATAACTAACATTTAATTGTTTATCTTTGTTATTAAAAGTTTAAAACAAACTAAATTTTAATTTTAATTTCTTCGAATTTAGAATGAATGTAAGCAAAATAGTTTGGAAATTGAAGAATATAATGGAATTATCAGCTCTATTTGCTAAGCATGGTGACAAGTAAGTATTATACTTCCATATCATATTGAGATTCACTCGATTCGGATGGTTGGCGGCAATTGAGAAGTTCAAAGTCACTGGACCCATGGGCGGATTTCGAAATTTTTGTTATCGGTTTCACTTTTTTAAAGTAAGTTTAATACTTAGATTTTTGAAATATTTTTTAAGATGGATCGGGTTACCGAAACGGGTTGACAACACATAATTAACAAATAACAAGATTTTTCTAATTAAAAAGTATAAAAATACAATACCATTAAAACTTAAAACCAATAAATAAAGTAAGTATTAAAACTCAGTATTATTTTATAATATGTGTTTTAAAAAATTTTATGGTGCTATAGCCTTTTGGGCTAACTTACTTAACATTTTTTTTGTTGTTTTTATATTCTGTTGGGCTTTTTTTTTTAAATTTTTTTAATAAAAACTAATTATTATTTCAATATATTTAAGTAATAAAAACAACAGATATAAATTAGATACATACGTTATAATTTTATAAAATTTTCGTAGGTGTCACTCAAATAAAATCTTAGGTGTCACTCGGGTTTTTGATACATACGTACCTCAGTATTTTGAAAATTTATCGGTGTCGAGTGACACCAATTATTACTAATTATATCCGCCCCTGATTGGACCTTGGATTTAATTTTCTCTCCTTGCGTATTAATGAGTAACAGATTTATCTTCATAACCTTGTCATGTATGATACACATTTTTGTTGTTATCAATTCATTTGTTAAGCCATACTATTCATGCCTTCGTGTCACTCTTATATCATAGGGTTAATATTGACCATTTATTGCGATGGATATAAAGTGAAAGAAAATGAGAAATCAGCAGAACGCAAACAGGTCAGGATCGGTTCGAAAATGAAAAAAGTTTAAGATCTTAATCGCGAAAATGAAAAAAGTTGATAGGGTTTTTACATCATTAACCATATATTATATGTTTAAGTATCATAATAACCCCTTCTAATTATATTGTGAGCCTTACATTTTGCGTGCTATCACCTATGGGTGACTTCTCAATTCTCATTATGCATACTTGATAATATATGATATATGATGTGATGCTACCTCGTGAAGTAATCACGAATAATCTATTGTCATAAACGTGACATGGAAACGATTTTTACATTAACAATTTGCAAGTTTAGACGGTTTTTTGTTTAGTAAAATTACATGAGTTCAGAATATTACCTTCACTTTATTATACTTGTCCATATTGTATGTATATGCAATATTTATGTTTAGGGATAATTACTAAAATAGCCACATATCACGTCATTTATCACTTTTTAGCCATTAAAATTTCATTTTACCAAAATAGCCACACTTTACGTTACCACATTTACGTGATAGCCACCATTTACGTGATTTGTACTACAAACATTTACGTTACCAAACACCTTTTGTAATGTAATGCATTAAAATATGAATAAAAAGTACATATCACGTAAATGGTGACTATCACGTAAATGTGGTAACGTAAAGTGTGACTATTTTGGTAAAATGAAACTTTAATGGCTAAAAAGTGATAAATGGATGTGATATGTGACTATTTTAGTAATTAACCCTTATGTTTATCAAGTATATTACTCCTTGGGAGATGGTTTTCCTGGTATGTGGTGGAGACAATATTTTCAGATGCAACTGACAAATGGAAGGCTATGTAGCCTTAGGGTTTTCGTCAAGGGTGATTGTGAGATCTTGATAGCCCATTAGGAGGCGTTTGTTTTGCGGATTTCATGAAATTAGCTGTGATTTGCATTTAAAATCTTGTGTTTGATTATTTCAGTAAGGATTTAAAATCCAAGGATGTGTTAAATCACTTCCTTTTTTGTTATTTAAAAACTCAGTCTCCCTCATAGGTTTTTAAATCTCAGTTACATTGTATTTTTCAGATTAGCACATTTTTACTAAAAGATAATGCAGATTCTTTGATAAAATTCTGATAAATGCAAATGATACATAATGCAAATCCTTTGATAAAATGCAAAACCAGAGAAAAAAATATGCGAACGAAACGCCCCATAGAGAAAATGTAGTTGGTTTTGGAGTTAGGTGCCAAGGATTTTTTTCCGTAATATTGTTGTTTTGTTTGTAATCCAATATGGGTAGATCTCTAGACAAATTAAAATACAATTTGCTTTTATTACTCTCATGATTTGCGTACTCTATTAAATGATGTTATGGTCATTAGAAAATTTTAAATTATTTTATATTTTTATGGTTGACATTATGAAAGCTAGCATATAATTTATTATTAAAAAATTATGATTTTTAAAGTTAAGAGGTGGCCTGAAGTCCTAAATTTAAATCTGAAAATTTATTTTGTCTCTTCTTCGCATCTTATTTCTAAATTTTATAAATATCAAACTATTTTTTATATGTTAAGTATTTTAGGGTGCATTTGGTAGATAGAATCGTAAAGATTATAATTAAGTATAAAATCAATGGTTTTTTATACTATTAAATTTGAAAATTCAATAACCATATGGTGGTTGTAATTTTCTTTCTCTAATTTTAGTTTATACTTAATTCTCCACCATTGCTAGAGAAATAAAAAAATAGATTTTTAACCTATATATTGATTCCAACTTGAGAATTCATAGAGAGTTTATATATATATATATAAATAAATTAAGTATCCTAACTTGTAAGTTATCTTCATTTCCTTTTTCTTCGATTCTCTCTACCAAACGCAACATTAATTTAATTTTGTTTGTATATGATATATGATTCACTAAATATGATCTTTTTTACGTAACAAAATTTCGGAATTTTATATCTATAAATACTATTAAATTATTAAATAAACATTTTACTTGTCATTTTTTAAGTTATGTTACTTAGCATATTCTACTTTTGATATTTGTCAATTCTCATTTTAAAATTTAAAACAACCTTTCAATTTGAATTATTTCAGAATATAACTTTAATTCTACTTAAAAAAGGTATGAAAATTCAAAATTAAACTTATAATTATACATACATTTTGTATTATTATCTCATATTATTATAAAATTAATACACTTGATAAATTAATACTTTTTATTATTATAAATTAATTTTAATTTAAAATTATTCTTTTGACTTACCCATGTTGCACGAGTTAATAGACTAGTTTTATATTATAAAACAAACTGTCTCAAATTTTCAGATGTTTTAAGGCTTCCTTTAACATCATAAGTGGTTTTCAGACTTCGAATATTTAATTTTTGACACTGGCTACGGATTCATCCTAAAAGATACTAAGTAATTGTTGCACTGTAGTGTTTTTATTGTACGGGTGAGACTGATATGACACTGGTACTGAACTGGGTGGTACAGAATTTTTTTCCATTAGTACCAAATGTCGAACCAATTACAGAATTTCGATACCATTATCGATATCAACATTTTCGGTATTGGACCAGTTAGAATTAGTTTTTTTTTTTCATTTATTATACAAAGCTAATATCAAACAATAAACAAGGCTAATATTAAAACTAACAAACAAATTTAATATCAAAATCAATTACATACTAATCCAATAACTTTATTATTGTAGGTCCCGAGAGGTTCCCAAAGTATATAGCTTTAAGCTGTAGAGGGGGGGTGAATACAGTTATTTACAAACTACACACTATTTTCTCAATGTTTGTATGTATTATCAACAATTTGTTAATTACAAACAAGCTTGAATGCGGAATAGTTCAAGCTGAGATGACAGATACAACAGTATGTTCACTAGTCTAAGACAAACTCAAACTAGTATACAATGAATACACTCACTAAGAAGCACTCACTGTGTTTACAAGACTTAAGGGAACAACTTATGTAAAACAGCTTAGACACACAGATACTGATTTACACAGAAGGCTTGCATGCATGAAAATCACACTTGCACGTTCACTCTTGGTTTCAGCACTTAGCTTTCTTCACTCCTCTTTCTGTCCTTAGAAGCTTCCTTTTATACCCACTCAGAGGATCTAAGAGAAACATCTTCATTGGACGGAATGAAAAAGGAGAAGTCTTGTTGAAAAGACAACATAACCTTTTCTGCACTTTTCTGAAAAGCAGACTTGTCTTCACATGTGCAGAACTTTTGTCTTTTTACTTTGTCTACTGTTGCATTGCCTTTAACTAATTTAGGAATGTCAACTTTGCGTCTTTCTTCCTTGTAAAGGCCTATTTTGATATAAGAAAAAGGTCTGTCACCCTTTTTCAAATAACCTTTTGTCTTCATGTTACAGAACAGCGTGGGCAGGCTGAGCAGTTCTGTTTTCCACTTTGTCTTCGACTTTGTAAACTGATCTTGTAGTCAAAAACAATACATGATGACTTGGAAACATATTCCATAAAGTGTTTAGCCTGTTCACAAAGAACAGGTTCTGTTCACAAAGAACAGAACACTTTAAAATTGCCCAAGCTGCTCAACAGTGTAGAGCAGCGTAGACAGTTTATGTCCAGCCTGTTCAGCAGACAGAGCAGCTTGGACAAACTGTCTTAGTTGCAACACATGCAACATATAGAACAGCTTTAGACTGATATTGCAAATCATTTTCAGGTTTCAATAAGACATATAACAGGTCTTAAATTCAACCTTCAAATGCATCAACAGGTTTGATTATAAATCTCCCCCTCAGATGTAGAACAGGTTTGACTGAGGCCTTTTTGTGCCTAACACTTGTGTTAAGTCAAACTCATTATGTGGACAAAATTCTTGAGAAATTTAGTAATGGTGATTCTAGTATCACTAGAACTCCAATTGACACTAATCAACATCTATCGAAAAATAGAGGTGAAAGTGTTAATCAACTAGAATACTCAAAAAGTATACGCAACCTAATGTATTTAATGTCTTGTACCAGACCGGACATAGCATATGTTGTAAGCAGGCTAAGTAGGTACACGAGTAATCCATGTCGGATTCACTGGAAAGGTGTGATACGAGTACTTCGATATTTGAGATATACTCCAGAGTATGGACTGCTTTATGAGAGATATCCAGCTATGATAGAAGTGGCCGAAGGTGTTAAAATTATGGCAAAAGTGGCCGAAGGTGTTAAAAAGTGTAACCATATGCTCTTTTAAGTGAGTTAAAATTGTATTTTGTGTGACTATTGTCAATGCAATGGCCACTTTGTTTTTATGTATTTGTGGTTGATTGAAACAATTTGGTCACACATCGAGTGTCTTCTTGTGGGCTTTGGTCACATAAAATTACGCCGAAAGTGGTCGTAAGTGTTAACAAGTGTGACCATATGCTCTTTTAAGTGAGGTAAACTTGTTTTTTGTGAGACTATTGTCAATTCAATGGCCACTTTATTTTTATGTATGTGTGGTTGATTGCAAGCATTTCATCACACAATGAGTGTCTTCTCGTGGGCTTTGGTTAAATAAAATTATGTCAAAAGCGGTCGTAGGTGTTAAAAAATTTGACCATATGCTTTTTCAAGTGAGGGAAACTTGTATTTTGTGTGACTATTGTAAATGCAATGGCCACTTTATTTTTATGTATTTGTGGTTGATTGCAACTATTTGGTCACGCAACGAGTGTCTTCTTGTGGGCTTTGGTCACATAATATTATGCCAAAAGTGGCCGTAGGTTTAAAAAAGTGTGACCATATGCTCTTTTAAGTGATGTAAACTTGTATTTTGTGTGACTGTTGTCAATCCAAAGGCCACTTTATTTTTATGTATGTGTGTCTGATTGCATCCATTTGGTCACACAACGAGTGTCCTCATGTGGGCTTTGGTCACATAAAATTATGCCCAAATTGGACGTAGGTGTTCAAAAGTGTGACCATATGCTCTTTTAAGTGAGGTAAACATGTATTTTTTGTGACTATTTTCAATGCAATGTCCACTTTATTTTTATGAATGTGTGACTGACTGCAACCATTTGGTCACACAACGAGTGCTTCTTGTGAGCTTTGGTCACATAAAATTATGGCAAAAGTGGTCGTAGGTGTTAAAAAGTGTGACCATATGCTCTTTTAAGTGAGGTAAACTTGTATTTTGTGTGACTATTGTCAATGCAATGGCCACTTTATTTTTATGTATGTCTGGTTTATTGCAACAATTTGGTCACACACCGAGTGTCTTCTTGTGGGCTTTGGTCACATAAAATTACGCCAAAAGTGGTCGTAAGTGTTAACAA
>JAANYP010002518.1:0-171225 GCA_020465985.1 Centrapalus pauciflorus
TAAGTTTGAATGGAGTGAATCTCAAGATCGAGCCTTTGAGACTTTGAAGCGTAAGCTAGTAGAAGCGCCGATTCTGGCTTTACCTGAGGGTAATGTTGATTTTGTAGTCTATAGTGATGCTTCTAAGATGGGATTAGGCTGTGTGTTGATGCAAAGGGACAAAGTAATTGCCTACGCATCAAGGCAGCTAAAGGCGCATGAAAAGAATTACTCGACGCATGACTTGGAGCTTGCAGCCGTGACTTTCGCATTGAAGATTTGGCGGCATTATCTGTATGGGACTAGATGCAAGTTATATACCGATCACAAAAGTCTGAAGTATATATTTGACCAGAAAGAGCTGAATATGCGACAAAGGCGATCTATGGAATTGATTAAAGACTATGACTGTGAGATCCTTTACCATCCAGGTAAAGCAAATATTGTAGCAGATGCCCTAAGCCGCAAAACCGGACAAGACCATTATACCCGATGTTATGCTTTGACTTCTGTTGTTTTGGAGTCTGCCTTGACTGAGTCGATTATTGCCGCTCAAACCGAAGCCATTCGGGATGAGAACTTGAAATCTGAACGCATGATTACTTATGTGACCCAGCTGACTCTTGATAATCGTGGTCTTAGACGGTTTTTGGATAGAATATGGGTTCCCAGACTAGGAGGTATTCGGGATCAAATTCTGTCCGAAGCTCATATGTCGAAATTTTCGATTCACCCTGGTTCTACTAAAATGTATCAAGATTTGAGGACGGAGTATTGGTGGCCTGGAATGAAGAAGGACGTGGGGCAATATGTAGAAAATTGCATGACTTGTTTACAAGTCAAATCTGAACATCAGAAGCCGTATGGGGAACTACAACCATTGCCAATCCCGGAATGGAAGTGGGACCACATAACCATGGACTTTGTGACGAAGCTGCCAAGGACAAAGCGGAATCATGACTCTATATGGGTAATAGTGGATCGACTTACTAAGTCAGCCCATTTTCTACCCATACGTGAAGATGAACGCCTCGAAAAGTTAGCGGAATTGTACGTAAAGGAAATAGTGACTAGACATGGTGTGCCATTATCTATAGTATCGGACCGTGACAGCAGATTTACTTCTCGTTTTTGGAAGGCTTTTCAGAATGGACTAGGAACTGAACTTAAGATGAGCACCGCTTATCATCCAGAAACTGATGGGTAAAGTGAGAGGACAATTTTGACCTTAGAAGATATGTTACGTGCTTGTGTGATTGATCTCGGTGGAAGTTGGGATACTCACCTGCCGTTTGTGGAGTTTGCTTATAACAATAGTTATCACTCGACTATTGGTATGCCTCCATATCAGCTTTTGTACGGACGACGATGCAGAACCCCAACCTGTTGGAGGGAAACAGGTGAACGGCCGATCTCTGGACCAGCGATTCTGCAAGAAGCCCATGATCAGCTACAATTGATTCGGCAGCGGATACAGACTTCTCAAGACAGACAAAAGAAGTATCATGATAGAAGACGTAAGCCGATTGCGTTTGAAGTTGGAGATAAAGTGTTGCTGAAGGTTTCGCCAAGAAAAGGAATAGTAAGGTTCGGCAAACGGGGGAAGTTAAGCCCTCGATTTGTGGGTCCTTTTGAAATTCTTGAGCGTATAGGATTGCAAGCCTACAGACTAAAGCTGCCTGCCGAAATGATTGGGATTCATGATGTATTCCATGTGAGTAATCTTCGAAAGTGTTTGGCTGACGCTGAAGCCGTGATTCCTTGGAAAGACGTGCAAATAGATGAGCAGTTACGATACGAAGAAGAGCCCGAGCGTATAATCGATCATAAGGTTTCGAAATTGCGCAACAAGGAAATTCCAATGGTGTTAGTCCAATGGAAATACCATAAGGGATCTGCGCAAACGTGGGAACGAGAAGACGAGATTAGGCAGAAGTATCCGAAGCTATTCCTGTCTTGGTCGATTCCGAGGACGGAATCAAATTAACGGGGGAAGATTGTAACAGCCCGTAATTCATTAAAAAATAAATTTCAGCATCAGACTTTGAATAATAAAGCAATTTTATCCAATTATTAGTAAATAGCTGATAATGTGAATCTGTAATAATTAATTATATTAAGTTATAATTAATTATGAAAAGTTACCTAAAATTAACTAAAATTAAGTTAATAATTAAAATTCAGCTACTTGACAATTAAAGACTGAAAATGATGAAACGGACTAAAATGAATAAAAATATGACTAAAAGACAATTATAGCAATCTAGAACATCTTTGCTATTATTTGCATTTGAAATGCAAATCGGATTGTCGGGAAATAAAAGTCGGTCAATTTCCGGAAAATTCAGTAGAAGATCTGATTTTCCCTATTTCCCTGTAAATAGGAGCTCCTCTCCTCACTTCTTAAGTTTGGAAATTTGATTCTCCTCCCTCTCTCTCTAAGATAACTTCTTCTCTCTAGCTTTTCTCCAAATCGAACCGTCGGATTCTCGTGATTCATACGCCATCGGATAGAGATCGTCGAGCTCTTCACGAATCTACCATTTCTTGTTTGATTTCGTCCGGATTTGAGGTAAGATCGACCATTTTTCTGACTTTTGGTTCGGTTTTGAATGAGCATTTTCGAGTTTGCTCATTTTTCCTTCATTTGAAGCTGATTTGCCCCCGTTTAGGACCTGTTCTTGCTTGGAAATCATCCATAGTCGAAGGCTATAGCTTGGACGAAGGTTAGTAACCATTTCTCTGTCATTTATGCTCATGTTTAGTTGTTAGAACCTGGAAAACCGATGAACAAGATGATCAGATTCGAGAGATTCATCTAGACTCGAATTATATGCATGTCTCGAATCTAATCACCTAGATTCGAGGGTGTGTATGTTCGAATCTATGTGCTTCGAGTCTAAGCCTGATTTCGAATCTATATGCATGTCTCGAGTCTGTGTGTGGGATTCGAGTCTATATAGCCTCGAATCTATCTCCTTAGTCTCGAATGTATGCATTCGAATCTATAGATTCGAAATAGGGTGGTTCGAATCTAACTCCCTAAAATTCGAATCTGAGTTTGTTCCTAGCCAAAGTTAAATTCCTAAAATCAGATTAAGTGATTAATCAACCTATTATAATTAAAAGTATAATATGATTATGATAAAACTCACAAGTTCAAGTTGCATATCTATTTTATGCACAAATGAATTAATAGACTCTGTACGAACCTTTGGAATGTGTATGACCTGTTCAACTTGCTAAGTAATACGATTGTTCAAGGCCACACATCTGTAATTAGATGAATCGTATTAATCTGATAAGAATAGACTCACCTTGGGACGATAGGAACTATCCCAGACCCGACAGCCAGAATTGACAATAAACTGAATATATAACTAGGGTCATATAGATTATGACTCAGACTTGACATTAATATGCCAGACTTGAAACTGAACTGCAGGAACCCGTCGACTGACAGAGTAAACTGAACCGCTTAATTCATTAAGCATTATCTGACTACGGACCACTGTGAGTGACAGATTTCATTAATTACTTGCCTATATTTCGATACTTATTGGTGAATGTAGTGACTGTATGGAAACTTCCGATTGTTGCTGCATGTTTCTTTAATACTATATTGTATCATAGAAACGTACTTTTGACATTACTGAAGCTAGACACTTGAATTTCCTTGATTGCATGTTCACTTTTACATTTTATGTAATACGTATCATGCTTAATGCTTACTTGACTGTTTATATACTTGCCGTTGCATACTGCATTATCCGACAGGACCGAATGTGAGATCTCCATTCACAGGAGGGAATTCTGCAGATTCCTTTCCTATCTGATTTGTTTCCATACACTTCCCGTAGGGCTTCGGCCTTACATATGGGAATACTGACCGGGTTGTCTCCCAACCTATTTGCCGTCTCTGACGTGTTGCCGACAGGATCTGATAGTATGTTATATGTGTGTGGTAACTAGTGGAACTCTGTTAACTCACTAAGCTTTGTTAGCTTACTCTGTCATGACAATTCTTTTTCAGGAAAAGCTGACAAAGGCAAGATCATAGCAGGTAGTTCGTCCCAGGCTAAGTGAATCTGGATTTTGATGAATAGCAGACCTTTGGACTTTTGATGATGCCTATTTTGTAAGATGATGCGGCCTCGGGTAGCTTGTTCAGTCTTCCGCACTCTGATTGAAGATTTAGAAGCTAGTTAGACCACCATTTGATTTTAATATTGTTGTAATTTAGTATTCTTGCTGTGGGACCTGTGGTATCAAACAATTATTATTACTTAATCAAATGAATTTTTATGACGTGTACTGTTTGTGGTAATTGGATGTTACACATGACAACTCTTTTTCAGGAAAAGCTGGTAAGGGCAAGACCATAGCAGGTAGTCCGTCCCAGGCTAAGTGAATCTGGACATTTGATGAATAGCAGACTTTTGGACTTTTTGCTGACGCCTATTTTGAAAAGATGATGCGGTCTCGGGTAGCTTGTTCAGTCTTCCGCACTCTGATTGAAGATTTAGAAGCTAGTTTAGACCACCATTTGATCTTTAACTTATTGTTGTAATTAAGTATTCAGGCTGATGGACCTGTGGTATCAAACAATTAGTAATATTTATTACTTAATGAAATGAAATTTTATGACGTGTACTGTTTGTGGTAACTTGGATGTTACAAAGTTGGTATCAGAGCAGCAGTTTAATCATCGGATTGGCCACCCGATACTTAAACTACTGGTATGGTATGGACTATGTGACTCTGAATTCCCGAACAAGTCACCGAGGCCTAGGGTAACTTAATTAGTAAAGGACTACCCACACAACTTGACCTAAGATAGGCAAATGATGACTGATAGGATGGGGGAGGGATTGACTGCTTGATACTGACTTGACTTTGACTTGACTTTGTGCCAGCCTGACTGACTGCCTTCATATCTATGAACTTAGATGTGATTATCTGACGTAGGAATTATGACTCGAATCGTGCTTATTTGAATCAGGAAATAATAGTTATTTCCTTTATATTTTCAGCCAATGGCTGATAAGAATCCAAATGTTGCTGGTACCTCGACTGTTGGTAAAGCTGCTGATACTGCAGCTGATCAACACAAAGAATCTGTTCATGTAGAGGACTTAGGCACTGACCCTGAAAATACTGCTAATGACTCAAGCAGTACTGCTACGCCTGTGCCTCCCCAGCAGGCTCAATTGATTGATCTCGTTCATAGGTTGAATGAGGAAAATCGTAGGCAAATGCAGCTTATGATGGATAGGAACCGACTGCAGACTGATATGGCGGTTGAAGACCGATTTAAGGAAATTAAGGACTTGCTGACTAAGTGTAAAGCAGTGATGCAGACTGATGAGGAGAACCAGCGTGAAGTTGAATTTAGACGCCGTGAAGAAGAACTTAGGTTGCGAGAACTTAAGTTACAGTAGTTAGAATTGAAATATAGGGAAGAGATGTTGGCGAAGCCCAAGAAGGATCGGAAGAGGAAACAAAGACATGAGCCCTCTGATGACAGTGAGACTGATTCCTCTGACCATCACGTTCAGGTGGGACGAGAGTGTACGTTCGTAGACTTTAAGAAATGTGGGGCTCGTACGTTTGCGGGGTCATCGGATCCTGTTAAAGCTATGAACTGGGTTGCGAATATGGAGAAAGCGTTCAAACTCTCCAAGTGTGGTGAAAAAGACAAAGTCACGTTTGCAACGGGAATGTTGGAAGATGGAGCTGGCCGTTGGTGGAAGTCAATTACGAATCCCATGTCTGAAGCAATGGAGAAATCCATTACTTGGGATCAATTCAAGATTCATCTGAAGGAGAAATACTGCCCTCAGGATGTTAAGCGCCAGATGGAGAAAACCCTGCTATCGTTTCAGCAAGGTACAAGATCTGTAACAGACTATGAGCTGGAATTTACCAGGCCTCGCTGTTATCTGATCATCCTGTGGACACTGATGAAAGGATAAGGGATTTGTTTGTGGATGGTCTGGATCGAGAAATCCGGAAGTTTGTGAAGTCCGGTAGACAGAGAAGTTATATCGAATCGGTTGAAATTGCTAGGGTAGGTGAACTTGAAATCTATCCTGAGCGAGCATGTCCTTTTATTGCTAAATCTAGTAAGAAGGAAAAATCTGAGAAAGCTGAAAAGAAGAATGAAAGTTCGAAGAAGGGAGATAAGCAGTCTTCCAAGAAGGCTAAATCTTATGATGTGACCTCTACGCCAAGGTCTGCTTGTCCTCGCTGCAAGCAGATTCATGAAGGAAAGTGCGATCCTGCATTCGTTAAGTGCTATTGCTGTAGGCAGAATGGTCACGACCGATCGGAATGTCCCAAGCGCAGTGAGGCTTGCCGAAACTGCATTACGTTGGGGCACCATGCTAAAGACTGTACCCGGCCTCGATTTGTTCCTCCGCCTGCATCTTCACCTCAGCAATCAGTCAAAGGTTCTTCTGCCCCGAGGAATCAACCAAGATCTTTCCAGATGACAGCCGATGAGGCAAAAGAGACTACTGACGTCGTCATGGGTACATTTCTTGTTAACTCTATGCCTGCTCTAATCTGTCATATGTGTCTGAAAAGTTTGCTAAACAGTTTGATTTTGCCCCGGTAATGCTACCTGCACCCTTAGACATAGAAACTGCTAGCTCGAATTTTGTGACTGTGAATAGAGTCTTTCGTTCCTGTAAGCTAGTGATTGATGACCTCTCCTCGGACTTTGACCTGATACCGATGTGGATTAGAGAATTCAATATTATTATAGGAATGGACAGGCTCATGACGAACAATGCTAAAATCCTTTGTGCCAAAAGGATAATTAGAATTAGAACCCCCGAAGGAAGTGAACGTTATGTTTATCACGATAGAAAGACTCGAGGTTTAGGTCTCATTTCTGTAATGAAAGCCCGAAAGTGCCTAATCAAAGATTGATCTTCGATCTGGATATCATCAACTTAAGATATTTGAGTCTGACGTACCGAAGACTGCATTTCGTACTCGTTACGGCCATTTTGAGTTTCTAGTAATACCGTTCTGTCTCACCAATGCCCCGGCCGCATTTATGGACCTTATGAATAGAATGTGGGTTCCCAGATTAGGAGGTATTCGTGATCGGATTCTGACGGAAGCTCATATGTCAAAATTTTCGATACACCCTGGTTCTACTAAAATATATCAAGACTTGAGGACGGAGTATTGGTGGCCTGGAATGAAGAAGGATGTAGGTCGATATGTAGAAAATTGCATGACTTGTTTACAAGTCAAATCTGAACATCAGAAGCCGTATGGGGAACTACAACCATTGCCAATCCCGGAATGGAAGTGGGACCACATAACAATGGACTTTGTGACGAAGCTGCCCAGGACTAAGCGGAATCATGACTCTATATGGGTAATAGTGGATCGACTCACTAAGTCAGCTCATTTCCTACCCATACGTGAAGATGAACGCCTCGAAAAGTTAGCTGAATTGTACAAGAAGGAAATCGTGACTAGACATGGTGTGCCATTGTCTATAGTATCTGACCGTGACAGTAGATTTACTTCTCGTTTTTGGAAGGCTTTTCAGAATGGACTAGGTACCGAACTTAAGATGAGCACCGCCTATCATCCTGAAACTGACGGGCAAAGTGAGAGAACGATTTTGACCTTTGAAGATATGTTACGTGCCTGTGTGATTGATCTCGGTGGAAGTTGGGATATTCACCTGCCGTATGTGGAGTTTGCTTATAACAATAGTTATCAATCGACTATGGGTATGCCTCCCTATCAGTTTTTGTACGGACGTCGATGCCGAACTCCAACCTGTTGGAGGGAAACAGGTGAACGCCCGATCTCTGGACCAGCGATTTTGCAAGAAGCCCATGACCAACTATAGTTGATTCGACAGCGGATTCAGACCTCTCAAGACAGACAAAAGAAGTATCATGATAGAAGACGGAAACCAATTGCGTTTGAAGTTGGGGATAAAGTGTTGCTGAAGGTCTCGCCAAGAAAAGGAATAGTAAGGTTCGGCAAACGGGGGAAGTTGAGTCCTCGATTTGTTGGTCCTTTCGAAATTCTCGAGCGTGTGGGACTGCAAGCCTACAGATTTAAGTTGCCTGCCGAAATGTCTGGGATTCATGATGTATTTCACGTGAGTAATCTGCGAAAGTGTTTAGTTGATGCTGAAGCTGCGATTCAATGGAAAGACGTGCAAATTGACGAGCAATTGCGATACGAAGAAGAGGCTGAGCATATAATCGATCATAAGGTTTCGAAATTGTGCATCAAGGAAATTCCAATGGTGTTAGTTCAATGGACATACCATAAGGGATCTGCGCATACTTGGGAACGAGAAGACGAGATTAGGCAAAAGTATCCGAAGTTATTCCTGTCTTAGTCGATTCCGAGGACGGAATCAATTTAACGGGGGAAGATTGTAATAGCCCGTAATTTATTAAATATAAATTACAGCATCAGACTTTGGATAATAAAGCAATTTTATCCAAATATTAGTAATTAACCGAAAACATGAATCTTAAATAGTTAATTATATTAAGTTATAATTAATTATGAAAAGTTGCCCCAAAATTAGCTGAAATAAAGTTGATAATTAAAATTCAGCTAAATGACAAATTAAAGACTGAAAATGACGAAACGGACTAAAATGAATAAAAATATGACTAAAAGACAATTATAGCAAATCTAGAACTCCTTTGCTATTATTTGCATCTGAAATGCAAATCAGATTGATGGGAATAAAAGTTGGTCGATTCAGGAAATTCAGTAGAAAATCTGATTTTTCCCTATTTTCCTATAAATAGAGCTCTCCTCCTCATTTCTTGAGTTTGGAAGCTTGAACTCTCTCTCTCTCCTTCTCTCTCTACACCCTCACCTTCTCTCTAGAATTTCTCCTAAACGAACCGTCGGATTCTCGTGATTTATACGCCATCGGTTAGAGATCGTCGAGCTCTACACGAATCTACCATTGCATGTTTGATTTCGTCCGGATTTAAGGTAAAATCGACCCTATTTCTGACTTTTAGTTCGGTTTTGTTGAGCAAATTCGAGTTTGCTCATATCCCCTTCATTTGAAGCTGATTTGCTCCCGTTTAGGACTTGTTTTAGCTTGGAAATCATCTATAGTCGAAGGATATAGCTTGGACGAAGGTTAGTATCTATTTTTCCGTCATTTATGTTCATGTTTAGTAGCTAAAACCTGGAAAAAAAAACGTTGAACATGTAGAACAGATTCGAAAATCCTTGATTAGATTCGAATATATTGAATTCGAATCTGTTCCCCCCCCCTAGACTCGAGATGTGCTTCGACTTTATGTGTATGATTCGAGTTTTCGAATCTGTGCCCCTATTTCGAATCTATCTGTCTTAGAATCTATTTTGCTTCGAAACTAATTCCTAGAATCGAAAATTGGTTGCTTCGAATCTGAATGTTGGCCTTCGAATCTGTGTAGGGGTTCGAATCTATGAGGCATTCGAATCTCAATCCTTAAGATTCGAATAGAGGACTTCGAATCTGTCCCTCTTAATTCGAGTTTGATTATATTCCTAGCCAAAGATTAATTCCTAAATCAGATTAAGTTATTTAAGCAACCTATTGTAATTGAAAGTATCCTTTGATATTGATAAAACTCACAAGTTCCAGGTACATAACTATTTTATGCACAAATAATTAACAGACTCTGTATGAACCCTTAAAAATTGTATGTCATGTATCACCTAACTAGTAATATGATAGGCCTCGTTTCAAGGCTGATCTGTAATTAGAGAGATCGTATTAATCTGATAAGAAAAGACTCACCTTGGGACGATAGGAACTACCTCAGACTTGACAGTAAGAAATGACAATAACCTGAGTTGTAACTAGGGTTATATAGATCATGTTACAGACTCGACATTAATATGCCAGACTTGAAACTGAACTGCAGGAACCCGCCGATCTGACAGAGTAAACTGAACAGCTTAATTCGTTAAGCATTATCTGACTACGGACTACTGTGAGTGACAGATTTCATTAATTACTTGCATATGTTTCGATACTTATTGGTGAATGTCATCGACTGTATGGAAACTTCCGATTGTTGCTGCATGTTTCTTTAATACTATATTGTATCATAGAAACGTATTTTGACATTACTGTAGCTAGACACTTGAATTGCCTTGATTGCATGTTCACTTTTACATTTTATGTAAACACTTATCATGCTTACTACTTACTTGACTGTTCATATATTTGCCGCTGCATACTGCATTATCCGACAGGACCGAATGTGAGATCTCCATTCACAGGAGGAATTCTGCAGATTCCTTTCCTATATGACTTGTTTCCATACATTTCCCGTAGGGCTTCGGCCTTACACAGGGGAATACAAACTGGGTTGTCTCCCAACCTTTTTGCCGTCTCTGACGTAGTGACTTGCCGACAGGAGCTGATAGTATGTTATATATGTGTGGTAACTAATGGAACTCTGTTTACTCACTAAGCAATGTTAGCTTACTCTGTCATGACAACTCTTTTTCAGGAAAAGCTGATAAGGGCAAGACCATAGCAGGTAGTCCATCCCATTCTAAGTGAATCTGGACATTTGATGAATAGCAGACTTTTGGACTTTTTGCTGACGCCTATTTTGAAAAGATGATGCGGTCTCGGGTAGCTTGTTCAGTCTTCCGCACTCTGATTGAAGATTTAGAAGCTAGTTTAGACCACCATTTGATCTTTAACTTATTGTTGTAATTAAGTATTCAGGCTGATGGACCTGTGGTATCAAACAATTAGTAATATTTATTACTTAATGAAATGAAATTTTATGACGTGTACTGTTTGTGGTAACTTGGATGTTACAATTTCGTACGAATTGAGGTAAGAATCGACCCTTTTAAGTTTATTATTTCGGTTTTTGAAAGTTGAAATTCGAGTTTATCAATTATTACGTGAATGGAGTTAGTTTTGCTTGAAATCTTGCAAGAAAATGATAGTATATGTATAATAGAATCGAAACTAGGCTCATTACATGATATATCGGTGATTTTAGGCTTAGAAATGCATGTTTTGAAGTTGTAAAGATGAACAAACTCGAAAATACCAAGAACATAGTCGAGATGCAAGAACAAATTCGATTTTTGTACTAAATTCGAGTGTATATTCGAATCTAACACCATGGAATTCGAATTTAGGACCCTAAATTCGAATATGGTTCGAGTTTAACCTATGGGGTTCGAATTTAACCCCTAAATTCGAATGGGGTTCGAATTTAGCTCTTAAAGTCGAATTGGTTCGAGTTTAATAGGAACTCGGCGAGTTCCTATAACCAACTCGGCGAGTTTTATCAATTTTTGGGAAAAATTCGAATGGGTTTAAAGGAACTGAAATTATGGACTAATAACCACACTTTTGGGATATCTCTT
Source organism: Centrapalus pauciflorus (assembly GCA_020465985.1). Taxonomy (NCBI): domain Eukaryota; kingdom Viridiplantae; phylum Streptophyta; class Magnoliopsida; order Asterales; family Asteraceae; genus Centrapalus; species Centrapalus pauciflorus. The sequence goes on from JAANYP010002518.1 coordinate 11,389, forward strand.
GTACTAAAGTAAGGCAAATAAAGGAGAGATAATTGAGAATAAGAACTCATCCAATGATGTGATTTAAACGTATGAATCGGATATGGACCGAAGTTGAATTTGAATTTACCTTGGATCCGACATGGGGATCAAAAAATTTCAAAAACTTATAAAACTTGGTTTTATGGATTTAAATGATTTTTGACTTGAAACATTGTTGCAAATGATTTAACAGGTCCCTTGTGGTGTTTTTTAACCCACAGTGGGGTACATTGAGGATCCGGTTGAAATTCCGAAGAGAAATAATATCGGTTAAAGTTTAATTACGCACCCACTGTGAGTACAATAGATTTCGCATGTTTATATTTGTTTTATGTTAGCTTTGCCTGCTGAGACCTGTTGCTTCATTTATTGTTTGGAATTCTACTAACTTGCGTAGATTTGGATGCACATTCATACTTGTTGCATGTCCTTTCGATTGTTGTGCATCTAGTGATGGACCGGTGGGTCGCATCAAATACTCCGATGTTACTGCGCTATATGACCCGGAGCTGATCCCTCCAAGGTTCTGGTAGGCAGTATGTCATCCCCGATCGTACGTTTGTCTCAGATGGTATGTTTTTATGCCGAGCTTTGGGCTCGAAGGGGCTGCGGCTCTGGTCCGTACTTGGTGTACGAAGAGGGTATACGATGTTTGTCATCGGTTTTACCCTTGGGGCTTCATAAAGACTTATAAAATGCGTAATCTGTGTATTCACTAAGCCTTTGCTTATACCTCAGTTGCTTTATTTTTACAGGAAAGGGAAAATCGGCAGCTGGACCTTCTAGTTAGGTCATTTGTGAAGATTCGGAAGATTTGGTACTATTTAATCGGTAATCATGCTTTGGGACAATGTTATGTTATATTATGGATGTTGTAATAATTGTATTGGGTATGTAGACTTAGATATGGTACCTTGTAGCACCGTAGGGTGTATGTCACTGTTGCACTACTTTATTTTATGTATTTTTAATGCTTCCGCACTTAAACTAGGTTATCAGATCATTATTGTAATTGTGTTTGATGATTTATCATGGGTGTTATGTAAATGATGGTTGTTGTGGCAAGGGTGTCACACGATATGGTATCAGAGCAGTAGTTTGAGATTCAAGTGTCCGTGAGGTCTTGATCTCAAACATTAGGTAATAATGATATGTAGTGGTTTAAGTAATGATCTGAACTAAGATAGGTTACGATCTAGTAATTATAAGAGATTGACTATCATACGGGACAAATGAATGGTGTCTTTAAAATTAATGACATGTTGCTAAATAAGTTATATGTTTTATATTTCAGAACATGTCTGGAGGAGGAATGACGCCTGAAGAAACAAGAGAGATGATGCTAGCCATGATGGCTGAGCAGAACAAAATGATTCAGGATCAGTTTCGGGCTCGAGATGAGGCCGAAGCTAAGAGAAGAGAGGATAAGAGGAAGAACAAAGAAAAAGAAGGGGGCAACAACGAAGAACAAGATGACAATACTGGGTCATCTAACAAACCCAGGGGTTGTCGTTTTAAGGACTTTAAGCGAAACGGGGCCGTGGAATTTAATGGATTGGGTGATGCCATTGCTGCACTGGAATGGATAACGGCAACCGAACGGACATTCCGAATCAGCGACTGCGCTGAGAAGGACATGGTTCGGTATGCTACCGCTATGTTCACCAATGATGCGATCATGTGGTGGAACGCTATGGTGAATGCGTTGACATTGGAGAAGGTTTCTGTAATGACTTGGGCTGAGTTTACAGAGTTATTTACTCAGCAATACTGTCCAGTTGATGAGCGCCGGAGGTTGGAAGCGAAGTTTATGGCGCTGATGCAGGGGACTAAGACTGTGTCCCAATATGCTGTAGAATTCACGAGGCTGAGTCTGTTTGCGCCTCATCAGGTGGATACTGAAGAAAGGAAAGTGACCAGGTTCGAGGCTGGTCTGGATATTGAAATTAGGAGGGTCATGAGCAACGTTCGCTACCCTACATTTGCTGGTTTACTTGAGGCTGCCAGAAATGTAGAACAGATTCTAATTATGTCGGGATACTCGATTGGGTCCGCTGCTGCTTCCACCAACCCAACACAACCGTCACCGCCGAAGCGTCAGCGTGAGGGAGGATACTCGGGATCTTCCCGGTCTTCACAGTACTCACCTCAGCAGTCTTATCGCCGACAGTCTGATTCATCTGATCGTGGTTGTGCTCGTGCTTATTCCATCAACACCGAGCCGCAATATTGCAATAAGTGTCATCTGGAGCACTTTGGCAAGTGCACTAACGGACGCGCTTGCTTTTGCTGTGGGGAATTGGGTCATTTTCAGAACGATTGCCCAAGGAATGGAGATGCTTGCTATAAGTGTGGGGTGTGGGGACACTATAGTAGGAACTGTAGGAAGAATGCTCCAGCAGCTGCTGCTCCATCATCAACACGATCTTCTGGAGGTGGTTCAGTTAACCGCCGGGGTCAGTCACAAAGAGCACCGGCTCGTGCTTTTCAAATTACTGCAGAGGAGGCAAGGGAAAATCTGGAGGTCGTTACGGGTACGTTCATAGTTAATTCTATGCCAGCACGAGTTTTATTTGATTCGGGTGCAAATCGTTCGTTTGTTTCTACTATGTTTGCACAACAACTTGCCATGCCACTGTCTAGATTATCTGCTATACTTGACATAGAAACTGCTAGCAACACTCTAGTCAAGGTAGATCACGTATACCGTAATTGCACATTAGTAATTGAAGATGTAGTCTTCAATTTGGACCTAGTTCCTATTGAGTTCAGTGAGTTTGACGTGATAGTCGGGATGGACTGGTTGATTGAGAATGAAGCCCATGTAGTGTGTAAGAGTTGAATGATAAAGATAACTACTCCGGAGGGGCGGGAGATTTGTATTTACGGGGATAGGAGAAGCGGGGATTTGTGCTTGCTGACTATTGCAAAAGCCCGAAAGCTTGTTGCAAAGGGGTGTGACGCTTACTTAGCATATGCGATTGATGCTAAGGCTGAGAAGAGATCTTTGGCCGATGTGCCGGTTGTTTCACAATTCCCGGATGTGTTTCCGGAAGACTTGTCTGGCGTGCCGCCTGAGAGACAAGTGGAATTTAAGATTGACTTGATCCCTGGAGCTGCACCGGTAGCTCGTTCTCCTTATCGTCTTGCCCCAACCGAGATGAAAGAAATGATGACACAGCTTCAAGAGTTGTTGGACAAGGGCTTCATTCGACCGAGTTCATCACCGTGGGGAGCTCCGGTATTGTTTGTAAAGAAGAAAGATGGCACAATGCGAATGTGCATTGATTACCGGGAGCTGAATAAGTTAACAATTAAGAACAAGTATCCGCTGCCACGGATAGATGACTTGTTTGACCAATTACATGGGGCGAGCGTGTTCTCCAAGATAGATTTGAGATCAGGGTACCATCAGTTAAAAGTACGAGAAGAGGATGTGCCTAAGACAGCATTTAGGACACGCTGTGGGCATTATGAGTTTTTGGTTATGCCTTTCGGGTTAACCAATGCCCCGACTGTCTTTATGGATCTAATGAACCGAGTTTGCAAACCTATGTTAGATAAATCGGTGATAGTGTTTATTGATGATATACTGGTGTACTCTAAGTCCAAGGCCGAGCATGCTGAGCATCTAAGGGAACTGTTAGAGTTGTTGAGGAAAGAGAAGTTGTATGCCAAGTTCTCAAAGTGTGAGTTTTGGCTGCAACAGATACAGTTTCTAGGGCACGTGATTTCGGGGGCTGGGATTTCTGTAGATCCAGCCAAAGTTGAAGCAATTAAGAATTGGGAGCCGCCTCGTTCAGCCACAGAAGTTAGGAGTTTTCTTGGACTGGCGGGCTACTATAGAAGATTTATAAAGGATTTTTCCAAGATTGCAGTTCCTTTGACTGCATTAACAAAGAAGAATGCACCGTTTGTATGGGAAACTGTGCAGCAGGAGGCCTTTGAGGTTCTGAAGAAGGCGTTAAGTGAGGCACCGATACTTGCTTTAGGTGAAGGCAATGACGATTTTGTGGTGTATACTGATGCCTCAAGACTGGGGTTAGGTGCTATACTGATGCAACGCGGGAAAGTAACTGCTTATGCTTCAAGGCAGTTGAAGCAGCATGAGAAGAATTATTCAACTCATGATCTCGAGTTGACTGCGGTAACATTTGCTTTGAAGTTATGGAGGCACTACCTGTACGGTACTAAGTGTCAACTTTACACGGACCATAAAAGTTTAAAATACATCTTTAGTCAGAAAGAGCTCAATATGAGGCAGAGACGATCTATGGAGCTTATTAAAGACTACGATTGTGAGATACTGTACCATCCCGGAAAGGCTAATGTAGTAGCCGATGCCTTGAGCCGGAAAGCTTACGCTAAAGATTGCTGCTACATGATGACGTCTACGATGCTAACTTCCACAATAATCGATGATGTTAAGGCCGCTCAAGAGGAAGCCTTGAAAGACGAAAATGTTGGTGCCGAAGATATAAGAGTACAAATAAAGAATATGGAAACGAGCGAGTCGGGTTTAAAAGGTGTGTACGGAAGAATCTGGGTGCCGAAATATGGTGGTATGAGGAATGTGATCGTCGAAGAAGCGCATCAATCAAAATTTTCTGTACATCCCGGGAGCACAAAGATGTACAATGACTTAAGGCAGATTTTTGGTGGCCGGGATTGAAGAAGGATATCGGCCAGTATGTTGAACGATGTAGGACTTGCCGGCTTGTGAAAGCCGAACACCAGCAGCCTTATGGTAGTTTGCAACCGCTTCCCATTCCGGAATGGAAGTGGGAGCACATAACGATGGACTTTGTCACTAAGTTGCCAAAGATTAGGCGTCAACATGATCCAGTTTGGGTAATAGTGGATCGGTTAACTAAGTCAGTTCATTATCTCGTGTGACACCCTTGCCACAACAACCACCATTTACATAACACCCAAGATAAATCATCAAACACAATTACAATAATGATCTGATAACCTAGTTTAAGTGCGGATGCATTAAAAATACATAAAATAAAGTAGTGCAACAGTGACATACACCCTACGGTGCTACAAGGTACCATATCTAAGTCTACATACCCAATACAATTATTACAACATCCATAATATAACATAACATTGTCCCAAAGCATGATTACCAATTAAATAGTACCAAATCTTCCGAATCTTCACAAATGACCTAACTAGAAGGTCCAGCTGCCGATTTTCCCTTTCCTGTAAAAATAAAGCAACCGAGGTATAAGCAAAGGCTTAGTGAATACACAGATTACGCATTTTATAAGTCTTTATGAAGCCCCAAGGGTAAAACCGATGACAAACATCGTATACCCTCTTCGTACACCAAGTACGGACCAGAGCCGCAGCCCCTTCGAGCCCAAAGCTCGGCATAAAAACGTACCATCTGAGACAAACGTACGATCGGGGATGACATACTGCCTACCAGAACCTTGGAGGGATCAGCTCCGGGTCATCTCGACTATGTTCTTGGTATTTTCGAGTTTGTTCATCTTTACAACTTTAAAACACGCATTTCTAAGCCTAAAATCACCGATATATCATGTATTGAGCCTAGTTTCGATTCTATTATACATATACTATAATTTTCTTGCAAGATTTCAAGCAAAACTAACTCCATTCACGCAATAATTGATAAACTCGAATTTCAACTTTCAAAAACCGAAATAATAAACTTAAAAGGGTCGATTCTTACCTCAATTCGTACGAAATCAAAAATCCAACCGTAGATTGTTGTTGTACTCCTCGAGATCTTTCCGATGACGTATAAATCTCGATAATCGGCCGGTCGGTTTGTGAGATAATCTAGAGAGAAGTAGAGAGCGTTTCTAGAGAGAGAAAGTAGAGAGAGAGTGAAATGAAAATGAATAGCTTTTAGCCTTTTTATTCAACTTTCATCATTTTTGCACATTTCACCCCTCAACTTAACCGGTTCCATAAAAAACTGATTTATTCTTAAATTTATCATTACTAACTTTTATCATTCATAATACTCCTTAATAATAATTCAGAGTTCAAATTTTCTTAAACTTCGTAACTTCATAAAATAGCAACAAACTTTTAAATATACTCAAATACATAATAATTTCCCAAAATTCAACTTAATTATAAACTATCCGCCTAATTAATTCCAAATTACAGAAATTGAATTCGAGGATGTTACAGTTCCTAACATACAATTAAGTAATCAAGGAACAAGCAGCAGCAGATGTTCCCATACAAGTCAGTAACAATCACCAATAAGTAAAGAAACATATGCAAGTAAGTAATGCAATCTGTCTCTCGCAGCGGTCCTGAGCAATGCAAGTAATCAAGGAACATGCAGCAACAGTTATCCAGTTTCAGCAGTGTCTATCACACATTCCTAACATACAATTAAGTAATAAAGGAACAAGTAGCAGCAGATTATTCCATACAAGTCAGTAACAATCACCAATAAGTACCGAAACATATGCAAGTAAATAATGCAATCTGTCATTCACAGCGATCCTGAATAAAGCAAGTAACCAAGGAACATGCAGCAGCAGTAATCAAGTTTCATTAGTGTCTGTCACATGTTCCTAACATACAATTAAGTAATAAAGGAACAAGCAGCAACAGATGTTTCCATATAAGTCAGTAACAATCACCAGTAAGTACAGAAACATATGCAAGTAAGTAATGCAATCTGTCACTCACAGCGGTCCTGAGCAATGCAAGTAATCAAGGAACATGCAGCAACAGTTGTCCAGTTTCGGCAGTGTCTATCACACGTTCCTAACTTACAATTAAGTAATAAAGGAACTAGCAGAAGCAGCTGTTTCCATACAAGTCAGTATCAATCACCAATAACTACCGAAACATATGCAAGTAAGTAATGCAATCTGTCACTCACAGCGGTCCTGAGCAATGTAAGTAATCAAGGAACATGCAGCAACAGTTGTCCAGTTTCAGCAATGTCTATCACACGTTCCTAACTTACAATTAAGTAATAAAGGAACAACCAGAAGCAGACGTTTCCATACAAGTCGGTATCAATCACCAATAAATACCGAAACATATGCAAGTAAGTAATGCAATTTGTCACTCACAGCAGTCCTGAGCAACGCAAGTAACCAAGGAACATGCAGATGCAGTAGTCCAGTTTCAGCAGTGTCTATCATACGTTCCTAACATACAATTAAGTAATAAAGGAACAAGTAGCAACAGATGTTTCCATACAAGTCAGTAACAATCACCAATAAGTACCGAAACATATGCAAGTAAATAATGCAATCTGTCACTCACAGCGATCCTGAATAATGCAAATAACCAAGGAACATGCAGCAGCAGTAGTCTAGTTTCATCAGTGTCTATCATACGTTCCTAACATACAATTAAGTAATAAAGGAACAAGCAGCAACAGATGTTTTCATAGAAGTCAGTAAGAATCACTAATAAGTACCGAAACATATGCAAGTAACTAATGCAATCTGTCACTCACAGCGGTCATGAATAATACAAATAACCAAGGAACATGCAACAGCAGTAGTCTAGTTTCATCAGTGTCTATCATACGTTCCTAACATACAATTAAGTCATAAAGGAACAAGCAACAACAGATGTTTCCATATAAGTCAGTAAGAATCACTAATAAGTACCGAAACATATGCAAGTAACTAACCCAATCTGTCACTCACAGCGGTCCTGAGCAATACAAGTAATCAAGGAACATGCAGCAGGAGTTGTCCAGTTTCAACAGTGTCTATCATACTTTTCTAACATACAATTAAGTAATCAAGGAACAAGCAGCAGCAGATGTTTCCATACAAGTCAGTATCAATCACAAATAAGTACCGAAACATATGCAAGTAAGTAATGCAATCTGTCACTCACCGCGATCTTGAACAATGCAAATAATCAAGGAACATGCATTAGCAGTCGTCCAGTTTCTCCAGTGTCTATCATACGTTCCTAACATAGAATTAAGTAATCAAGGAACATGCAGCATCATATGTTTCCATACAAGTCAGTAACAATCACCAATAAGTACAAAAACATATGCAAGTAAGTAAAGCAATCTGTCTATCATACGTTCCTAACTTACAATGCAGTAAGAATCACTAATAAGTACCGAAACATATGGAAGTAAGTAAAGCAATCTGTCTATCATACGTTCCTAACTTACAATCAGTAAGAATCACTTATAAGTACCGAATCATATGCAAGTAACTAATGGAATCTGTCACTCACAGCGGTCCTGAATAATGCAAATAACCAAGGAACATGCAGCAGCAGTAGTCTAGTTTCATCAGTGTCTATCGTACGTTCCTAACATATAATTAAGTAATAAAGAAACAAGCAGCAACAGATGTTTCCATATAAGTCAGTAAGAATCACTAATAAGTACCGAAAGATATGCAAGTAACTAATGCAATCTGTCACTCACAGCGGTCCTGAGCAATACAAGTAATCAAGGAACATGCAGCACGAGTTGTCCAGTTTCAACAGTGTCTATCATACGTTTCTAACATACAATTAAGTAATCAAGTAACAAGCAGCATCAGATGTTTCCATACAAGTCAGTAACAATCACCAATAAGTACCAAAACATATGCAAGTAAGTAAAGCAATCCGTCTATCATACGTTCCTAACTTACAAGTCAGTAAGAATCACTAACAAGTACCGAAACATATGCAAGTAACTAATGCAATCTGTCACTCACAGCGGTCCTGAATAATGCAAATAACCAAGGAACATGCAGCAGCAGTAGTCTAGTTTCATCAGTGTCTATCATACGTTCCTAACATACAATTAAATAATAAAGGAACAATCAGCAACAGATGTTTCCATGTAAGTCAGTAAGAATCTCTAATAAGTATAGAAACAAATGCAAGTAAGTAATGCAATCTGTCACTCACAGCGGTCCCGAGCAATGCAAGTAATCAACGAACAGGCACCATCAGATGTTTCCATACAAGTCAGTAACAATCACCAATAAGTACCAAAACATAAGCAATCTGTCTATCATACGTTCCTAACTTACAAGTCAGTAAGAATCACTAATAAGTACCGAAACATATGCAAGTAACTAATGCAATCTGTCACTCAAAGCGGTCCTGAGCAATACAAGTAATCAAGGAACATGCAGCAGGAGTTGTCCAGTTTCTACAGTGTCTATCATACGTTTCTAACATACAATTAAGTAATCAAGGAACAAGCAGCAGCAGATGTTTCCATACAAGTCAGTATCAATCACAAATAAGTACCGAAACATATGAAAGTAAGTAATGCAATCTGTCACTCACCGCGATCTTGAACAATGCAAATAATCAAGGAACATGCATTAGCAGTCGTCCAGTTTCAGCAGTGTCTATCATACGCTCCTAACATAGAATTAAGTAATCAAGGAACATGAAGCATCAGATGTTTCCATACAAGTCAGTAACAATCAACAATAAGAACCAAAACGTATGCATGTAAGTAAAGCAATCTATCACTCACAGCGGTCCTGAGCAATGCAAGTAGTCATGGAACATGCAGTAGTAGTTTTCAAGTTTCAGAAGTGTCTATCATACGTTCCTAACATACAATTAAGTAATCAAGGAACAAGCAGCAGCAGATGTTCCCATACAAGTCAGTAACAATCACCAATAAGGACAGAAACATATGCAAGTAAGTAATGCAATCTGTCACTCACAGCGATCCTGAATAATGCAAATAACGAAGGAACATGCAGCAGCAGTAGTCTAGTTTCATCAGTGTCTATCATATGTTCCTAACATACAATTAAGTAATAAAGGAACAAGCAGCAGCAGATGTTTCCATTAAAGTCAGTAAGAATCACTAATAAGTACTGAAACATATGCAAGTAACTAATGCAATCTGTCACTCACAGCGGTCCTGAGCAATACAAGTAATCAAGGAACATGCAGCAGGAGTTGTCCAGTTTCAACAGTGTCTATCATACGTTTCTAACATACAATTAAGTAATCAAGGAACAAGCAGAAGCAGATGTTTCCATACAAGTCAGTATCAATCACCAATAAATACCGTAACATATGCAAGTAAGTAATGCAATCTGTCACTCACCGCGATCTTGAACAATGCAAATAATCAAGGAACATGCATTAGCAGTCGTCTAGTTTCAGCAGTGTCCATCATACGTTCCTAACATAGAATTAAGTAATCAAGGAACAGGCAGCATCAGATGTTTCCATACAAGTCAGTAACAATCACCAATAAGTACCAAAACATATGCAAGTAAGTAAAACAATCTATCACTCACAGCGGTCCTAAGCAATGCAAGTAGTCATGGAACATGCAACACTAGTTTTCCAGTTTCAACAGTGTCTATCATACGTTCCTAACATACAATTAAGTAATTAAGGAACAAGCAGGAGCAGATGTTCCCATACAAGTCAGTAACAATCACCAATATGTACAGAAACATATGCAAGTAAGTAATGCAATCTGTCACTCACCACGATCTTGAACAATGCCAATAATCAAGGAACATGCAGCAGCAGTTGTCCAGTGTCAGCAGTGTCTATCACACGTTCCTAACATACAATTAAGTAATAAAGGAACAAGCAGAAGCAGATGTTTCCATACAAGTCAGTATCAATCACCAATAAATACAGTAACATATGCAAGTAAGTAATGCAATCTGTCACTCACAGCGGTCCTAAGCAACGCAAGTAACCAAGGAACGTGCAGCAGCACTAGTCCAGTTTCATCAGTGTCTATCATACGTTCCTAACATACAATTAAGTAATCAAGGAACATGCAACATCAGATGTTTCCATACAAGTCTGTAACAATCACCAATAAGTACCGAAACATATGCTAGTAAGTAATGCAATCTGACACTCACAGCGGTCCTGAGCAATGCAAGTAGTCATGGAACATGCAGCAGTAGTTTTCCGGTTTCAGCAGTGTCTATCATACGTTCCTAACATACAATTAAGTAATCAAGGAACAAGCAGCAGCACATGTTCCCATACAAGTCAGTAACAATCACCAATAAGAACAGAAACATATGCAGGAAAGTAATGCAATCTGTCACTCACAGTGGTCCTGAGCAATGCAAGTAATCAAGGAACATGCAGCAACAGTTGTCCAGTTTCAGCAGTGTCTATCACACGTTCCTAACTTACAATTATGTAATAAAGGAACAAGCAGAAGCAGATGTTTCCATACAAGTCAGTATCAATCACCAATAAATACCGAAACATATGCAAGTAAGTAATGCAATCTGTCACTCACAGCGGTTCTGAGCACCGCAAGTAACCAAGAAACATGCAGCAGCAGTAGTCCAGTTTTAGCAGTGTCTATCATACGTTCCTAACATACAATTAAGTAATAAAGGAACAAGTAGCAACAGATGTTTCCATACAAGTCAGTAACAATCACCAATAAGTACCGAAACATATGCAAGTAAATAATGCAATCTGTCACTTACAGCGATCCTGAATAATGCAAATAACGAAGGAACATGCAGCAGCAGTAGTTTAGTTTCATCAGTGTCTATCATACGTTCCTAACATACAATTAAGTAATAAAGGAACAAGCAGCAGCAGATGTTTCCATATAAGTCAGTAAGAATCACTAATAAGTACCGAAACATATGCAAGTACCTAATGCAATCTGTCACTCACAGCGGTCCTGAGCAATACAAGTAATCAAGGAACATGCAGCAGGAGTTGTCCAGTTTTTACAGTGTCTATCATACGTTTCTAACATACAATTAAGTAATCAAGGAACAAGCAGCAGCAGATGTTTTCATACAAGTCAGTATCAATCACAATTAAGTACCGAAACATATGCAAGTAAGTAATGCAATCTGTCACTCACCGCGATCTTGAACAATGCAAATAATCAAGGAACATGCATTAGCAGTCGTCTAGTTTCAGCAGTGTCTATCATACGTTCCTAACATAGAATTAAGTAATCAAGGAACAGGCAGCATCAGATGTTTCCATACAAGTCAGTAACAATCACCAATAAGTACCAAAGCATATGCAAGTAAGTAAAGCAATCTATCACTCACAGCGGTCCTAAGCAATGCAAGTAGTCATGGAACATGCAGCAATAGTATTCCAGTTTCAGCAGTGTCTATCATACGTTCCTAACATACAATTAAGTAATTAAGGAACAAGCAGCAACAGATTTTCCCATACAAGTCAGTAACAATCACCAATAAGTACAGAAACATATGCAAGTAAGTAATGCAATCTGTCACTCACCACGATCTTGAACAATGCCAGTAATCAAGGAACATGCAGCAGCAGTTGTCCAGTGTCAGGAGTGTCTATCACACGTTCCTAACATACAATTAAGTAATAAAGGAACAAGCAGAAGCAGATGTTTCCATACAAGTTAGTATCAATCACCAATAAATACCGTAACATATGCAAGTAAGTAATGCAATCTGTCACTCACAGCGGTCCTGAGTAACGCAAGTAACCAAGGAACGTGCAGCAGCACTAGTCCAGTTTCATCAGTGTCTATCATACGTTCCTAACATACAATTAAGTAATCAAGGAACATGCAACATCAGATGTTTCCATACAAGTCTGTAACAATCACCAATAAGTACCGAAACATATGCTAGTAAGTAATGCAATCTGACACTCACAGCGGTCCTGAGCAATGCAAGTAGTCATGGAACATGCAGCAGTAGTTTTCCGGTTTCAGCAGTGTCTATCATACGTTCCTAACATACAATTAAGTAATCAAGGAACAAGCAGCAGCACATGTTCCCATACAAGTCAGTAACAATCACCAATAAGAACAGAAACATATGCAGGAAAGTAATGCAATCTGTCACTCACAGTGGTCCTGAGCAATGCAAGTAATCAAGGAACATGCAGCAACAGTTGTCCAGTTTCAGAAGTGTCTATCACACCTTCCTAACTTACAATTAAGTAATAAAGGAACAAGCAGAAGCAGATGTTTCCATACAAGTCAGTATCAATCACCAATAAATACCGAAACATATGCAAGTAAGTAATGCAATCTGTCACTCACAGCGGTTCTGAGCACCGCAAGTAACCAAGAAACATGCAGCAGCAGTAGTCCAGTTTTAGCAGTGTCTATCATACGTTCCTAACATACAATTAAGTAATAAAGGAACAAGTAGCAACAGATGTTTCCATACAAGTCAGTAACAATCACCAATAAGTACCGAAACATATGCAAGTAAATAATGCAATCTGTCACTTACAGCGATCCTGAATAATGCAAATAACGAAGGAACATGCAGCAGCAGTAGTTTAGTTTCATCAGTGTCTATCATACGTTCCTAACATACAATTAAGTAATAAAGGAACAAGCAGCAGCAGATGTTTCCATATAAGTCAGTAAGAATCACTAATAAGTACCGAAACATATGCAAGTACCTAATGCAATCTGTCACTCACAGCGGTCCTGAGCAATACAAGTAATCAAGGAACATGCAGCAGGAGTTGTCCAGTTTTTACAGTGTCTATCATACGTTTCTAACATACAATTAAGTAATCAAGGAACAAGCAGCAGCAGATGTTTTCATACAAGTCAGTATCAATCACAATTAAGTACCGAAACATATGCAAGTAAGTAATGCAATCTGTCACTCACCGCGATCTTGAACAATGCAAATAATCAAGGAACATGCATTAGCAGTCGTCTAGTTTCAGCAGTGTCTATCATACGTTCCTAACATAGAATTAAGTAATCAAGGAACAGGCAGCATCAGATGTTTCCATACAAGTCAGTAACAATCACCAATAAGTACCAAAGCATATGCAAGTAAGTAAAGCAATCTATCACTCACAGCGGTCCTAAGCAATGCAAGTAGTCATGGAACATGCAGCAATAGTATTCCAGTTTCAGCAGTGTCTATCATACGTTCCTAACATACAATTAAGTAATTAAGGAACAAGCAGCAACAGATTTTCCCATACAAGTCAGTAACAATCACCAATAAGTACAGAAACATATGCAAGTAAGTAATGCAATCTGTCACTCACCACGATCTTGAACAATGCCAGTAATCAAGGAACATGCAGCAGCAGTTGTCCAGTGTCAGGAGTGTCTATCACACGTTCCTAACATACAATTAAGTAATAAAGGAACAAGCAGAAGCAGATGTTTCCATACAAGTTAGTATCAATCACCAATAAATACCGTAACATATGCAAGTAAGTAATGCAATCTGTCACTCACAGCGGTCCTGAGTAACGCAAGTAACCAAGGAACGTGCAGCAGCACTAGTCCAGTTTCATCAGTGTCTATCATACGTTCCTAACATACAATTAAGTAATCAAGGAACATGCAACATCATATGTTTCCATACAAGTCTGTAACAATCACCAATAAGTACCGAAACATATGCTAGTAAGTAATGCAATCTGACACTCACAGCGGTCCTGAGCGATGCAGGTAGTCATGGAACATGCAGCAGTAGTTTTCCGGTTTCAGCAGTGTCTATCATACGTTCCTAACATACAATTAAGTAATCAAGGAACAAGCAGCAGCACATGTTCCCATACAAGTCAGTAACAATCACCAATAAGAACAGAAACATATGCAGGAAAGTAATGCAATCTGTCACTCACAGTGGTCCTGAGCAATGCAAGTAATCAAGGAACATGCAGCAACAGTTGTCCAGTTTCAGAAGTGTCTATCACACCTTCCTAACTTACAATTAAGTAATAAAGGAACAAGCAGAAGCAGATGTTTCCATACAAGTCAGTATCAATCACCAATAAATACCGAAACATATGCAAGTAAGTAATGCAATCTGTCACTCACAGCGGTTCTGAGCACCGCAAGTAACCAAGAAACATGCAGCAGCAGTAGTCCAGTTTTAGCAGTGTCTATCATACGTTCCTAACATACAATTAAGTAATAAAGGAACAAGTAGCAACAGATGTTTCCATACAAGTCAGTAACAATCACCAATAAGTACCGAAACATATGCAAGTAAATAATGCAATCTGTCACTTACAGCGATCCTGAATAATGCAAATAACGAAGGAACATGCAGCAGCAGTAGTTTAGTTTCATCAGTGTCTATCATACGTTCCTAACATACAATTAAGTAATAAAGGAACAAGCAGCAGCAGATGTTTCCATATAAGTCAGTAAGAATCACTAATAAGTACCGAAACATATGCAAGTACCTAATGCAATCTGTCACTCACAGCGGTCCTGAGCAATACAAGTAATCAAGGAACATGCAGCAGGAGTTGTCCAGTTTTTACAGTGTCTATCATACGTTTCTAACATACAATTAAGTAATCAAGGAACAAGCAGCAGCAGATGTTTTCATACAAGTCAGTATCAATCACAATTAAGTACCGAAACATATGCAAGTAAGTAATGCAATCTGTCACTCACCGCGATCTTGAACAATGCAAATAATCAAGGAACATGCATTAGCAGTCGTCTAGTTTCAGCAGTGTCTATCATACGTTCCTAACATAGAATTAAGTAATCAAGGAACAGGCAGCATCAGATGTTTCCATACAAGTCAGTAACAATCACCAATAAGTACCAAAACATATGCAAGTAAGTAAAGCAATCTATCACTCACAGCGGTCCTAAGCAATGCAAGTAGTCATGGAACATGCAGCAATAGTATTCCAGTTTCAGCAGTGTCTATCATACGTTCCTAACATACAATTAAGTAATTAAGGAACAAGCAGCAACAGATTTTCCCATACAAGTCAGTAACAATCACCAATAAGTACAGAAACATATGCAAGTAAGTAATGCAATCTGTCACTCACCACGATCTTGAACAATGCCAGTAATCAAGGAACATGCAGCAGCAGTTGTCCAGTGTCAGGAGTGTCTATCACACGTTCCTAACATACAATTAAGTAATAAAGGAACAAGCAGAAGCAGATTTTTCCATACAAGTCAGTATCAATCACCAATAAATACCGTAACATATGCAAGTAAGTAATGCAATCTGTCACTCACAGCGGTCCTGAGCAACGCAAGTAACCAAGGAACGTGCAGCAGCACTAGTCCAGTTTCATCAGTGTCTATCATACGTTCCTAACATACAATTAAGTAATCAAGGAACATGCAACATCAGATGTTTCCATACAAGTCTGTAACAATCACCAATAAGTACCGAAACATATGCTAGTAAGTAATGCAATCTGACACTCACAGTGGTCCTGAGCAATGCAAGTAGTCATGGAACATGCAGCAGTAGTTTTCCGGTTTCAGCAGTGTCTATCATACGTTCCTAACATACAATTAAGTAATCAAGGAACAAGCAGCAGCACATGTTCCCATACAAGTCAGTAACAATCACCAATAAGTACAGAAACATATGCAGGTAAGTAATGCAATCTGTCACTCACAGTGGTCCTGAGCAATGCAAGTAATCAAGGAACATGCAGCAACAGTTGTCCAGTTTCAGCAGTGTCTATCACACGTTCCTAACTTACAAATAAGTAATAAAGGAACAAGAAGAAGCAGATGTTTCCATACAAGTCAGTATCAATCACCAATAAATACTGAAACATATGCAAGTAAGTAATGCAATCTGTCACTCACAGCGGTCCTGAGCACCGCAAGTAACCAAGGAACATGCAGCAGCAGTAGTCCAGTTTTAGCAGTGTCTATCATACATTCCTAACATACAATTAAGTAATAAAGGAACAAGTAGCAACAGATGTTTCCATACAAGTCAGTAACAATCACCAATAAGTACCGAAACATATGCAAGTAAATAATGCAATCTGTCACTCACAACGATCCTGAATAATGCAAATAACGATGGAACATGCAGCAGCAGTAGTCTAGTTTCATCAGTGTCTATCATACGTTCCTAACATACAATTAAGTAGTAAAGGAACAAGCAGCAGCAGATGTTTCCTTATAAGTCAGTAAGAATCACTAATAAGTACTGAAACATATGCAAGTAACTAATGCAATCTGTCACTCACAGCGGTCCTGAGCAATACAAGTAATCAAGGAACATGCAGCAGGAGTTGTCCAGTTTCTACAGTGTCTATCATACGTTTCTAACATACAATTAAGTAATCAAGGAACAAGCAGCAGCAGATGTTTCCATACAAGTCAGTATCAATCACAAATAAGTACCGAAACATATGCAAGTAAGTAATGCAATCTGTCACTCACCGCGATCTTGAACAATGCAAATAATCAAGGAACATGCATTAGCAGTCGTCTAGATTCAGCAGTGTCTATCATACGTTCCTAACATAGAATTAAGTAATCAAGGAACAGGCAGCATCAGATGTTTCCATACAAGTCAGTAACAATCACCAATAAGTACCAAAACATATGCAAGTAAGTAAAGCAATTGATCACTCATAGTGGTCCTAAGCAATGCAAGTAGTCATGGAACATGAAGCAATAGTTTTCCAGTTTCAGCAGTGTCTATCATACGTTCCTAACATACAATTAAGTAATGAAGGAACAAGCAGGAGCAGAAGTTCCCATACAAGTCCGTAACAATCACCAATAAGTACAGAAACATATGCACGTAAGTAATGCAATCTGTCACTCACCACGATCTTGAACAATGCCAGTAATCAAGGAACATGCAGCAGCAGTTGTCCAGTGTCAGCAGTGTCTATCACACGTTCCAAACATACAATTAAGTAATAAAGGAACAAGCAGAAGCAGATGTTTCCATACAAGTCAGTATCAATCACCAATAAATACCGTAACATATGCAAGTAAGTAATGCAATCTGTCACTCACAGCGGTCCTGAGCAACGCAAGTAACCAAGGAACGTGCAGCAGCACTAGTCCAGTTTCATCAGTGTCTATCATACGTTCCTAACATACAATTAAGTAATCAAGGAACATGCAACATCAGATGTTTCCATACAAGTCTGTAACAATCACCAATAAGTACCGAAACATATGCTAGTAAGTAATGCAATCTGACACTCACAGCGATCCTCAGCAATGCAAGTAGTCATGGAACATGCAGCAGTAGTTTTCCGGTTTCAGCAGTGTCTATCATACGTTCCTAACATACAATTAAGTAATCAAGGAACAAGCAGCAGCACATGTTCCCATACAAGTCAGTAACAATCACCAATAAGTACAGAAACATATGCAGGAAAGTAATGCAATCTGTCACTCACAGTGGTCCTGAGCAGTGCAAGTAATCAAGGAACATGCAACAACAGTTGTCCAGTTTCAGCAGTGTCTATCACACGTTCCTAACTTACAATTAAGTAATAAAGGAACAAGCAGAAGCAGATGTTTCCATACAAGTCAGTATCAATCACCAATAAATACCGAAACATATGCAAGTAAGTAATGCAATCTGTCACTCACAGCAATCCTGAGCACCGCAAGTAACCAAGGAACATGCAGCAGCAGTAGTCCACTTTTAGCAGTGTCTATCATACGTTCCTAACAAACAATTAAGTAATAAAGGAACAAGTAGCAACAGATGTTTCCATACAAGTCAGTAACAATCACCAATAAGTACCGAAACATATGCAAGTAAATAATGCAATCTGTCACTCACAGCGATCCTGAATAATGCAAATAACGAAGGAACATGCAGCAGGAGTTGTCCAGTTTCTACAGTGTCTATCATACGTTTCTAACATACAATTAAGTAATCAAGGAACAAGCAGCAGCAGATGTTTCCATACAAGTCAGTATCAATCACAATTAAGTACCGAAACATATGCAAGTAAGTAATGCAATCTGTCACTCACCGCGATCTTGAACAATGCAAATAATCAAGGAACATGCATTAGCAGTCGTCTAGTTTCAGCAGTGTCTATCATACGTTCCTAACATAGAATTAAGTAATCACGGAACAGGCAGCATCAGATGTTTCCATACAAGTCAGTAACAATCACCAATAAGTACCAAAACATATGCAAGTAAGTAAAGCAATCTATCACTCACAGCGGTCCTAAGCAATGCAAGTAGTCATGGAACATGCAGCAATAGTATTCCAGTTTCAGCAGTGTCTATCATACGTTCCTAACATACAATTAAGTAATTAAGGAACAAGCAGCAACAGATTTTCCCATACAAGTCAGTAACAATCACCAATAAGTACAGAAACATATGCAAGTAAGTAATGCAATCTGTCACTCACCACGATCTTGAACAATGCCAGTAATCAAGGAACATGCAGCAGCAGTTGTCCAGTGTCAGGAGTGTCTATCACACGTTCCTAACATACAATTAAGTAATAAAGGAACAAGCAGAAGCAGATGTTTCCATACAAGTTAGTATCAATCACCAATAAATACCGTAACATATGCAAGTAAGTAATGCAATCTGTCACTCACAGCGGTCCTGAGTAACGCAAGTAACCAAGGAACGTGCAGCAGCACTAGTCCAGTTTCATCAGTGTCTATCATACGTTCCTAACATACAATTAAGTAATCAAGGAACATGCAACATCAGATGTTTCCATACAAGTCTGTAACAATCACCAATAAGTACCGAAACATATGCTAGTAAGTAATGCAATCTGACACTCACAGCGGTCCTGAGCGATGCAGGTAGTCATGGAACATGCAGCAGTAGTTTTCCGGTTTCAGCAGTGTCTATCATACGTTCCTAACATACAATTAAGTAATCAAGGAACAAGCAGCAGCACATGTTCCCATACAAGTCAGTAACAATCACCAATAAGTACAGAAACATATGCAGGTAAGTAATGCAATCTGTCACTCACAGTGGTCCTGAGCAATGCAAGTAATCAAGGAACATGCAGCAACAGTTGTCCAGTTTCAGCAGTGTCTATCACACGTTCCTAACTTACAATTAAGTAATAAAGGAACAAGAAGAAGCAGATGTTTCCATACAAGTCAGTATCAATCACCAATAAATACTGAAACATATGCAAGTAAGTAATGCAATCTGTCACTCACAGCGGTCCTGAGCACCGCAAGTAACCAAGGAACATGCAGCAGCAGTAGTCCAGTTTTAGCAGTGTCTATCATACATTCCTAACATACAATTAAGTAATAAAGGAACAAGTAGCAACAGATGTTTCCATACAAGTCAGTAACAATCACCAATAAGTACCGAAACATATGCAAGTAAATAATGCAATCTGTCACTCACAGCGATCCTGAATAATGCAAATAACGATGGAACATGCAGCAGTAGTCTAGTTTCATCAGTCTCTATCATACGTTCCTAACATACAATTAAGTAGTAAAGGAACAAGCAGCAGCAGATGTTTCCATATAAGTCAGTAGGAATCACTAATAAGTACCGAAACATATGCAAGTAACTAATGCAATCTGTCACTCACAGCGGTCCTGAGCAATACAAGTAATCAAGGAACATGCAGCAGTAGTTGTCCAGTTTCTACAGTGTCTATCATACGTTTCTAACATACAATTAAGTAATCAAGGAACAAGCAGCAGCAGATGTTTCCATACAAGTTAGTATCAATCACAAATAAGTACCGAAACATATGCAAGTAAGTAATGCAATCTGTCACTCACCGCGATCTTGAACAATGCAAATAATCAAGGAACATGCATTAGCAGTCGTCTAGTTTCAGCAGTGTCTATCATACGTTCCTAACATAGAATTAAGTAATCAAGGAACAGGCAGCATCAGATGTTTCCATACAAGTCAGTAACAATCACCTATAAGTACTAAAACATATGCAAGTAAGTAAAGCAATTGATCACTCATAGTGGTCTTAAGCAATGCAAGTAGTCATGGAACATGCAGCAATAGTTTTCCAGTTTCAGCAGTGTCTATCATACGTTCCTAACATACAATTAAGTAATGAAGGAACAAGCAGGAGCAGATGTTCCCATACAAGTCCGTAACAATCACCAATAAGTACAGAAACATATGCACGTAAGTAATGCAATATGTCACTCACCACGATCTTGAACAATGCCAGTAATCAAGGAACATGCAGCAGCAGTTGTCCAGTGTCAGCAGTGTCTATCACACGTTCCAAACATACAATTAAGTAATAAAGGAACAAGCAGAAGCAGATGTTTCCATACAAGTCAGTATCAATCACCAATAAATACCGTAACATATGCAAGTAAGTAATGCAATCTGTCACTCACAGCGGTCCTGAGCAACGCAAGTAACCAAGGAACGTGCAGCAGCACTAGTCCAGTTTCATCAGTGTCTATCATACGTTCCTAACATACAATTAAGTAATCAAGGAACATGCAACATCAGATGTTTCCATACAAGTCTGTAACGATCACCAATAAGTACCGAAACATATGCTAGTAGGTAATGCAATCTGACACTCACAGCGGTCCTAAGCAATGCAAGTAGTCATGTGTAACATCCAAGTTTCTACAAACAGTACACGTCATAATATTTCATTTGATTAAGTAATAAATATTACTAATTGTTTGATACCACAGGTCCATCAGCATGAATACTTAATTACAACAATATATTAAAATCAAATGGTGGTCTAACTAGCTTCTAAATCTTCAATCAGAGTGCGGAAGACTGAACAAGCTACCCGAGACCGCATCATCTTTTCAAAATAGGCGTCATCAAAAGTCCAAAAGTCTGCTATTCATCAAATGTCCAGAATCACTTAGCCTGGGACGAACTACCTGCTATGGTCTTGCCTTTATCAGCTTTTCCTGAAAAAGAGTTGTCATGACAGAGTAAGCTAACAATGCTTAGTGAGTTAACAGAGTTCCATTAGTTACCACACACATATATCATACTATCAGTTCCTGTCGGCAATACGTCAGAGACGGCAAAAAGGTTGGGAGACAACCCAGTTTGTATTCCCCTGTGTAAGGCCGAAGCCCTACGGGAAATGTATGGAAACAAGTCAAATAGGAAAGGAATCTGCAGAATTCCCTCCTGTGAATGGAGATCTCGCATTCGGTCCTGTCGGATAATGCAGTGTGCAGCGGCAAGTATATAAACAGTCAAGTAAGCAGTAAGTATGATACGTATCTACATAAATGTAAAAGTGAACATGCAATCAAGGCAATTCAAGTGTCTAACTTCAGTAATGTCAAAAGTACGTTTCTATAATACAATATAATATTAAAGAAACATGCAGCAATCAATCGGAAGTTTCCATACAGTCACTACATTCACCAATAAGTATCGAAATATATGCAAGCAATTAATGAAATCTGTCACTCACAGTGGTCCGTAGTCAGATAATGCTTAACGAATTAAGCGGTTCAGTTTACTCTGTCAAATCGACGGGTTCCTGCATTCCAGTTTCAAGTCTGGCATATTAATGTCAAGTCCGTGACATAATCTATATAACCCTAGTTACATATTCAGGTTATTGTCAATTCTGGCTGTCGAGTCTGAGGTAGTTCCTATCGTCCCAAGGTGAGTCTATTCTTATCAGATTAATACGATTCATCTAACTACATAAGTGTGGCCTTGAAATAAAGCCAATCATATTACTAGCTAGGTGCATCATGACATACGATTTCTAAGAGTTCATTCAGTGTCTGTTAATTTGTTTGTACATAAAATGGTTATGCATCTTGAACTTATGATTTTTATCAATATCAAAGGATACTTTCATTTATAATAGGTTGCTTAAATAACTTAATCTGATTTAGGAATTAATCCTTGGCTAGAAACATACTCAAACTCGAATTAAGGGAATAGATTCGAGCAAGTTTAAATTCGAATCTAGTGGAGCTAGATTCGAAAGGCATAGGTTCGAAATAGGTAATTAGACTCGAAACACATGCATAGACTCGGATATACTCCTAGATTCGAAAGGCACACAACAGATTCGAAGCAGCATTAGATTCGAGGACAACATTAGATTCGAAATCAGCACAGATTCTAGGGAGTTAGATTCGAAACCAGCATCCCTTCGAGTCTAGGGATTAGATTCGAAAATGTCACTCATTCGAGTCTAAACAAGGATTTTTCGAATCTGTTCTTCATGTTCAACGTTTTTCCAGGTTTTAGCTACTAAACAAGAACATAAATGACGGAAAAATAGATACTAACCTTCGTCCAAGCTATATCCTTCGACTATAGATGATTTCCAAGCAAAAACAAGTCCTAAACGAGAGCAAATCAGCTTCAAATGAAGGGAATTTGAGCAAACTCGAGTTTGCTCTTTCAAAACCGAACCAAAAGACAGGAATAGGGCCGATCTTACCTTAAATCCGGACGAAATCAAACATGCAATGGTAGATTCTTGTAGAGCTCGACGATATCTAACCGATGGCGTATAAATCTCGAGAATCCGACGGATCGTTTAGGAGAAAAATCTAGAGAGAAGTCAGATTGTAGAGAGAGAGAGAGAGAGAGTTCTAGTCTTCCAAACCAAGGAAATGAAGAGGAGAGCTCTTATTTATAGGAAAATAGGGAAAAATCAGATTTTCTACTGAATTTCCGGAATTGACCAACTTTTATTCCTAACAATCTGGTTTGCATTTCAGATGCAAATAATAGCAAAGGAGTTCTAGATTTGCTATAATTGTCTTTTAGTCACATTCTTATTCTTTTTAGTCCGTTTCGTCACTTTCAGTCTTTAATTTGTCAAGTAGCTGAATTTTAATTATTAACTTTATTTCAGCTAATTTTGGGCAGCTTTTCAGAATTAATTATAACTTAATATAATTAACTATTTAAGATTCATGTTTTCGGTTAATTACTAATATTTGAATTAGAATTGCTTTATTATCCAAAGTCTGCTGCTGTAAATTATATTTAATAAATTACGGGCTGTTACAATCTTCCCCCGTTAAATTGATTCCGTCCTCGGAATCGACTAAAACAGGAATAACTTCGGATACTTCTGTCTAATCTCGTCTCCTCGTTCCCAAGTATGCGCAGATCCCTTATGGTATTTCCATTGAACTAACACCATTGGAATTTCCTTGATGCGCAATTTCGAAACCTTATGATCGATTATACGCTCAGGCTCTTCTTCGTATCGCAACTACTCGTCTATTTGCACTTCTTTCCATGGAATCGCAGCTTCAGCATCAACTAAACACTTTCGCAGATTACTCATGTGAAATACATCATGAATCCCAGTCATTTCGGCAGGCAGCTATAATCTGTAGGCTTGCAATCCTATACGCTTGAAAATTTCAAAAGGACCCACAAATCGAGGGCTCAACTTCCCCCGTTTGCCAAACCTCACTATCCCTTTTCTTGGCGAGACCTTCAACAACACTTAATCACCCACCTCGAACACAAATGGCTTACGTCTTTGATCATGATATTTCTTTTGTCTGTCTTGAGAAGTCTGTATCCGCTGCCGAATCAACTGTAGCTGATCATGGGCTTCTTGCAAAATGGCTGGTCCTGAGATCGGGCGTTCACCTGTTTCCCTCCAACAGGTTGGAGTTCGGCATCGACGTCCGTACAAAAGCTGATAGGGAGGCATACCAATAGTCGAGTGATAACTATTGTTATAAGCAAACTCCACAAACGGCAGGTGAGTATCCCAACTTCCACCGAGATCAATCACACAGGCACGTAACATATCTTCTAAGGTCAAAATCGTTCTCTCACTTTGCCCGTCGGTTTCTGGATGATAAGCGGTGCTCATTTTAAGTTCAGTTCCTAGTCCATTCTGAAAAGCCTTCCAGAAACGAGAAGTAAATCTGCTGTCACGGTCCGATACTATAGACAATGGCACACCATGTCTAGTCACGATTTCCATTACGTACAATTCAGCTAACTTTTCAAGGCGTTCATCTTCACGTATGGGTAGGAAATGGCTGACTTAGTAAGTCGATCCACTATTACCCATATAGAGTCATGATTCCGCTTAGTCCTGGGCAGCTTCGTCACAAAGTCCATGGTTATGTGTTCCCACTTCCATTCCGGGATTGGCAATGGTTGTAGTTCCCCATACGGTTTCTGATGTTCCGATTTGACTTGTAAACAAGTCAGGCAATTTTCTACATATCGTCCTACGTCCTTCTTCATTCCAGGCCACCAATATTCCGTTTTCAAATCTTGGTACATTTTAGTAGAACCAGGATGTACCGAAAATTTCGACATATGAGCTTCCGACAGAATTTGATCACGAATACCTCCTAATCTAGGGACCCATATTTTATTCATGAACCGTCTAAGACCACGATTATCAAGGGTCAGCTTGGTCACATAAGTAACCATACGTTCAGATTTCAAGTTCTCATCCCGAATGGCTTCGGTTTGAGCGGCAATAATCGACTCAGGCAAGGCAGACTCCAAAACAACAGAAGTCAAAGCATAACATCGGGTATAATGGTCTGTTCCGGTTTTGCGGCTTAGGGCATCTGCTACTATGTTTGCTTCACCTGGATGGTAAAGGATCTCACAATCATAGTCTTTAATCAATTCCATAGATCGCCTTTGTCGCATATTCAGCTCTTTTTGGTCAAATATATACTTCAGACTTTTGTGATCTGTATATAACTTGCATCTAGTCCCATACAGATAATGCCGCCAAATCTTCAATGCAAAAATCACGGCTGCAAGCTCCAAGTCATGCGTCGGGTAATTCTTTTCATGCGTCTTTAGCTGCCTTGATGCGTAGGCAATTACTTTATCCCTTTGCAGCAGCACACAGCCTAATCCCATCTTAGAAGCATCACTATAGACTACAAAATCATCATTACCCTCAGGTAAGGCCAGAATCGGTGCTTCAATTAGCTTATGCTTCAGAGTCTCAAAGGCTCGATCTTGAGATTCATTCCATTCAAACTTAACTTCTTTCTTCGTCAGACTGGTTAAAGGCACCGCAATCTTGGAGAAATCACAGATAAATCTTTGGTAATAGCCCGCTAAACCCAAGAAACTTCGAATTTCAGATACGTTTTTCGGCGCTTCCCACTTCTGAACTGCATCAACCTTTGATGGGTCCACGACTATTCCCTCACCCGAGACAATATGTCCTAAAAATTGCACCTGGCGTAACCAGAATTCACATTTGGAGAATTTTGCGTAGAGTCGCTCCTTTCGTAACAATTCTAGCAATTCTCGCAAATGCATCGCATGATCAGATTCAGACTTAGAGTAAATCAAGATGTCATTAACGAAGACTATCACTGATTTATCCAGCATTGGTCTACATATCCTATTCATGAGGTCCATAAATGCAGCCGGGGCATTTGTGAGACCGAACGGCATTACTAGGAATTCAAAATGGCCGTAACGAGCACGAAATGCAGTCTTCGGTACGTCAGACTCAAATATCTTAAGTTGATGATATCCAGATCGAAGATCAACCTTTGATTAGGCACTTTCGGGCTTTCATTACAGAAATGAGACCTAACTCACGAGTCTTTCTATCGTCATAAACATAACGTTCACTTCCTTCGGGGGTTCTAAATCTAATTATCCTTTTGGCACAAAGGATTTCAGCATTGTTCATCATAAGCCAGTCCATTCCTATAATAACATCGAATTCTCTAATCCACATCGGTATCAGGTCAAAGTCTGAGGAGAGGTCATCAATCACTAGCTTACAAGAACGAAAGATTCTACTTATAGTCACAAAACTCAAGCTCGCAGTTTCTATATTTAACGGTACAGGTAGCATTATTGGGACAAAATCAAACAGTTTAGCAAACTTTTCAGACACATATGACAGATTAGGGCAGGCATAGAGTTAACAATAAATGTACCCATGACGATATCAGCAGTCTCTTTTGCCTCATCGGCTGTCTTCTGGAAAGATCTTGGCTGATTCCTCGGAGCAGAAGAACCCTTAACTGATTGTCGGGGTGAAGATGCAGGCAGAGGAACAAATCGAGGTCGGGTACAGTCTCTAGCATGGTGCCCCAACGTAATACAGTTTCGGCAAGCCTTACTGCGCTTGGGACATTCCGATCGGACGTGACCATTCTGACTACAGCAATAGCATCTTACGAACACAGGATCACATTTTCCTTCATGAATCTGCTTGCAGCGAGGACAAGCAGACCTTGGCGTAGCAGTCACAGCATAAGATTTAGCCTTCTTAAAAGACTGCTTATCTCCTTGCCTTGAACTTTCACTCTCCTTTCCATTCTCTCCTTCCCCACTTTCTCAGATTTTTCCTTCTTACTAGATTTAGCAATAAAAGGACACGCTCGCTCAGGATAGATTTCAAGTTCACCTACCCTAGCAATTTCAACCGCTTCGATATAACTTCTCGGTCTGCCAGACTTCACAAACTTCCGGATTTCTCTATCCAGACCATCCACAAACAAATCCCTTCGTCGTCCCTCAGAGGGCTCATGCCTACGTTTCCTTTTTCGATTCTTCTTGGGCTTTGCTAACATTTCTTCCCTATACTTCAATTCTAACTCCTGTAACCTAAGTTCTCGCAACCTAAGTTCTTCTTCACGGCGCCTAAAGTCAATTTCACGCTGGATTTCTTCGTCAGTTTGCACAAACCGCTTTACCCTTGGTCAACAAATCCTTAATCTCCCTAAATCGGTCTTCAACTGCCATATCAGTCTGCAGTCGGTTCCTATCCATCATAAGCTGCATTTGCCTACGGTTATCCTCATTCAACTTATGAACGAGGTCAATCAATTGAGCCTGCTGGGGAGGCACAGGGGTGGCAGTACTGCTTGAGTCATTAACAGTATTTTCAGGGTCAGTGCCTAAGTCCTCTACATGAACAGATTCTTTGTGTTGATCAGCTGCAGCATCAGCAGCTTTACCAACAGTCGAGGTACCAGCAACATTTGGATTCTTTTCAGCCATTGGCTGAAAATATAGAGGAAATAACTATTATTTCCTGATTCAAATAAGCACGATTCGAGTCATAATTCCTACGTCAGATGATCACATCTAAGTTCATAGATATGAAGGCAGTCAGTCAGGCTGGCACAAAGTCAAGTCAAAGTCAAGTCAGTATCAATCAGTCAATCCCTCCCCCATCCTATCAGTCATCATTTGCCTATCTTAGGTCAAGTTGTATGGGTAGTCCTTTACTAATTAAGTTACCCTAGGCCTCGGTGACTTGTTCGGGAATTCAGAGTCACATAGTCCATACCATACCAGTAGTTTAAGTATCGGGTGGCCAATCCGATGATTAAACTGCTGCTCTGATACCAACTTTGTAACATCCAAGTTTCCACAAACAGTACACGTCATAATATTTCATTTGATTAAGTAATAAATATTACTAATTGTTTGATACCACAGGTCCATCAACATGAATACTTAATTACAACAATATATTAAAATCAAATGGTGGTCTAACTAGCTTCTAAATCTTCAATCAGAGTGCGAAAGACTGAACAAGCTACCCGAGACCGCATCATCTTTTCAAAATAGGCGTCATCAAAAGTCCAAAAGTCTGCTATTCATCAAATGTCCAGAATCACTTAGCCTGGGACGAACTACCTGCTAGGGTCTTGCCTTTATCAGCTTTCCCTGAAAAAGAGTTGTCATGACAGAGTAAGCTAACAATGCTTAGTGAGTTAACAGAGTTCCATTAGTTACCACACACATATATCATACTATCAGTTCCTGTCGGCAATACGTCAGAGACGGCAAAAAGGTTGGGAGACAACCCAGTTTGTATTCCCCTGTGTAAGGCCGAAGCCCTACGGGAAATGTATGGAAACAAGTCAAATAGGAAAGGAATCTGCAGAATTCCCTCCTGTGAATGGAGATCTCGCATTCGGTCCTGTCGGATAATGCAGTGTGCAGCGGCAAGTATATAAACAGTCAAGTAAGCAGTAAGTATGATACGTATCTACATAAATGTAAAAGTGAACATGCAATCAAGGCAATTCAAGTGTCTAACTTCAGTAATGTCAAAAGTACGTTTCTATAATACAATATAATATTAAAGAAACATGCAGCAATCAATCGGAAGTTTCCATACAGTCACTACATTCACCAATAAGTATCGAAATATATGCAAGCAATTAATGAAATCTGTCACTCACAGTGGTCCGTAGTCAGATAATGCTTAACGAATTAAGCGGTTCAGTTTACTCTGTCAAATCGACGGGTTCCTGCATTCCAGTTTCAAGTCTGGCATATTAATGTCAAGTCCGTGACATAATCTATATAACCCTAGTTACATATTCAGGTTATTGTCAATTCTGGCTGTCGAGTCTGAGGTAGTGATGAGAACCTGTCCAGGGACCGATATGACGAAGATCCGTTAAGGTGGAAGATCGGACCTATCACAAGATCAAAATCCAAGATGTTCCAGGATGCTCTCAATGGAATGATTAAATATTGTCGGAATCAAGCTCCCGTTTGTTCGCAAAACAACCAAGCACGCTTCCTAATGTTGATCCAAGTTGAAGACTAATATTAGTCCAAGTTTTGGAGCCCAAGTTCTCACTTTAATCCACAAAAGCCCAAAAAATAAATAAAATTCGGCCAAGCCCACCCATGTGCATTGTTTTGGCCATAACTTCCTCATTTTAAGCCCAATTTGAGTGAAATAAAAGCCCACTTCAACCTTAGCCTTTTTCCTATATTTTCAAGAATAAAAAGGGCCCAAAATATGTCCTTAGCCACATCCATGAATCTGCCCATAAAGGTGTCCATGTTAAAGAACTTGTCAAAGATTAAATTCAAGGCATTTTGAAGGTTTTCTCAACATTATGGTCATTTACTTGGAGGAGATAAAGAGATAGAAGTTACTTGCATGATTAATACCTACTAGAAGCTTCAAGTGGTGAAATGTCAATAATGCCCTTTTGATAAGTAGTCTTGCTTATTTGATAGCTTATCGTGATAGCTTGTGCAACTTATCTAGATAAGTAGTTGGTCTTATATTCTCTCCTATAAATAGGCACTCAATGTAACCATTTCAATCATCCTTCATTTTTGAGTAAAATTGTGAGTTTTTAACTCTTATTGTTCCTTACGAACTTTTAGAACTTATCGAGTGTTTTAGCTTGTGGCGTTCGAAACTTATCAATCAACTTGGTGGGGTTGATTGTGGCGTTCTCTATACCAAAGTTCTTGCCTCGTATATAGGCAACGGGTCGCGGTTCCACTTATACCAAGGTTCTTGTCTTGTTTATAGACAATGGGTCGCGGTCCTATCCAAGTTACTTGAAACAACCATTAGAACGATCGGGCAATCGTGATCTATCACACATTCCTCGGGTGAGATCACATCATTTGGTATCAGAGCCAGTTCTATTGGTTTGTTTTCTACTTTATATTTCATTCGTATCATCTTTTACTTTATTTCTATTCGTCCTTTCATTTTAATTTCTTCTCTTCATCATTGCATTGTGGTTCATGTTTGTAGTGGATCCTGTCAAAAATTGACTTGGTTGCTACTAATTGATTTTTTAGGGGATCATACGAGTTCTTTAGTTTTTTTTTCTGTTTATTCATACTTTGCATCATTTGTTCCTAAAAACAAAAGGAAGCAAAAACACAAGCAAAAAAAAAAAAAAAAAAAAAAAAAAAAAAAAAAAAAAAAAAAAAAAAAAAAAGAAATCGCAAAAAAAAAGTACAAAAAAAGATAAAAAAAAAAGGGTAAAAAAAAGCGCAAAAGAAAAGACAAAAAAAAGGAACGCAAAGTAAATTATAATTCTTGTTAGTTTTCTTTATTTTCATTTCCTTTTCTATTTACGTACTACTAGCATTGTTCATCTTGTTATATTTGGTTTTGTCAAATCTCTTCTTAAAGTTGTTTGGTATGTTTTGAATTCCTCAAGGCCACAAGCCCACTTGATTTTGATTTCTTTTAGTTTGTTTTGAACTTTAAGAGTTAAAAAGAGTGGTAAAAGGCGGTGTGGTAAGATCATTAGAGGTTAAAAGCCAAACACAACATACACGAGAATCGAGTGAACATAATTTTGAGTGAAACACGTAAGGGAGTGCGGGGAGGAAATAATATTTTTATTGTTATTACTTTTTTTGTCTTCTATTTTGTAGCAAAAAAAATGACGGATGAGCAACCTCCTCCTAATCTTCAAGTTCAAGCCATGATGGAGGAAATGCGACGATTGATGAGAACGGAATTCAACCAAATTCATGAAAGAATGGACCGATTGGAGACTGAAAGACTACAACGTATCCGCACGCCATCACAAGTTTCTTATGAAAATCATGACGACGATGGAGGAAGTGACGGATGGGAATCTGAAAGAAGAGCTCCTCGACGAAGGCCCCGAAGAGACAGCAATTTGAATTCTATCAAGATGAAAATTCCATCGTTTCAAGGAAAGTCAGATCCGGAAGCCTACATCGATTGGGAAACTAAAATGGAGTTCATCTTTGATTGCCATGACTACTCCAATCGTAAAAAAGTAAAACTCGCCGTTGTTGAATTTTCTGATTATGCACTAACATGGTGGGATCAACTTGTGATTAGTAGGCGAAGAAACGAAGAAAGACCCATTGATACATGGGAAGAAATGAAAAGGGTCATGAGACGACGTTTTGTACCAAGTCACTATTATCGTGACCTTCACAATAAGCTCCAAGGGTTGAAGCAAGGAAGTAAGTCTGTTGATGATTATTTCAAGGAAATGGAGGTTACCATGATCCGAGCCAACATTCTAGAGGATCGAGAAGCTACCATGGCCAGGTTGTTAAATGGCCTCAATTATGAAATTCGTGATCGTGTTGAGATGCACCATTATGTGGAGATTGAAGACATGGTCCACATGGCGGTTAAAATTGAAAAGCAACTCAAGAGAGGGGGTGGATCAAGAACGAATACCTGGAAGGCGGGTAGCTCCAAAAGGCCTGAAAGTTCATCATCTTTTAATCCCAAATCTGGTCCAAAACCAACAAGCCCTTCCAAGGAGAAAGGTAATTCTGATGCTCCTAAAACTCGTGACATAAAATGTTTTAAGTGTCTTGGCAGGGGTCACATTGCAAGTCAATGTCCAAATAAGCTTGTAATGGTGCTTAGAGAAAATGGAGAAATTGAAACAGATTCTTCCGAATCATCACAAGAAGACACGGATGGTGAAGAAGAGATGGCTGTAGAAGGAGAATTGTTGGTTGCAAGGCGAGCCTTAAGCACTCATTCCAAGGAAGAAGATGATGCACAAAGGGAAAACCTCTTTCACACTCGGTGTTATGTTCAAGGCAAGGTATGTAGTGTTATCATTGATGGTGGGAGTTGTACTAATGTGGCTAGTGTTTCCATGGTTGAAAAGCTAGGATTGCCGACGATGAAGCATCAAAAGCCATATAAACTCCAATGGCTTAATGATAGTGGTGAGGTGCGTGTGACGAAACAAGTGTTGGTGTCATTTCGCATTGGTAAGTATGAAGACGAGGTGTTGTGTGATGTGGTACCTATGCAAGCAAGTCATTTGCTACTTGGTAGGCCATGGCAATACGATCGGCATGTGAAACATGATGGCTTCACCAACAAGTACACTCTTGTTCATAAAACCAAAGCCATAACTCTTGTGCCGATGTCACCGAGTCAAGTTTATGAAGATCAAGTCCGACTTCAAAGGGATGTGAAAAACAAAGAAGGTGAGCCTAATGAAAATAATGAACACAAAAAAGGTTCAAATGAAAAACAAAAAGATAAGAAAATATTTGTGGGTGAAAAGGAAAGTCAATATTGTGCATTTGCAAGAAGGAGTGAAATAAAGGAAGCCTTGAATTCGGAGATGTCTTTTGTGCTTCTTTTGATCAAAGAAGCTTATTTAATCACAAATGATTTGGCCGGTATTCTCCCGAGCAAAATTAAATCTCTTTTGCAGGAATTTGAAGACTTGTTTCCCGAGGAAATTCCCAAAGGATTGCCACCAATTCGCGGGATCGAACACCAAATTGACTTTGTTCCAGGATCTTCCATTCCAAACAAGCCGGCGTATAGAACAAATCCGGAAGAAACCAAAGAGTTGCAAAGGCAAGTTAAGGAATTACTTGAGAAAGGATGGATTCGAGAAAGCATGAGTCCGTGTGCGGTTCCCGTATTGCTGGTACCTAAGAAGGATGGATCATGGAGGATGTGTGTAGATTGTCGTGCCATCAACAATATCACGGTAAAGTATCGCCATCCAATCCCTCGATTAGATGATATGCTTGATGAATTGTATGGCTCAAAGTTGTTTTCAAAGATTGATCTAAAGAGCGGGTATCATCAAATTCGCATGAATGATGGTGACGAATGGAAAACAGCTTTCAAAACAAAGCATGGTTTATATGAATGGTTAGTTATGCCTTTTGGGTTAACTAATGCTCCAAGTACGTTCATGAGATTAATGAACCATGTTTTGCGTGATTTTATTGGGAAATTTGTGGTCGTTTACTTTGATGATATTTTGATTTATTCTAAGAGTTTGAATGATCATCTTGAGCATCTAACGTGTGTTTTGAGTGTGCTTAGGAAGGAACAGCTTTATGCGAACTGGAAGAAGTGCACTTTTTGTACCGACCACATTGTATTTCTTGGATATGTGGTTAGTTCTCATGGAATATCTGTTGATGAAGAAAAGGTAAAGGCTATTCAAGATTGGCCAACTCCAAAGTGCGTAAGTGATGTGAGGAGTTTTCATGGTCTTGCAAGTTTTTATCGCCGATTTGTGAAAAACTTTAGCACCTTGGCATCACCACTCACCGAAGTGATTAAAAAGAATGTTGGTTTTAAATGGGGCAAAGAGCAAGAGCAAGCTTTTGAAAAACTGAAGTTTCATTTAACTCATGCTCCTTTGCTTTCTTTGCCAAATTTTGATAAAACTTTTGAGATTGAGTGTGATGCATCGGGTGTTGGAATTGGTGCGGTTTTAATGCAAGAAGGAAAACCATTGGCATATTTTAGTGAAAAGTTAAGTGGTGCAACTTTAAACTATCCCACATATGACAAAGAGATGTATGCCTTGGTTCGAGCACTAAAAACTTGGCAACACTATTTGTGGACCAAGGAGTTTGTCATTCATTCTGATCATGAGTCCTTGAAGTTTCTAAAAGGACAACAAAAGCTCAACAAGAGACATGCTAGGTGGATGGAGTTTCTTGAGACATTTCCATATGTCATCCGATTCAAGAAAGGTAAGGAAAATATTGTGGCTGATGCACTTTCACGAAGGTACTCTTTACTCTCTTCTCTTGACTCTAAAATTCTAGGTTTTGAACAAATCAAAGAGTTGTATCGTGAAGATGTGGATTTTGGTATGATTTTTCAAAGTTGTGAAAAGGGCTCTTTTGAAAAGTTTTTCATACATGATGGATTTTTGTTCAAAGAATCAAAGCTTTGCATTCCAAACACTTCTTTACGTGAACTTTTGGTTTGGGAGGCACATAGTGGAGGTCTTATGGGTCATTTTGGTGTGGCAAAAACATTGAATATTTTGCAGGAACATTTCTTTTGGCCAAAAATGAAAGTTTATGTCGGAAAAGTTTGTGAAAAGTGCATTGTTTGTAAACAAGCCAAATCAAAGGTTCAACCTCA
This sequence comes from Centrapalus pauciflorus, assembly GCA_020465985.1. Classification (NCBI taxonomy): domain Eukaryota; kingdom Viridiplantae; phylum Streptophyta; class Magnoliopsida; order Asterales; family Asteraceae; genus Centrapalus; species Centrapalus pauciflorus. The sequence goes on from JAANYP010002518.1 coordinate 45,693, forward strand.
TGGTTTATACACTCCTCTGCCTATACCAAGTGAACCATGGGTTGATCTTTCTATGGATTTTGTGTTGGGATTGCCAAGAACTAAAAATGGCAAAGATTCGATATTTGTGGTTGTTGATCGGTTTTCGAAAATGGCGCATTTCATTCCATGCAATCGAACCAATGATGCCTCACATATTTCAGATTTGTTTTTCAAAGAAGTGGTTAGATTGCATGGCATGCCAAGAACTATCGTCTCGGATCGGGACACAAAGTTTTTAAGTTACTTTTGGAAAACGTTGTGGGGAAAATTGGGAACAAAGCTTTTGTTTTCTACAACTTGTCATCCCCAAACGGATGGACAAACTGAAGTTGTGAATCGTACACTTGGTACTTTATTAAGATCAATAGTGGGGAGAAATGTGAAAACTTGGGAGCAATGCTTACCCCATGTTGAGTTTGCATATAATCGAAATGTGCATTCTGCTACTAAGTTTTCACCTTTCGAGATTGTGTATGGATTTAAGCCATTAACTCCTATGGATTTAACTCCTTTACCTGTGAATGAGTATTTGAATTTAGATGGTAGGAAGAAGGCGGAATTTGTCAAGCAAATCCATGAGCAGGCAAAACACAACATTGAAGAGCGCACCAAGAAGTATGAACAACAAGCAAACAAGGGAAAAAGAAAGATTATTTTTGTACCAGGAGATTGGGTGTGGCTTCATTTGCGGAAGGAACGGTTTCCAACAAAACGGAAGTCAAAGTTAATGCCAAGAGGAGATGGACCATTTCAAGTGTTGCAGAAAATCAATGACAATGCTTACAAACTTGATCTTCCAGATGAGTATAATGTTCATGATGTTTTTAATGTAACTGACTTGACTCTGTTTGATGCAGGTGAAGATTTGAGGACAAATCACTTTCAAGAGGAGGGGAATGATGAGAACCTGTCCAGGGACCGAGATGACGAAGATCCGTTAAGGTGGAAGATCGGACCTATCACAAGATCAAAATCCAAGATGTTCCAGGATGCTCTCAATGGAATGATTAAATATTGTCGGAATCAAGCTCCCGTTTGTTCGCAAAACAACCAAGCACGCTTCCTAATGTTGATCCAAGTTGAAGACTAATATTAGTCCAAGTTTTGGAGCCCAAGTTCTCACTTTAATCCACAAAAGCCCAAAAATAAATAAAATTCGGCCAAGCCCACCCATGTGCATTGTTTTGGCCATAACTTCCTCATTTTAAGCCCAATTTGAGTGAAATAAAAGCCCACTTCAACCTTAGCCTTTTTCCTATATTTTCAAGAATAAAAAGGGCCCAAAATATGTCCTTAGCCACATCCATGAATCTGCCCATAAAGGTGTCCATGTTAAAGAACTTGTCAAAGATTAAATTCAAGGCATTTTGAAGGTTTTCTCAACATTATGGTCATTTACTTGGAGGAGATAAAGAGATAGAAGTTACTTGCATGATTAATACCTACTAGAAGCTTCAAGTGGTGAAATGTCAATAATGCCCTTTTGATAAGTAGTCTTGCTTATTTGATAGCTTATCGTGATAGCTTGTGCAACTTATCTAGATAAGTAGTTGGTCTTATATTTTCTCCTATAAATAGGCACTCAATGTAACCATTTCAATCATCCTTCATTTTTGAGTAAAATTGTGAGTTTTTAACTCTTATTGTTCCTTACGAACTTTTAGAACTTATCGAGTGTTTTAGCTTGTGGCGTTCGAAACTTATCAATCAACTTGGTGGGGTTGATTGTGGCGTTCTCTATACCAAAGTTCTTGCCTCGTATATAGGCAACGGGTCGCGGTTCCACTTATACCAAGGTTCTTGTCTTGTTTATAGACAATGGGTCGCGGTCCTATCCAAGTTACTTGAAACAACCATTAGAACGATCGGGCAATCGTGATCTATCACACATTCCTCGGGTGAGATCACATCAGGTAGTTCCTATCGTCCCAAGGTGAGTCTATTCTTATCAGATTAATACGATTCATCTAACTACATAAGTGTGGCCTTGAAATAAAGCCAATCATATTACTAGCTAGGTGCATCATGACATACGATTTCTAAGAGTTCATTCAGTGTCTGTTAATTTGTTTGTACATAAAATGGTTATGCATCTTGAACTTATGATTTTTATCAATATCAAAGGATACTTTCATTTATAATAGGTTGCTTAAATAACTTAATCTGATTTAGGAATTAATCCTTGGCTAGAAACATACTCAAACTCGAATTAAGGGAATAGATTCGAGCAAGTTTAAATTCGAATCTAGTGGAGCTAGATTCGAAAGGCATAGGTTCGAAATAGGTAATTAGACTCGAAACACATGCATAGACTCGGATATACTCCTAGATTCGAAAGGCACACAACAGATTCGAAGCAGCATTAGATTCGAGGACAACATTAGATTCGAAATCAGCACAGATTCTAGGGAGTTAGATTCGAAACCAGCATCCCTTCGAGTCTAGGGATTAGATTCGAAAATGTCACTCATTCGAGTCTAAACAAGGATTTTTCGAATCTGTTCTTCATGTTCAACGTTTTTCCAGGTTTTAGCTACTAAACAAGAACATAAATGACGGAAAAATAGATACTAACCTTCGTCCAAGCTATATCCTTCGACTATAGATGATTTCCAAGCAAAAACAAGTCCTAAACGAGAGCAAATCAGCTTCAAATGAAGGGAATTTGAGCAAACTCGAGTTTGCTCTTTCAAAACCGAACCAAAAGACAGGAATAGGGCCGATCTTACCTTAAATCCGGACGAAATCAAACATGCAATGGTAGATTCTTGTAGAGCTCGACGATATCTAACCGATGGCGTATAAATCTCGAGAATCCGACGGATCGTTTAGGAGAAAAATCTAGAGAGAAGTCAGATTGTAGAGAGAGAGAGAGAGAGAGAGAGAGAGAGAGTTCTAGTCTTCCAAACCAAGGAAATGAAGAGGAGAGCTCTTATTTATAGGAAAATAGGGAAAAATCAGATTTTCTACTGAATTTCCGGAATTGACCAACTTTTATTCCTAACAATCTGGTTTGCATTTCAGATGCAAATAATAGCAAAGGAGTTCTAGATTTGCTATAATTGTCTTTTAGTCACATTCTTATTCTTTTTAGTCCGTTTCGTCACTTTCAGTCTTTAATTTGTCAAGTAGCTGAATTTTAATTATTAACTTTATTTCAGCTAATTTTGGGCAGCTTTTCAGAATTAATTATAACTTAATATAATTAACTATTTAATATTCATGTTTTCGGTTAATTACTAATATTTGAATTAGAATTGCTTTATTATCCAAAGTCTGCTGCTGTAAATTATATTTAATAAATTACGGGCTGTTACAATTAAGTAATCAAGGAACAAGCAGCAGCACATGTTCCCATACAAGTCAGTAACAATCACCAATAAGTACAGAAACATATGCAGGTAAGTAATGCAATCTTTCACTCACTGCGGTCCTGAGCAATGCAAGTAATCAAGGAACATGCAGCAACAGTTGTCCAGTTTCAGCAGTGTCTATCACACGTTCCTAACTTACAATTAAGTAATAAAGGAACAAGCAGAAGCAGATGTTTCCATACAAGTCAGTATCAATCACCAATAAATACCGAAAGATATGCAAGTAATTAATGCAATCTGTCACTCACAGCGGTCCTGAGCACCGCAAGTAACCAAGGAACATGCAGGAGCAGTAGTCCAGTTCTAGCAGTGTCTATCATACGTTCCTAACATACAATTAAGTAATAAAGGAACAAGTAGCAACAGATGTTTCCATACAAGTCAGTAACAATCACAAATAAGTACCGAAACATATGCAAGTAAATAATGCAATCTGTCACTCACAGCGACCCTGAATAATGCAAATAACGAAGGAACATGCAGCAGCAGTAGTCTAGTTTCATCAGTGTCTATCATACGTTCCTAACATAGAATTAAGTAATCAAGGAAGATGCAGCATCAGATGTTTCCATACAAGTCAGTATCAATCACAAATAAGTACCGAAACATATGCAAGTAAGTAATTCAATCTGTCACTCAGCGCGATCTTGAACAATGCAAATAATCAAGGAACATGCATTAGCAGTCGTCCAGTTTCAGCAGTGTCTATCATACGCTCCTAACATAGAATTAAGTAATCAAGGAAGATGCAGCATCAGATGTTTCCATACAAGTCAGTAACAATCAACAATAAGTACCAAAACGTATGCAAGTAAGTAAAACAATCTATCACTCACAGCGGTCCTGAGCAATGCAAGTAGTCATGGAACATGCAGCAGTAGTTTTCCAGTTTCAGAAGTGTCTATCATACGTTCCTAACATACAATTAAGTAATCAAGGAACAAGCACCAGCAGATGTTCCCATTCAAGTCAGTAACAATCACCAATAAGTACAGAAACGTATGTAAGTAAGTAATGCAATCTGTCACTCACAGCGGTCCTGAGCAATGCAAGTAATCAAGGAACATGCAGCAACAGTTGTCCAGTTTCAGCAGTGTCTATCACACATTCCTAACATACAATTAAGTAATAAAGGAACACGTAGCAGCAGATGTTTACATTAAAGTCAGTAACAATCACCAATTAGTACCAAAACATATGCAAGTAAATAATGCAATATGTCACTCACAACGGTCCTGAGAAATACAAGTAACCAAGGAACATGCAGCAGCAGTAGTCCAGTTTCATCAGTGTCTATCATACGTTCCTAACATACAATTAAGTAATCAAGGAACAGGCAACATCAGATGTTTCCATACAAGTCTATAACAATCACCAATAAGTACCGAAACATATGCAAGTAAGTAATGCAATCTGACACTCACAGCGGTCCTGAGCAATGCAAGTAGTCATGGAACATGCAACAGTAGTTTTCGAGTTTCAGCAGTGTCTATCATATGTTCCTAACATACAATTAAGTAATCAAGGAACAAGCAGCAGCACATGTTCCCATACAAGTCAGTAACAATCACCAATAAGTACCGAAACATATGCAAGTAAGTAATGCAATCTGACACTCACAGCGGTCCTGAGCAATGCAAGTAGTCATGGAACATTCAACAGTAGTTTTCCAGATTCAGCAGTGTCTATCATATGTTCCTAACATACAATTAAGTAATCAAGGAACAAGCAGCAGCACATGTTCCCATACAAGTCAGTAACAATCACCAATAAGTACAGAAACATATGCAGGTAAGTAATGCAATCTTTCACTCACTGCGGTCCTGAGTAATGCAAGTAATCAAGGAACATGCAGCAACAGTTGTCCAGTTTCAGCAGTGTCTATCACACGTACCTAACTTACAATTAAGTAATAAAGGAACAAGCAGAAGCAGATGTTTCCATACAAGTCAGTATCAATCACCAATAAATACCGAAAGATATGCAAGTAATTAATGCAATCTGTCACTCACAGCGGTCCTGAGCACCGCAAGTAACCAAGGAACATGCAGCAGCAGTAGTCCAGTTTTAGCAGTGTCTATCATACGTTCCTAACGTACAATTAAGTAATAAAGGAACAAGTAGCGACAGATGTGTCCATACAAGTCAGTAACAATCACAAATAAGTACCGAAACATATGCAAGTAAATAATGGAATCTGTCACTCACAGCGATCCTGAATAATGCAAATAACGAAGGAACATGCAGCAGCAGTAGTCTAGTTTCATCAGTGTCTATCATACGTTCCTAACATAGAATTAAGTAATCAAGGAAGATGCAGCATCAGATGTTTCCATACAAGTCAGTATCAATCACAAATAAGTACCGAATCATATGCAAGTAAGTAATGCAATCTGTCACTCAGCGCGATCTTGAACAATGCAAATAATCAAGGAACATGCATTAGCAGTCGTCCAGTTTCAGCAGTGTCTATCATACGCTCCTAACATAGAATTAAGTAATCAAGGAAGATGCAGCATCAGATGTTTCCATCCAAGTCAGTAACAATCAACAATAAGTACCAAAACGTATGCAAGTAAGTAAAACAATCTATCACTCACAGCGGTCCTGAGCAATGCAAGTAGTCATGGAACATGCAGAAGTAGTTTTCCAGTTTCAGAAGTGTCTATCATACGTTCCTAACATACAATTAAGTAATCAAGGAACAAGCAACAGCAGATGTTCCCATTCAAGTCAGTAACAATCACCAATAAGTACAGAAACATATGTAAGTAAGTAATGCAATCTGTCACTCACAGCGGTCCTGAGCAATGCAAGTAATCAAGGAACATGCAGCAACAGTTGTCCAGTTTCAGCAGTGTCTATCACACATTCCTAACATACAATTAAGTAATAAAGGAACACGTAGCAGCAGATGTTTACATACAAGTCAGTAACAATCACCAATTAGTACCAAAGCATATGCAAGTAAATAATGCAATCTGTCACTCACAACGGTCCTGAGAAATACAAGTAACCAAGGAACATGCAGCAGCAGTAGTCCAGTTTCATCAGTGTCTATCATACGTTCCTAACATACAATTAAGTAATCAAGGAACAGGCAACATCAGATGTTTCCATACAAGTCTGTAACAATCACCAATAAGTACCGAAACATATGCAAGTAAGTAATGCAATCTGACACACACAGCGGTCCTGAGCAATGCAAGTAGTCATGGAACATGCAACAGTAGTTTTCCAGTTTCAGCAGTGTCTATCATATGTTCCTAACATACAATTAAGTAATCAAGGAACAAGCAGCAGCACATGTTCCCATACAAGTCAGTAACAATCACCAATAAGTACAGAAACATATGCAGTAAGTAATGCAATCTTTCACTCACAGCGGTCCTGAGCAATGCAAGTAATCAAGGAACATGTAGCAACAGTTGTCCAGTTTCAGCAGTGTCTATCACACGTTACTAACTTACAATTAAGTAATAAAGGAACAAGCAGAAGCAGATGTTTCCATACAAGTCAGTATCAATCACCAGTAAATACCGAAAGATATGCAAGTAATTAATGCAATCTGTCACTCACAGCGGTCCTGAGCACCTCAAGTAACCAAGGAACATGCAGCAGCAGTAGTCCAGTTTTAGCAGTGTCTATCATACGTTCCTAACATACAATTAAGTAATAAAGGAACAAGTAGCAACAGATGTTTACATAAAAGTCAGTAACAATCACAAATAAGTACCAAAACATATGCAAGTAAATAATGCAATCTGTCTCTCACAGCGATCCTGAATAATGCAAATAACGAAGGAACATGCAGCAGCAGTAGTCTAGTTTCATCAGTGTCTATCATACGTTCCTAACATACAATTAAGTAATAAAGGAACAAGCAGCAGCAGATGTTTCCATATAAGTCAGTAAGAATCACTAATAAGTACCGAAACATATGCAAGTAACTAATGCAATCTGTCACTCACAGCGGTCCTGAGCAATACAAGTAATCAAGGAACATGCAGCAGGAGTTGTCCAGTTTCTACAGTGTCTATCATCCGTTTCTAACATACAATTAAGTAATCAAGGAACAAGCAGCAGCAGATGTTTCAATACAAGTCAGTATCAATCACAAATAAGTACCGAAACATATACAAGTAAGTAATGCAATCTGTCACTCACAGCGGTCCTGAGCAATGCAAGTAGTCATGGAACATGCAGCAGTAGTTTTCCAGTTTCAGAAGTGTCTATCATACGTTCCTAACATACAATTAAGTAATCAAGGAACAAGCACCAGTAGATGTTCCCGTACAAGTCAGTAACAATCACCAATAAGTACAGAAACATATGTAAGTAAGTAATGCAATCTGTCACTCACAGCGGTCCTGAGCAATGCAAGTAATCAAGGAACATGCAGCAACAGTTGTCCAGTTTCAGCTGTGTCTATCAGGCATTCCTATCATACAATTAAGTAATAAAGGAACACGTAGCAGCAGATGTTTACATACAAGTCAGTAATAATCACCAATTAGTACCAAAACATATGCAAGCAAATAATGCAATTTGTCACTCACAACGGTCCTGAGAAATACAAGTAACCAAGGAACATGCAGCAGCAGTAGTCCAGTTTCATCAGTGTCTATCATACGTTCCTAACATACAATTAAGTATCAAGGAACAGGCAACATCAGATGTTTCCATACAAGTCTGTAACAATCACCAATAAGTACCGAAACATATGCAAGTAAGTAATGCAATCTGACACTCACAGCGGTCCTGAGCAATGCAAGTAGTCATGGAACATGCAACAGTAGTTTTCCAGTTTCAGCAGTGTCTATCATATGTTCCTAACATACAATTAAGTAATCAAGGAACAAGCAGCAGCACATGTTCCCATACAAGTCAGTAACAATCACCAATAAGTACAGAAACATATGCAGTAAGTAATGCAATCTTTCACTCACAGCGGTCCTGAGCAATGCAAGTAATCAAGGAACATGCAGAAACAGTTGTCCAGTTTCAGCAGTGTCTATCACACGTTCCTAACTTACAATTAAGTAATAAAGGAACAAGCAGAAGCAGATGTTTCCATACAAGTCAGTATCAATCACCAATAAATACCGAAAGATATGCAAGTAATTAATGCAATCTGTCACTCACAGCGGTCCTGAGCACCGCAAGTAACCAAGGAACATGCAGCAGCAGTAGTCCAGTTTTAGCAGTGTCTATCATACGTTCCTAACATACAATTAAGTAATAAAGGAACAAGTAGCAACATATGTTTCCATACAAGTCAGTAACAATCACAAATAAGTACCGAAACATATGCAAGTAAATAATGCAATTTGTCTCTCACAGCGATCCTGAATAATGCAAATAACGAAGGAACATGCAGCAGCAGTAGTCTAGTTTAATCAGTGTCTATCATACGTTCCTAACATACAATTAAGTGATAAAGGAACAAGCAGCAGCAGATGTTTCCATATAAGTCAGTAAGAATCACTAATAAGTACCGAAACATATGCAAGTAACTAATGCAATCTGTCACTCACAGCGGTCCTGAGCAATACAAGTAATCAAGGAACATGCAGCAGGAGTTGTCCAGTTTCTACAGTGTCTATCATACGTTTCTAACATACAATTAAGTAATCAAGGAACAAGCAGCAGCAGATGTTTCTATACAAGTCAGTATCAATCACAAATAAGTACCGAAACATATGCAAGTAAGTAATGCAATCTGTCACTCATAGCGGTCCTGAGCAATGCAAGTAGTCATGGAACATGCAGCAGTAGTTTTCCAGTTTCAGCAGTGTCTATCATACGTTCCTAACATACAATTAAGTAATCAAGGAACAAGCAGCAGCACATGTTCCCATACAAGTCAGTAACAATCACCAATAAGTACAGAAATATATGCAGGTAAGGAATGCAATCTGTCACTCACAGCGGTCCTGAGCAATGCAAGTAATCAAGGAACATGCAGCAGGAGTTGTCCAGTTTCTACAATGTCTATCATACGTTTCTAACATACAATTAAGTAATCAAGGAACAAGCAGCAGCAGATGTTTCCATACAAGTCAGTATCAATCACAAATAAGTACCGAAACATATGCAAGTAAGTAATGCAATCTGTCACTCACCGCGATCTTGAACAATGCAAATAATCAAGGAACATGCATTAGCAGTCGTCCAGTTTCAGCAGTGTCTATCATACGCTCCTAACATAGAATTAAGTAATCAAGGAAGATGCAGCATCAGATGTTTCCATACAAGTCAGTAACAATCAACAATAAGTACCAAAACGTATGCAAGTAAGTAAAGCAATCTATCACTCACAGCGGTCCTGAGCAATGCAAGTAGTCATGGAACATGCAGCAGTAGTTTTCCAGTTTCAGAAGTGTCTATCATACGTTCCTAACATATAATTAAGTAATCAAGGAACAAGCACCAGCAGATGTTCCCATACAAGTCAGTAACAATCACCAATAAGTACAGAAACATATGCAAGTAAGTAATGCAATCTGTCACTCACAGCGGTCCTGAGCAATGCAAGTAATCAAGGAACATGCAGCAACAGTTGTCCTGTTTCAGCAGTGTGTATCACACATTCCTAACATACAATTAAGTAATAAAGGAACACGTAGCAGCAGATGTTTACATACAAGTCAGTAACAATCACCAATAAGTACCAAAACATATGCAAGTAAATAATGCAATCTGTCACTCACAACGGTCCTGAGAAATACAAGTAACCAAGGAACATGCAGCAGCAGTAGTCCAGTTTCATCAGTGTCTATCATACGTTCCTAACATACAATTAAGTAATCAAGGAACAGGCAACATCAGATGTTTCCATACAAGTCTGTAACAATCACCAATAAGTACCGAAACATATGCAAGTAAGTAATGCAATCTGACACTCACAGCGGTCCTGAGCAATGCAAGTAGTCATGGAACATGCAACAGTAGTTTTCCAGTTTCAGCAGTGTCTATCATATGTTCCTAACATACAATTAAGTAATCAAGGAACAAGCAGCAGCACATGTTCCCATACAAGTCAGTAACAATCACCAATAAGTACAGAAACATATGCAGGTAAGTAATGCAATCTGTCACTCACAGCGGTCCTGAGCAATGCAAGTAATCAAGGAACATGCAGCAACAGTTGTCCAGTTTCACCAGTGTCTATCACACATTCCTAACTTACAATTAAGTAATCAAGGAACAAGCAGCAGCAGATGTTTCCATACAAGTCAGTATCAATCACAAATAAGTACCGAAACATATGCAAGTAAGTAATGCAATCTGTCACTCACCGCGATCTTGAATAATGCAAATAATCAAGGAACATGCATTAGCAGTCGTCCAGTTTCAGCAGTGTCTATCATACGCTCCTAACATAGAATTAAGTAATAAAGGAACATGCAGCATCAGATGTTTCCATACAAGTCAGTAACAATCAACAAAAAGTACCAAAACGTATGCAAGTAAGTAATGCAATCTGTCACTCACCGCGATCTTGAATAATGCAAATAATCAAGGAACATGCATTAGCAGTAGTCTAGTTTTAGCAGTGTCTATCATACGTTCCTTACATACAATTAAGTAATAAAGGAACAAGTAGCAACAGATGTTTCCATACAAGTCAGTAACAATCACAAATAAGTACCGAAACATATGCAAGTAAATAATGCAATCTGTCACTCACAGCGATCCTGAATAATGCAAATAACGAAGGAACATGCAGCAGCAGTAGTCTAGTTTCATCAGTGTCTATCATACGTTCCTACCATACAATTAAGTAATAAAGGAACAAGCAGCAGCAGATGTTCTCATATAAGTCAGTAAGAATCACTAATAAGTACCGAAACATATGCAAGTAACTGCTGCAATCTGTCACTCACAGCGGTCCTGAGCAATACAAGTAATCAAGGAACATGCAGCAGGAGTTGTCCAGTTTCTACAGTGTCTATCATACGTTTCTAACATACAATTAAGTAATCAAGGAACAAGCAGCAGCAGATGTTTCAATACAAGTCAGTATCAATCACAAATAAGTACCGAAACATATGCAAGTAAGTAATGCAATCTGTCACTCACAGCGGTCCTGAGCAATGCAAGTAGTCATGGAACATGCAACAACAGTAACAATCACCAATAAGTACAGAAACATATGCAGGTAAGTAATGCAATTTGTGACTCACAGCGGTCCTGAGCAATGCAAGTAATCAAGGAACATGCAGCAACAGTTGTCCAGTTTCAGCAGTGTCTATCACACGTTCCTAACTTACAATTAAGTAATAAAGGAACAAGCAGAAGTAGATGTTTCCATACAAGTCAGTATCAATCGCCAATAAATACCGAAACATATGCAAGTAAGTAATGCAATATGTCACTCACAGCGGTCCTGAGCACCGCAAGTAACCAAGGAACATGCAGCAGTAGTCCAGTTTCAGCAGTGTCTATCATATGTTCCTAACATACAATTAAGTAATCAAGGAACAAGCAGCAGCACATGTTCCCATACAAGTCAGTAACAATCACCAATAAGTACAGAAACATATGCATGTAAGTAATGCAATCTGTCACTCACAGCGGTCCTGAGCAATGCAAGTAATCAAGGAACATGCAGCAACAGTTGTCCAGTTTCAGCAGTGTCTATCACACGTTCCTAACTTACAATTAAGTAATCAAGGAACAAGCAGCAGCAGATGTTTCCATACAAGTCAGTATCAATCACAAATAAGTACCGAAACATATGCAAGTAAGTAATGCAATCTGTCACTCATCGCGATCTTGAATAATGCAAATAATCAAGGAACATGCATTAGCAGTCGTCCAGTTTCAGCAGTGTCTATCATACGCTCCTAACATAGAATTAAGTAATAAAGGAACATGCAGCATCAGATGTTTCCATACAAGTCAGTAACAATCAACAATAAGTACCAAAACGTATGCAAGTAAGTAATGCAATCTGTCACTCACCGCGATCTTGAATAATGCAAATAATCAAGGAACATGCATTAGCAGTAGTCCAGTTTTAGCAGTGTCTATCATACGTTCCTAACATACATTTAAGTAATAAAGGAACAAGTAGCAACAGATGTTTCCATACAAGTCAGTAACAATCACAATTAAGTACCGAAACATATGCAAGTAAATAATGCAATCTGTCACTCACAGCGATCCTGAATAATGCAAATAACGAAGGAACATGCAGCAGCAGTAGTCTAGTTTCATCAGCGTTTATCATACGTTCCTACCATACAATTAAGTAATAAAGGAACAAGCAGCAGCAGATGTTTCCATATAAGTCAGTAAGAATCACTAATAAGTACCGAAACATATGCAAGTAACTGCTGCAATCTGTCACTCACAGCGGTCCTGAGCAATACAAGTAATCAAGGAACATGCAGCAGGAGTTGTCCAGTTTCTACAGTGTCTATCATACGTTTCTAACATACAATTAAGAGTGAATATAGGCCAGGACAGACTCACTCCTTCACGGAGGTGATAGTTATCGAAGGGGTAATCAAGGAACAAGCAGCAGCAGATGTTTCAATTCAAGTCAGTATCAATCACAAATAAGTACCGAAACATATGCAAGTAAGTAATGCAATCTGTCACTCACAGCGGTCCTGAGCAATGCAAGTAGTCATGGAACATGCAGCAGTAGTTTTCCAGTTTCAGCAGTGTCTATCATACGTTCCGAACATACAATTAAGTAATCAAGGAACAAGCAGCAGCACATGTTCCCATACAAGTCAGTAACAATCACAAATAAGTACAGAAACATATGCAGGTAAGTAATGCAATCTGTCACTCACAGCGGTCCTGAGCAATGCAAGTAATCAAGGAACATGCAGCAACAGTTGTCCAGTTTCAGCAGTGTCTATCACACGTTCCTAACTTACAATTAAGTAATAAAGGAAAAAGCAGAAGCAGATGTTTCCATACAAGTCAGTATCAATCGCCAATAAATACCGAAACATATGCAAGTAAGTAATGCAATATGTCACTCACAGCGGTCCTGAGCACCGCAAGTAACCAAGGAACATGCAGCAGTAGTCCAGTTTTAGCAGTGTCTATCATACGTTCCTAACATACAATTAAGTAATAAAGGAACAAGTAGCAACAGATGTTTCCTTACAAGTCAGTAACAATCACCAATTAGTACCGAAACATATGCAAGTAAATAATGCAATCTGTCACTCACAGCGATCATGAATAATGCAAATAACCAAGGAACATGCAGCAGCAGTAGTCTAGTTTCATCAGTGTCTATCATACGTTCCTAACATACAATTAAGTAATAAAAGAACAAGCAGCAGCAGATGTTTCCATATAAGTCAGTAAGAATCACTAATAAGTACCGAAACATATGCAAGTAACTAATGCAATCTGTCACTCACAGCGGTCCTGAGTAATACAAGTAATCAAGGAACATGCAGCAGGAGTTGTCCAGTTTCAACAGTGTCTATCATACGTTTCTAACATACAATTAAGTAATCAAGGAACAAGCAGCAGCGGATGTTTCCATACAAGTCAGTATCAATCACAAATAAGTACCGAAACATATGCAAGTAAGTAATGCAATCTGTTACTCACCGTGATCTTGAACAATGCAAATAATCAAGGAACATGCATTAGCAGTCGTCCAGTTTCAGCAATGTCTATAATACATTCCTAACATAGAATTAAGTAATCAAGGAACAGGCAGCATCAGATGTTTCCATACAAGTCAGTAACAATCACCAATAAGTACCGAAACATATGCAAGTAACTAATGCAATCTGTAACTCACAGCGGTCCTGAGCAATACAAGTTATCAAGGAACATGCAACAGGAGTTGTCCAGTTTCAACAGTGTCTATCATACGTTTCTAACATACAATTAAGTAATCAAGGAACAAGCAGCAGCAGATGTTTCCAAACAAGTCAGTATCAATCACAAATAAGTACCGAAACATATGCAAGTAAGTAATGCAATTTGTCACTCACCGCGATCTTGAATAATGCAAATAATCAAGGAACATGCATTAGTAGTCGTCCAGTTTCAGCAGTGTCTATCATACGCTCCTAACATAGAATTAAGTAATAAAGGAACATGCAGCATCAGATGTTTCCATACAAGTCAGTAACAATCAACAATAAGTACCAAAACGTATGCAAGTAAGTAAAGCAATCTATCACTCACAGCGGTCCTGAGCAATGCAAGTAGTCATGGAACCTGCAGCAGTAGTTTTCCAGTTTCAGAAGTGTCTATCATACGTTCCTAACATACAATTAAGTAATCAAGGAACAAGCAGCAGCTGATGTTCCCATACAAGTCAGTAACAAAAACCAATAAGTACAGAAACATATGCAAGTAAGTAATGCAATCTGTCACTCACAGCGGTCCTGAGCAATGCAAGTAATCAAGGAACATGCAGCAACAGTTGTCCAGTTTCAGCAGTGTCTATCACACATTCCTAACATACAATTAAGTAATAAAGGAACACGTAGCAGCAGATGTTTACATACAAGTCAGTAACAATCACCAATAAGTACCAAAACATATGGAAGTAAATAATGCAATCTGTCACTTACAACGGTCCTGAGAAATACAAGTAACCAAGGAACATGCAGCAGCAGTAGTCCAGTTTCATCAGTGTCTATCATACGTTCCTAACATACAATTAAGTAATCAAGGAACAGGCAACATCAGATGTTTCCATACAAGTCTGTAACAATCACCAATAAGTACCGAAACATATGCAAGTAAGTAATGCAATTTGACACTCACAGCAGTCCTGAGCAATGCAAGTAGTCATGGAACATGCAGCAGTAGTTTTCCAGTTTCAGCAGTGTCTATCATACGTTCCTAACATACAATTAAGTAATCAAGGAACAAGCAGCAGCACATGTTCCCATACAAGTCAGTAACAATCACCAATAAGTACAGAAACATATGCAGGTAAGTAATGCAATCTGTCACTCACAGCGGTCCTGAGCAATGCAAGTAATCAAGGAACATGCAGCAACAGTTGTCCAGTTTCAGCAGTGTCTATCACACGTTCCTAACTTACAATTAAGTAATAAAGGAAAAAGCAGAAGCAGATGTTTCCATACAAGTCAGTATCAATCGCCAATAAATACCGAAACATATGCAAGTAAGTAATGCAATATGTCACTCACAGCGGTCCTGAGCACCGCAAGTAACCAAGGAACATGCAGCAGTAGTCCAGTTTTAGCAGTGTCTATCATACGTTCCTAACATACAATTAAGTAATAAAGGAACAAGTAGCAACAGATGTTTCCTTACAAGTCAGTAACAATCACCAATTAGTACCGAAACATATGCAAGTAAATAATGCAATCTGTCACTCACAGCGATCATGAATAATGCAAATAACCAAGGAACATGCAGCAGCAGTAGTCTAGTTTCATCAGTGTCTATCATACGTTCCTAACATACAATTAAGTAATAAAAGAACAAGCAGCAGCAGATGTTTCCATATAAGTCAGTAAGAATCACTAATAAGTACCGAAACATATGCAAGTAACTAATGCAATCTGTCACTCACAGCGGTCCTGAGTAATACAAGTAATCAAGGAACATGCAGCAGGAGTTGTCCAGTTTCAACAGTGTCTATCATACGTTTCTAACATACAATTAAGTAATCAAGGAACAAGCAGCAGCGGATGTTTCCATACAAGTCAGTATCAATCACAAATAAGTACCGAAACATATGCAAGTAAGTAATGCAATCTGTTACTCACCGTGATCTTGAACAATGCAAATAATCAAGGAACATGCATTAGCAGTCGTCCAGTTTCAGCAATGTCTATAATACATTCCTAACATAGAATTAAGTAATCAAGGAACAGGCAGCATCAGATGTTTCCATACAAGTCAGTAACAATCACCAATAAGTACCGAAACATATGCAAGTAACTAATGCAATCTGTAACTCACAGCGGTCCTGAGCAATACAAGTTATCAAGGAACATGCAACAGGAGTTGTCCAGTTTCAACAGTGTCTATCATACGTTTCTAACATACAATTAAGTAATCAAGGAACAAGCAGCAGCAGATGTTTCCAAACAAGTCAGTATCAATCACAAATAAGTACCGAAACATATGCAAGTAAGTAATGCAATCTGTCACTCACCGCGATCTTGAATAATGCAAATAATCAAGGAACATGCATTAGTAGTCGTCCAGTTTCAGCAGTGTCTATCATACGCTCCTAAAATAGAATTAAGTAATAAAGGAACATGCAGCATCAGATGTTTCCATACAAGTCAGTAACAATCAACAATAAGTACCAAAACGTATGCAAGTAAGTAAAGCAATCTATCACTCACAGCGGTCCTGAGCAATGCAAGTAGTCATGGAACCTGCAGCAGTAGTTTTCCAGTTTCAGAAGTGTCTATCATACGTTCCTAACATACAATTAAGTAATCAAGGAACAAGCAGCAGCTGATGTTCCCATACAAGTCAGTAACAAAAACCAATAAGTACAGAAACATATGCAAGTAAGTAATGCAATCTGTCACTCACAGCGGTCCTGAGCAATGCAAGTAATCAAGGAACATGCAGCAACAGTTGTCCAGTTTCAGCAGTGTCTATCACACATTCCTAACATACAATTAAGTAATAAAGGAACACGTAGCAGCAGATGTTTACATACAAGTCAGTAACAATCACCAATAAGTACCAAAACATATGCAAGTAAATAATGCAATCTGTCACTTACAACGGTCCTGAGAAATACAAGTAACCAAGGAACATGCAGCAGCAGTAGTCCAGTTTCATCAGTGTCTATCATACGTTCCTAACATACAATTAAGTAATCAAGGAACAGGCAACATCAGATGTTTCCATACAAGTCTGTAACAATCACCAATAAGTACCGAAACATATGCAAGTAAGTAATGCAATCTGACACTCACAGCGGTCCTGAGCAATGCAAGTAGTCATGGAACATGCAGCAGTAGTTTTCCAGTTTCAGCAGTGTCTATCATACGTTCCTAACATACAATTAAGTAATCAAGGAACAAGCAGCAGCACATGTTCCCATACAAGTCAGTAACAATCACCAATAAGTACAGAAACATATGCAGGTAAGTAATGCAATCTGTCACTCACAGCGGTCCTGAGCAATGCAAGTAATCAAGGAACATGCAGCAACAGTTGTCCAGTTTCAGCAGTGTCTATCACACGTTCCTAACTTACAATTAAGTAATAAAGGAAAAAGCAGAAGCAGATGTTTCCATACAAGTCAGTATCAATCGCCAATAAATACCAAAACATATGCAAGTAAGTAATGCAATATGTCACTCACAGCGGTCCTGAGCACCGCAAGTAACCAAGGAACATGCAGCAGTAGTCCAGTTTTAGCAGTGTCTATCATACGTTCCTAACATACAATTAAGTAATAAAGGAACAAGTAGCAACAGATGTTTCCATACAAGTCAGTAACAATCACCAATAAGTACCGAAACATATGCAAGTAAATAATGCAATCTGTCACTCACAGCGATCATGAATAATGCAAATAACCAAGGAACATGCAGCAGCAGTAGTCTAGTTTCATCAGTGTCTATCATACGTTCCTAACATACAATTAAGTAATAAAAGAACAAGCAGCAGCAGATGTTTCCATATAAGTCAGTAAGAATCACTAATAAGTACCGAAACATATGCAAGTAACTAATGCAATCTGTCACTCACAGCGGTCCTGAGTAATACAAGTAATCAAGGAACATGCAGCAGGAGTTGTCCAGTTTCAACAGTGTCTATCATACGTTTCTAACATACAATTAAGTAATCAAGGAACAAGCAGCAGCGGATGTTTCCATACAAGTCAGTATCAATCACAAATAAGTACCGAAACATATGCAAGTAAGTAATGCAATCTGTCACTCACCGCGATCTTGAACAATGCAAATAATCAAGGAACATGCATTAGTAGTCGTCCAGTTTCAGCAGTGTCTATCATACGCTCCTAACATAGAATTAAGTAATAAAGGAACATGCAGCATCAGATGTTTCGATACAAGTCAGTAACAATCAACAATAAGTACCAAAACGTATGCAAGTAAGTAAAGCAATCTATCACTCATAGCGGTCCTGAGCAATGCAAGTAGTCATGGAACCTGCAGCAGTAGTTTTCCAGTTTCAGAAGTGTCTATCATACGTTCCTAACATACAATTAAGTAATCAAGGAACAAGCAGCAGCTGATGTTCCCATACAAGTCAGTAACAAAAACCAATAAGTACAGAAACATATGCAAGTAAGTAATGCAATCTGTCACTCACAGCGGTCCTGAGCAATGCAAGTAATCAAGGAACATGCAGCAACAGTTGTCCAGTTTCAGCAGTGTCTATCACACATTCCTAACATACAATTAAGTAATAAAGGAACACGTATCAGCAGATGTTTACATACAAGTCAGTAACAATCACCAATAAGTACCAAAACATATGCAAGTAAATAATGCAATCTGTCACTTACAACGGTCCTGAGAAATACAAGTAACCAAGGAACATGCAGCAGCAGTAGTCCAGTTTCATCAGTGTCTATCATACGTTCCTAACATACAATAAAGTAATCAAGGAACAGGCAACATCAGATGTTTCCATACAAGTCTGTAACAATCACCAATAAGTACCGAAACATATGCAAGTAAGTAATGCAATCTGACACTCACAGCGGTCCTGAGCAATGCAAGTAGTCATGGAACATGCAGCAGTAGTTTTCCAGTTTCAGCAGTGTCTATCATACGTTCCTAACATACAATTAAGTAATCAAGGAACAAGCAGCAGCACATGTTCCCATACAAGTCAGTAACAATCACCAATAAGTACAGAAACATATGCAGGTAAGTAATGCAATCTGTCACTCACAGCGGTCCTGAATAATGCAAATAACCAAGGAACATGCAGCAGCAGTAGTCTAGTTTCATCAGTGTCTATCATACGTTCCTAACATACAATTAAGTAATAAAGGAACAAGCAGCGGCAGATGTTTCCATATAAGTCAGTAAGAATCACTAATAAGTACCGAAACATATGCAAGTAACTAATGCAATCTGTCACTCACAACGGTCCTGAGTAATACAAGTAATCAAGGAACATGCAGCAGGAGTTGTCCAGTTTCAACAGTGTCTATCATACGTTTCTAACATACAATTAAGTAATCAAGGAACAAGCAGCAGCGGATGTTTCCATACAAGTCAGTATCAATCACAAATAAGTACCGAAACATATGCAAGTAAGTAATGCAATCTGTGACTCACCGCGATCTTGAACAATGCAAATAATCAAGGAACATGCATTAGCAGTCGTCCAGTTTCAGCAATGTCTATCATACTTTCCTAACATAGAATTAATTAATCAAGGAACAGCAGCATCAGATGTTTCCATACAAGTAAGTAACAATCACCAATAAGTACCGAAACATATGCAAGTAAGTAAAGCAATCTATCACTCACAGCGGTCCTTAGCAATGCAAGTAGTCATGGAACATGCAGCAATAGTTTTCCAGTTTCAGCAGTGTCTATCATACGTTCCTAACATACTATTAAGTAATCAAGGAACAAGCAGCAGCAGATGTTCCCATACAAGTCAGTAACAATCACCAATTAGTACAGAAACATATGCAAGTAAGTAATGCAATCTGTCACTCACAGCGGTCCTGAGCAATGCAAGTAATCAAGGAACATGCAGCAACAGTTGTCCAGTTTCAGCAGTGTCTATCACACATTCCTAACATACAATTAAGTAATAAAGGAACACGTATCAGCAGATGTTTACATACAAGTCAGTAACAATCACCAATAAGTACCAAAACATATGCAAGTAAATAATGCAATCTGTCACTTACAACGGTCCTGAGAAATACAAGTAACCAAGGAACATGCAGCAGCAGTAGTCCAGTTTCATCAGTGTCTATCATACGTTCCTAACATACAATTAAGTAATCAAGGAACAGGCAACATCAGATGTTTCCATACAAGTCTGTAACAATCACCAATAAGTACCGAAACATATGCAAGTAAGTAATGCAATCTGACACTCACAGCGGTCCTGAGCAATGCAAGTAGTCATGGAACATGCAGCAGTAGTTTTCCAGTTTCAGCAGTGTCTATCATACGTTCCTAACATACAATTAAGTAATCAAGGAACAAGCAGCAGCACATGTTCCCATACAAGTCAGTAACAATCACCAATAAGTACAGAAACATATGCAGGTAAGTAATGCAATCTGTCACTCACAGCGGTCCTGAGCAATGCAAGTAATCAAGGAACATGCAGCAACAGTTGTCCAGTTTCAGCAGTGTCTATCACACGTTCCTAACTTACAATTAAGTAATAAAGGAACAAGTAGAAGCAGATGTTTCCATACAAGTCAGTATCAATCACCAATAAATACTGAAACATATGCAAGTAAGTAATGCAATATGTCACTCACAGCGGTCCTGAGCACCGCAAGTAACCAAGGAACATGCAGCAGTAGTCCAGTTTTAGCAGTGTCTATCATACGTTCCTAACATACAATTAAGTAATAAAGGAACAAGTAGCAACAGATGTTTCCATACAAGTCAGTAACAATCACCAATAAGTACCGAAACATATGCAAGTAACTAATGCAATCTGTCACTCACAGCGGTCCTGAATAATGCAAATAACCAAGGAACATGCAGCAGCAGTAGTCTAGTTTCATCAGTGTCTATCATACGTTCCTAACATACAATTAAGTAATAAAGGAACAAGCAGCGGCAGATGTTTCCATATAAGTCAGTAAGAATCACTAATAAGTACCGAAACATATGCAAGTAACTAATGCAATCTGTCACTCACAACGGTCCTGAGTAATACAAGTAATCAAGGAACATGCAGCAGGAGTTGTCCAGTTTCAACAGTGTCTATCATACATTTCTAACATACAATTAAGTAATCAAGGAACAAGCAGCAACGGATGTTTCCATACAAGTCAGTATCAATCACAAATAAGTACCGAAACATATGCAAGTAAGTAATGCAATCTGTGACTCACCGCGATCTTGAACAATGCAAATAATCAAGGAACATGCATTAGCAGTCGTCCAGTTTCAGCAATGTCTATCATACTTTCCTAACATAGAATTAATTAATCAAGGAACAGCAGCATCAGATGTTTCCATACAAGTCAGTAACAATCACCAATAAGTACCGAAACATATGCAAGTACGTAAAGCAATCTATCACTCACAGCGGTCCTTAGCAATGCAAGTAGTCATGGAACATGCAGCAATAGTTTTCCAGTTTCAGCAGTGTCTATCATACGTTCCTAACATACTATTAAGTAATCAAGGAACAAGCAGCAGCAGATGTTCCCATACAAGTCAGTAACAATCACCAATTAGTACAGAAACATATGCAAGTAAGTAATGCAATCTGTCACTCACAGCGGTCCTGAGCAATGCAAGTAATCAAGGAACATGCAGCAACAGTCGTCCAGTTTCAGCAGTGTCTATCACACCTTCCTAACATACAATTAAGTAATAAAGGAACAAGTAGCAGCAGATGTTTCCATACAAGTCAGTAACAATCACCAATAAGTACCGAAACATATGCAAGTAAATAATGCAATCTGTCACTCACAGCAGTCCTGAAAAATACTAGTAACCAAGGAACATGCAGCAGCAGTAGTCCAGTTTCATCAGTATCTAACATACGTTCCAACCATACAATTAAGTAATCAAGGAACAGACACCATCAGATGTTTCCATACAAGTCAGTAACAATCACCAATAAGTACCAAAACATACGCAAGTAAGTAATGCAATCTGTCACTCACAGCGGTCCTGAGCAATGCAAGTAGTCAAGGAACATGCAACAGTAGTTTTCCAGTTTCAGCAGTGTCAATCTGATGAGAACCTGTCCAAGGACCGAGATGACGAAGATCCATTAAGGTGGAAGATCGGACCTATCAGAAGATCAAAATCCAAGATGTTCCAGGATGCTCTCAATGGAATGATTAAATATTGTCGGAATCAAGCTCCCGTTTGTTCGAAAAACAACCAAGCATGCTTCCTAATGTTGATCCAAGTTGAACACTAATATTAGTCCAAGTTTTGGAGCCCATGTTCTCACTTTAATCCACAAAAGCCCAAAAGTAAATTAAATTCGGCCAAGCCCACCCATGTGCATTGTTTTGGCCATAACTTCCTCATTTTAAGCCCAATTTGAGTGAAATAAAAGCCCACTTCAACCTTAGCCTTTTTCCTATATTTTCAAGAATAAAAAAGGCCCAAAATATGTCCTTAGCCACGTCCATGAATCTGCCCATAAAGGTGTCCATGTTAATGAACTTGTCAAAGATTAAATTCAAGGCATTTTGAAGGTTTTCTCAACATTATGGCTATTTACTTGGAGGAGATAAAGGGATGGAAGTTACTTGCATGATTAATACCTACTAGAAGCCTCAAGTGGTGAAATGTCAATAATGCCCTTTTGATAAGGAGTCTTGCTTATTTGATTGCTTATCGTGATAGCTTGTGCAACTTATCTAGATAAGTAGTTGGTCTTATATTTTCTCCTATAAATAGGCACTCAATGTAACCATTTCAATCATCCTTCATTTTGAGTAAAATTGTGAGTTTTTTAACTCTTATTGTTCCTTACGAACTTTTAGAACTTATCGAGTGTTTTAGCTTGTGGCGTTCGAAACTTATCAATCAACTTGGTGGGGTTGATTGTGGCGTTCTCTATACCAAAGTTCTTGCCTCGTATATAGGCAACGGGTCGCGGTTCCACTTATACCAACGTTCTTGTCTCTTTATAGACAACGGGTCGCGGTCCTATCCAAGTTACTTGAAACAACCATTAGAACGATCGGGCAATCGTGATCTATCACACATTCATCGGGTGAGATCACATCATTTGGTATCAGAGCCAAGTTCTATTGGTTTGTTTTCTACTTTATATTTCCTTCGTATCATCTTTCACTTTCTTTCTCTTCGTCCTTTCATTTTTAACTTCTTCTCTTCATCCCTGCATTGTGGTTCATGTTAGTAGTGGATCTTGTCAAAAATTGACTTGGTTGCTACTAACTGATTTTTCCGGAGATCATACGAGTTCTTTAGTTATTTTATTTATTTATTCTTTCTTTGCATCATTTGTTCCTAAAAACAAAAAGAAGTAAAAAAAAAGCAAAAAAAAAAAAGCAAAGCAAAAAGAAAAGGAAGAAAAAGAAATCGCAAAAAAAAAGTTAAAAAAAAAAGATTAAAAAAAGGGTTTAAAAAAACGCAAAAGAAAAGACAAAAAAAAGGAACGCAAAGTAAATTATTATTCTTGTTAGTTTTCTTTATTTTCATTTCCTTTTCTATTTACCTTTACGTACTATTAGCATTGTTCATCTGTTATATTTGGTTTTATCAAATCTCTTCTTAAAGTTGTTTGGTATGTTTTGAATTCCTCATGGCCACAAGCCCACTTGATTTTGATTTCTTTTAGTTTGTTTTGAACTTTAAGAGTTAAAAAGAGTGGTAAAAGGCGGTATGGTAAGATCATTAGAGGGTAAAAGTCAAACACAACATACACGATAATCGAGTGAACATAATTTTGAGTGAAACACGTAAGGGAGTGCCGGGAGGAAATAATATTTTTATTGTTATTACTTTTTGTCTTCTATTTTGCAGCAAAAAAAAATGACGGATGAGCAACCTCCTCCTAATTTTCAAGTTCAAGCCATGATGGAGGAAATGCAACGACTGATGAGAACGGAAATCAACCAAATTCATGAAAGAATGGACCGATTGGAGACTGAAAGACCACAACTTATCCGCACGCCATCACAAGTTTCTTATGAAAATCATGACGACGATGGAGGAAGTGACGGATGGGAATCTGAAAGAAGAGCTCCTCGACGAAGGCCCCGAAGATACAACAATTTGAATTCTATCAAGATGAAAATTCCATCGTTTCAAGGAAAGTCAGATCCGGAAGCCTAAATCGATTGGGAGACTAAAATGGAGTTCATCTTTGATTGCCATGACTACTCCAATCGTAAAAAGGTAAAACTCGCTGTTGTTGAATTTTCTGATTATGCACTAACATGGTGGGATCAACTTGTGATTAGTAGGCGAAGAAACGAAGAAAGACCCATTGATACATGGGAAGAAATGAAAGGGTCATGAGACGACGTTTTGTACTAAGTCACTATTATCGTGACCTTCACAATAAGCTCCAAGGCTTGAAGCAAGGAAGTAAGTCTGTTGATGATTATTTCAAGGAAATGGAGGTTACCATGATCCGAGCCAACATTCAAGAGGATCGAGAAGCTACCATGGCCAGATTGTTAAATGGCCTCAATTATGAAATTCGTGATCGTGTTGAGATGCACCATTATGTGGAGATTGAAGACAAGGTCCACATGGCGGTTAAAATTGATAAGCAACTCAAGAGAGGGGGTGGATCAAGAACGAATACCTGTGATGGAGGATCATCAAACCATTCCAAAGATGTCATGGAAATACGTGAAGGCCCAATGACAAGAGGACGAGCAAAGAAGATCAAAGAAGTTTTTACGAGCTTAGTTGTTGATATCCAAGAGTCTGCATCCAAAGACGATGCTCAACCGCAAGTGATGAAGCATGTTACTAGACTTGAAACATTGGATCCTAATATGGAAGCATAAAAGCCCAAAAGTTGCATTTTCTTGGGTCTTTGAGATATTATGGGCTAGTACTAAGCCCAAGTGGTAGAATGGATGTATTTTGAAGTCCATTAGAAGTTTATTTGAGTCCAATAAAGGCCTAGAAATGCCTAATCCGTTTTTTTTGTTTAAGAGTTCTAGAATTATCTACCAATTGAAGACAAAATGTCAAGAGTCATGGATTAAAGTCCCTTCTTTAATCCATTGAATTTAATTAGTGTCTTTTGAGTTGGTTTTTGAAGCCTATAAATAGATGGCTTCCTATGTACTTTCAAATCAATTCACTTGAGAAATATATATCTTTCTTTAGAGTTTTACTCATCTTTGTGAGCTTTGTTCTTTGTTGGAGAGTTCATAGTTCAAGAACTTATCAAGATTGTGAGCACATTCTTGTGGCGTTCTCGTATTCCTTTGGTTCTTAGTTCTTATAACTAACGGGTCAAGGACTTGCTCTAGGCGTGTTGGAGTCCCAATTATCGGGTACTTTGACGCCTATCCTATCCTATACGAAGGTTCCAAGTTACATTTAACTTGCGGGTCAACGTTTCGTATCATTTGGTATCAGAGCTACAAAGGTTCGATTCTTAAGTTGTTTTTACATTTTGATCTTATCATTGTGTTTGTCTTTCTTATCATCTTATCTTATCTTTTACATTTTTTTAGTTTTGTCATATTAAAAAAAAGTCACGTTGTTCAACAAAAAAAAAGAGCAAAAAAAAAGAAGAAGAGCGAAATAAGAATAAAAAAAGTGCAACAAAAAAAAGCATAAAAAAAGTGCAGCAAAAAAAAATTAAAGAAAAAGGTTGCAAAAAAAAAAATTAAATAAAAGAAGTTTATATGAACACGTGTGCTTGAAAATCAATAATTTATCTTCTATATCATTTTTGTTCCAACTTCTTCTCATTGTTTAGTACTTTGTTTCTCCTCACCTTACTATTTTTTTTGTTTATCCCATCTTCTTTAAAAGTTCTAAACTCGTTGGTATCAAATTAAGTTCTAAAGGATTTTCTTGAACACTTTCAGTTTTGTGCTCTAATTTGATTTGTTCTTTTACCAATTGAGCTCCACAAGGAATAGAGAGGTAAAAGGCATTGAGTTGTGAGAACACTTGAGGGTAAAAGCCGATTATTTTTTGTGTGAGACACGAGCGTTGAGTGACATCTCTTGAGTGAAACACGTAAGGGAGTGAGGAGAGGAAATATTTTACTCTTGATTTTACAGATTAAAAGATGGAAGATAATCAACCCCTCCCTAACCTTCAAGTCCAAGCTCTCATGACCGAAATGCGACGTTTAATGACTGACGAGTTTAATCAAATCCATGAAAGAATGGATAGATTGGAGGCACGTGGACCTCATGCTCCACCACCATCACAAGTTTCTGATGAAAATCATGAAGATGACGCTCAAAATGATGAATGGGATAGAGGATCTGAAAGAAGGAGGCATAGAAGAAACCATGGTGCTAATAGAGGACTCAACAACATTAAGATGAGAATTCCACAATTTCAAGGAAAGAGTGATCCAGAAGCGTATTTGGACTGGGAAAAAAAGGTTGAACTGATTTTTGCATGTAATAATTATCGCGAGGATCAAAAGGTGAAAGTAGCAGCAATTGAATTCACAGATTACGCTATAGTATGGTGGGATCAATTAGTCACCAACCGAAGAAGAAATGGAGAAAGGCCTATTTCTACATGGGTTGAAATGAAGGCTGTTATGCGTAAAAGGTTTGTTCCCTCTCACTATTTTCGAGACTTGTATCGCAAATTACAATCTTTGAATCAGGGAGCAAAGTCTGTGGATGATTATTACAAAGAGATGGAGATTGCCATGATTAGAGCAAATATTGAAGAAGATAGGGAAGCAACAATGGCAAGATTCTTGAGTGGCTTGAATCAAGATATTTCTAATGTCGTGGAGTTGCAATATTGTTTAGACCTTGAAGAGATGGTTCATACGGCCATGAAAGTTGAAAGACAATTGAGGAGAAGAAATAGTTTTTCTAAGGGAAGTACGTCCAACTCTCAATATTCTCATAGGCCAAAAGGGGAGACATCTAAAGGTACCTTTTCTACACCTTTAAAGAACCAAGATGATGCCACAAAAGGTAGGGAAATGGGCAAAGGCAAAGGTATCGTTTCTACCCCTACACGAACTCGTGAAATTAAATGTTTTCGTTGTCTAGGTGTGGGGCACATTGCTTCACAATGCCCAAACAAAAAAGTTATGCTTCTTCATGAAAGTGGTGAAATAGAGTCTGAAAATGAAAATGAGGATGTTTCGGATGATGAAGAGGACTTGGAGCAAACCGAGGCAGAAAGCGGAGAGCTCTTGGTGGTCAAGAAAGTTTTAAACATACAAGCCAAGGTGGAAGACACACAACAACGAGAAAATATCTTCCATACGCGATGTTTGGTGCAAGGTAAAGTATGTAGCCTCATTATTGATGGTGGGAGTTGTACCAATGTTGTGAGTAACGAGGTAATTGAGAAGCTGAATTTGCGCACGTTGAAGCATCCACACCCATATAAGCTTCAATGGTTGAATGAATGTGGCGAAGTGAAGGTGACTAAACAGGCCTTGATCACATTTTCCATCGGAAAGTACAAAGACGAAGTGATGTGTGACGTGGTTCCAATGCAAGTAAGTCATATACTACTTGGTAGACCTTGGCAATTTGATAGGAAAGTTATCTATGATGGCTTTCTTAATCAATATATGCTTAAAGATCATGAAAAGAAAGTAGTTCTTGTCTCCCTAACCCCACAACAAGTGCAGGAGGACCAAATTAAAATGATCACTTCAAGGCGAGCTTGGGAGGATGAGAGGAAAAATAATGAGTGCAAAGAGAAAAAAATGAGCAGTAAAAATAAAGCAAAGAGTGTTGAGGGTGAGAAAAGTGAGACAAATGATGATGAAAAAAGAGAGTGTGTCAAGAAGAATTTCTTTGCAAAAACGAGTGAAGTTAAGAGAGCGATTGACGAAAAAAAAAGAGTGATAGTGTTGGTATTCAAGGAAGCTTGTACATATGCTGAAAAACTAACCAACAATCCGCCAAGTTTTGTTGTGAATATTTTGCAGGAATACCAAGATGTCTTCCCAAAGGAAGAACCAAGTGGTTTACCACCTTTACGAGGGATCGAGCATCGCATTGATTTCATTCCAGGGGCTGCTCTACCAAACCGTCCAGCCTATAGAGCTAATCCCGAGGAGACACGAGAAATCCAAAGGCAAGTGGAGGATTTGCTTTCAAGAGGAA
Organism: Centrapalus pauciflorus; assembly: GCA_020465985.1. Lineage (NCBI taxonomy): Eukaryota > Viridiplantae > Streptophyta > Magnoliopsida > Asterales > Asteraceae > Centrapalus > Centrapalus pauciflorus. Next base: position 74,022 of record JAANYP010002518.1, read on the forward strand.
GAATTCGAGAATCCATGAGTCCATGTGCTGTACCGGTCATTGTGGTACCCAAGAAGTCAGGTGAATGGAGAATGTGTATGGACTGTAGAGCCATCAACAAAATAACGGTAAAGTATCGCTACCCTATTCCAAGGTTAGATGATATGTTGGATGAGTTGCATGGTGCTAAGATCTTCTCAAAAATTGATTTGAAAAGTGGCTATCATCAAATTCGAATTAATGAAGGTGATGAATGGAAAACAGCTTTTAAAACAAAGTTTGGTTTGTATGAGTGGTTAGTTATGCCCTTTGGACTAACTAATGCTCCGAGTACATTCATGAGGTTAATGAATCATGTTTTACGAGAGTACATTGGTAAGTTTGTCGTGGTCTATTTTGATGATATCCTGATTTATAGCATTAATGTTGAAGTTCACTTGGAACATTTGCGTATTGTTTTGGAAACTTTAAGAAAAGAGTCATTATTTGCTAACTTAAAGAAGTGCACATTTTGCATGGATAAGGTTGTTTTTCTTGGTTTTGTTGTAAGTGGCCAGGGAATTGAGGTGGATGACGAGAAGGTCAAGGCAATCAAAGAATGGCCAACTCCAACAACAGTGTCCCAAGTTAGAAGCTTCCATGGGCTTGCAAGTTTCTATCGAAGGTTTGTTCGTGACTTCAGTACCATAGCTGCCCCCCTTAATGAGCTTGTGAAGAAGGAAGTTAGTTTTCATTGGGGAGAAAGGCAAGAAGCTGCATTCAATTTACTGAAAGAAAGGTTGACATCTACTCCTATTCTTGCATTGCCTAATTTTAATAAAATGTTTGAACTTGAGTGTGATGCATCCGGGGTAGGTATTGGGGCTGTTTTGATTCAAGAAGGTAGACCAATTGCATATTTTAGTGAAAAATTAAAGGGGGCTCACTTGAATTATTCCACTTATGAAAAAGAGCTTTATGCATTGGTTAGATCTTTGCAAACATGGCAGCATTACTTAAGGCCTAAGGAATTTGTGTTTCATATGGATCATGAGTCTCTTAAGTACCTTAAGGGGCAAGCTAATTTGAGTAGGAGGCATATCAAATGGGTTGAATTCATTGAGTCATTTCCTTATGTGATCAAATACAAAAAGGGTAAAGAAAACATTGTGGCTAATGCATTGTCTAGACGTCATACTCTTATCACCACATTAAGTTCTAAGCTTCTTGGGTTTGGATCACTTAAAGAAATGTACAAAGATGATTCTGAATTTTCTTCCTTATACGCTGCTTGTGAACATGCTTCATTTGATAAGTTTTATAGGCATGATGGTTATTTGTTTAAAGAAAACAAGTTATGCATTCCAAAGTGTTCTATACGGGAGCTATTTGTACGTGAGGCTCATGGTGGAGGGTTGATGGGCCATTTTGGTGTCCAGAAGACATTGGATATTTTGAAGGAACATTTCTATTGGCCTAAGATGAGAGAAGATGTTATGAAGATCTGTGAAAAATGTGTGCCATGTAAACAAGCCAAGTCAAAATCCAAGCCTCATGGTTTGTATATGCCACTGCCAATTCCTCAGCAACCATGGGTTGACATCTCCATGGACTTTGTGATTGGGTTGCCTAGAACAAAGAATGGTCATGATTCTGTGTTTGTGGTGGTTGATCGATTCTCTAAGATGGCACACTTCATTGCGTGTAAGAAGACTGACGATGCTTCACATGTTGCAGACTTGTTTTTCAAAGAGATTGTTCGTGTGCATGGTGTGCCGCGGACCATAGTAAGTGATAGGGATGTCAAGTTTCTGAGTCATTTCTGGCGTGTTCTTTGGAGTAAGTTGGGTACCAAACTTTTGTTTTCTACCACAAGTCACCCCCAAACCGATGGGCAAACGGAAGTGGTTAATCGAACCTTGTCCCAATTACTTCGAATGATTATTCCGAAGAACTTGAGAACTTGGGAGAATTGTTTGCCTTTTGCAGAGTTTGCTTACAACAGGAGTGTTCATTCTGCTACTAAATTTTCTCCTTTTGAAGTTGTTTACGGATTCAATCCATTGAGTCCTCTTGACCTTGTTCCTCTTCCCATCGAAGAACGATCCAGTTTAGATGGAAAGCGGAAGGCAGAATTCGTGAAGCAATTACACGAAAAGGTAAGACTCAATATTGAGAAAAGGACAGAACAATACACAAAACAAGCAAACAAAGGCAGGAAAAAGATAGTGTTTGAAGCTGGAGATTGGGTATGGCTGCACCTGAGAAAAGATAGATTTCCAACCAAACGAAGATCCAAATTGCAACCTAGAGGAGATGGACCATTTCAAGTGCTCGAAAGGATCAACGACAATGCTTACAAGCTAGATCTTCCAGGTGAGTATCAAGTTAGTTCAACATTCAATGTTTCTGACTTGTCTCCTTTTGATGTAGGTGATGATTCGTGGACGAATCCTTTTCAAGGGGGAGAGAATGATGGAGGATCATCAAACCATTCCAAAGATGTCATGGAAATACGTGAAGGCCCAATGACAAGAGGACGAGCAAAGAAGATCAAAGAAGTTTTTACGAGCTTAGTTGTTGATATCCAAGAGTCTGCATGCAAAGACGATGCTCAACCGCAAGTGATGAAGCATGTTACTAGACTTGAAACATTGGATCCTAATATGGAAGCATAAAAGCCCAAAAGTTGCATTTTCTTGGGTCTTTGAGATATTATGGGCTAGTACTAAGCCCAAGTGGTAGAATGGATGTATTTTGAAGTCCATTAGAAGTTTATTTGAGTCCAATAAAGGCCTAGAAATGCCTAATCCGTTTTTTTTGTTTAAGAGTTCTAGAATTATCTACCAATTGAAGACAAAATGTCAAGAGTCATGGATTAAAGTCCCTTCTTTAATCCATTGAATTTAATTAGTGTCTTTTGAGTTGGTTTTTGAAGCCTATAAATAGATGGCTTCCTATGTACTTTCAAATCAATTCACTTGAGAAATATATATCTTTCTTTAGAGTTTTACTCATCTTTGTGAGCTTTGTTCTTTGTTGGAGAGTTCATAGTTCAAGAACTTATCAAGATTGTGAGCACATTCTTGTGGCGTTCTCGTATTCCTTTGGTTCTTAGTTCTTATAACTAACGGGTCAAGGACTTGCTCTAGGCGTGTTGGAGTCCCAATTATCGGGTACTTTGACGCCTATCCTATCCTATACGAAGGTTCCAAGTTACATTTAACTTGCGGGTCAACGTTTCGTATCAACCTGGAAGGCGGGTAGCTCCAAAAGGCCTGAAAGTTCATCTTTTAATCCCAAATCTGGTCCAAAACCAACAAGCCCTTCCAAGGAGAAAGGTCATTCTGGTGCTCCTAAAACTCATGACATAAAATGTTTTAAGTGTCTTGGCAGGGGTCACATTGCAAGTCAATGTCCAAATAAGCTTGTAATGGTGCTTAGAGAAAATGGAGAAATTGAAACAGATTCTTCCGAATCATCACAAGAAGACACAGATGGTGAAGAAGAGTTGGCTGTAGAAGGAGAATTGTTGGTTGCAAGGCGAGCCTTAAGCACTCTTTCTAAGGAAGAAGATGATGCACAAAGGGAAAACCTCTTTCACACTCGGTGTTATGTTCATTGCAAGGTATGTAGTGTTATCATTGATGGTGGGAGTTGTACTAATGTGGCTAGTGTTTCCATGGTTGAAAAGCTAGGATTGCCGACGATGAAGCATCAAAAGCCATATAAACTCCAATGGCTTAATGATAATGGTGAGGTGCGTGTGAATAAAAAAGTGTTGGTGTCATTTCGCATTGGTAAGTATGAAGACGAGGTGTTGTGTGATGTGGTACCTATGCAAGCAAGTCATTTGCTACTTGGTAGGCCATGGCAATACGATCGACATGTGAAACATGATGGCTTCACCAACAAGTACACTCTTGTTCATAAAACCAAAGTCATAACTCTTGTGCCGATGTCACCGAGTCAAGTTTATGAAGATCAAGTCCGACTTCAAAGGGATGTGAAAAACAAAGAAGGTGAGCCTAATGAAAATAATGAACACAAAAAAGGTTCAAATGAAAAACAAAAAGATAAGAAAACATTTGTGGGTGAAAAGGAAAGTCAATATTGTGCATTTGCAAGAAGGAGTGAAATAAAGGAAGCCTTGAACTCGGAGATGTCTTTTGTGCTTCTTTTGATCAAAGAAGCTTATTTAATCACAAATGATTTGGCCGGTATTCTCCCGAGCAAAATTAAATCTCTTTTGTAGGAATTTGAAGACTTGTTTCCCGAGGAAAATCCCAAAGGATTGCCACCAATTCGCGGGATCGAACACCAAATTGACTTTGTTCCAGGATCTTCCATTCCAAACAAGCCGGCGTATAGAACAAATCTGGAAGAAACCAAAGAGTTGCAAAGGCAAGTTAAGGAATTACTTGAGAAAGGATGGATTCGAGAAAGCATGAGTCCGTGTGCGGTTCCCGTATTGCTGGTACCTAAGAAGGATGGATCATGGAGGATGTGTGTAGATTGTCGTGCCATCAACAATATCACGGTAAAGTATCGCCATCCAATCCCTCGATTAGATGATATGCTTGATGAATTGTATGGCTCAAAGTTGTTTTCAAAGATTGATCTAAAGAGCGGGTATCATCATATTCGCATGAATGGTGGTGACGAATGGAAAACAGCTTTCAAAACAAAGCATGGTTTATATGAATGGTTAGTTATGCCTTTTGGGTTAACTAATGCTCCAAGTACGTTCATGAGATTAGTGAACCATGTTTTGCGTGATTTTATTGGGAAATTTGTGGTCGTTTACTTTGATGATATTTTGATCTATTCTAAGAGTCTAAATGATCATCTTGAGCATCTAACGTGTGTTTTGAGTGTTCTTAGGAAGGAACAGCTTTATGCGAACTGGAAGAAGTGCACTTTTTGTACCGACCACATTGTATTTCTTGGATATGTGGTTAGTTCTCATGGAATATCTGTTGATGAAGAAAAGGTAAAGGCTATTCAAGATTGGCCAACTCCAAAGTGCGTAAGTGATGTGAGGAGTTTTCATGGTCTTGCAAGTTTTTATCGCCGATTTGTGAAAAACTTTAGCACCTTGGCATCACCACTCACCGAAGTGATTAAAAAGAATGTTGGTTTTAAATGGGGCAAAGAGCAAGAGCAAGCTTTTGAAAAACTGAAGTTTCATTTAACTCATGCTCCTTTGCTTTCTTTGCCAACTTTTGATAAAACTTTTGAGATTGAGTGTGATGCATCGGGTGTTGGAATTGGTGCGGTTTTAATGCGAGAAGGAAAACCATTGGCATATTTTAGTGAAAAGTTAAGTGGTGCAACTTTAAACTATCCCACATATGACAAAGAGATGTATGCCTTGGTTCGAGCACTGAAAACTTGGCAACACTATTTGTGGACCAAGGAGTTTGTCATTCATTCTGATCATGAGTCCTTGAAGTTTCTAAAAGGACAACAAAAGCTCAACAAGAGACATGCTAGGTGGATGGAGTTTCTTGAGACATTTCCATATGTCATCCGATTCAAGAAAGGTAAGGAAAATATTGTGGCTGATGCACTTTCACGAAGGTACTCTTTACTCTCTTCTCTTGACTCTAAAATTCTGGGTTTTGAACAAATCAAAGAGTTGTATCGTGAAGATGTGGATTTTGGTATGATTTTTCAAAGTTGTGAAAAGGGCTCTTTTGAAAAGTTTTTCATACATGATGGGTTTTTGTTCAAAGAATCAAAGCTTTGCATTCCAAACACTTCTTTACGTGAACTTTTGGTTTGGGAGGCACATAGTGGAGGCCTTATGGGTCATTTTGGTATGGCAAAAATATTGAATATTTTGCAGGAACATTTATTTTGGCCAAAAATGAAAGTTTATGTTGGAAAAGTTTGTGAAAAGTGCATTGTTTGCAAACAAGCCAAATCAAAGGTTCAACCTCATGGTTTATACACTCCTCTGCCTATACCAAGTGAACCATGGGTTGATCTTTCTATGGATTTTGTGTTGGGATTGCCAAGAACTAAAAATGGCAAAGATTCGATATTTGTGGTTGTTGATCGGTTTTCAAAAATGGCACATTTCATTCCATGCAATCGAACCAATGATGCCTCACATATTTCAGATTTGTTTTTCAAAGAAGTGGTTAGATTGCATGGCATGCCAAGAACTATCGTCTCGGATCGGGACACAAAGTTTTTAAGTTACTTTTGGAAAACGTTGTGGGGAAAATTGGGAACAAAGCTTTTGTTTTCTACAACTTGTCATCCCCAAACGGATGGACAAACTGAAGTTGTGAATCGTACACTTGGTACTTTATTAAGATCAATAGTGGGGAGAAATGTGAAAACTTGGGAGCAATGCTTACCCCATGTTGAGTTTGCATATAATCGAAATGTGCATTCTGCTACTAAGTTTTCACCTTTCGAGATTGTGTATGGATTTAAGCCATTAACTCCTATGGATTTAACTCCTTTACCTGTGAATGAGTATTTGAATTTAGATGGTAGGAAGAAGGCGGAATTTGTCAAGCAAATCCATGAGCAGGCAAAACACAACATTGAAGAGCGCACCAAGAAGTATGAACAACAAGCAAACAAGGGAAAAAGAAAGATTATTTTTGTACCAGGAGATTGGGTGTGGCTTCATTTGCGGAAGGAACGGTTTCCAACAAAACGGAAGTCAAAGTTAATGCCAAGAGGAGATGGACCATTTCAAGTGTTGCAGAAAATCAATGACAATGCTTACAAACTTGATCTTCCAGATGAGTATAATGTTCATGATGTTTTTAATGTAACTGACTTGACTCTGTTTGATGCAGGTGAAGATTTGAGGACAAATCACTTTAAAGAGGAGGGGAATGATGAGGACTTGTCCAAGGACCGAGATGACGAAGATCCGTTAAGGTGCAATGATTAAATATGTTCCAGGATGCTCTCAATGGAATGATTAAATATTGTCGGAATCAAGCTCCCGTTTGTTCGAAAAACAACCAAGCATGCTTCCTAATGTTGATCCAAGTTGAACACTAATATTAGTCCAAGTTTTGGAGCCCAAGTTCTCACTTTAATCCACAAAAGCCCAAAAATAAATAAAATTCGGCCAAGCCCACCCATGTGCATTGTTTTGGCCATAACTTCCTCATTTTAAGCCCAATTTGAGTGAAATAAAAGCCCACTTCAACCTTAGCCTTTTTCCTATATTTTCAAGAATAAAAAAGGCCCAAAATATGTCCTTAGCCACGTCCATGAACCTGCCCATAAATGTGTCCATGTTAATGAACTTGTCAAAGATTAAATTCAAGGCATTTTGAAGGTTTTCTCAACATTATGGCCATTTACTTGGAGGAGATAAACGGATAGATGTTACTTGCATGATTAATACCTACTAGAAGCTTCAAGTGGTGAAATGTCAATAATGCCCTTTTGATAAGTAGTCTTGCTTATTTGATAGCTTATCATGATAGCTTGTGCAACTTATCTAGATAAGTAGTTGGTCTTATATTTTCTCCTATAAATAGGCACTCAATGTAACCATTTCAATCATCCTTCATTTTGAGTAAAATTGTGAGTTTTTTTAACTCTTATTGTTCCTTACGAACTTTTAGAACTTATCGAGTGTTTTAGCTTGTGGCGTTCGAAACTTATCAATCAACTTGGTGGGGTTGATTGTGGCGTTCTCAATACCAAAGTTCTTGCCTCGTATATAGGCAACGGGTCGCGGTTCCACTTATACCAAGGTTCTTGTCTCTTTATAGACAACGGGTCACGGTCCTATCCAAGTTACTTGAAGCAACCATTAGAACGATCGGGCAATCGTGATCTATCACACATTCATCGGGTGAGATCACATTACTATCATACGTTCCTAACATACAATTAAGTAATCAAGGAACAAGCAGCAGCACATGTTCCCATACAAGTCAGTAACAATCACCAATAAGTACAGAAACATATGCAAGTAAGTAATGCAATCTGTCACTCACAGCGGTCCTGAGCAATGCAAGTAATCAAGGAACATGCAGCAACAGTTGTCCAGTTTCAGAAGTGTCTATCACATGTTCCTAACATACAATTAAGTAATAAAGGAACAAGCAGAAGCAGATGTTTCCATACAAGTCAGAATCAATCACCAATAATTACCGAAACATATGCAAGTAAGTAATGCAATCTGTCACTCACAGCGGTCCTGAACAACGCAAGTAACCAAGGAACATGCAGCAGCAGTAGTCCTGTTTCAGCAGTGTCTATCATACGTTCCTAACATACAATTAAGTAATAAAGGAACAAGTAGCAGCAGATGTTTCCATACAAGTCAGTAACAATCACCAATAAGTACCGAAACATATGCAAGTAAATAATGCAATCTGTCACTCACAGCGTTCCTGAATAATGCAAGTAACCAAGGAACATGCAGCAGCAGTAGTCTAGTTTCATCAGTGTCTATCATACGTTCCTAACATACAATTAAGTAATAAAGGAACAAGCAGCAGCAGATGTTTCCCTATAAGTCAGTAAGAATCACTAATAAGTACCGAAACATATGCAAGTAACTAATGCAATCTGTCACTCACAGCGGCCCTGAGCAATACAAGTAATCAAGGAACATGCAGCAGGAGTTGTCCAGTTTCAACAGTGTCTATCATACGTTTCTAACATACAATTAAGTAATCAAGGAACAAGCAGCAGCAGATGTTTCCATACAAGTCAGTATCAATCACAAATAAGTACTGAAACATATGCAAGTAAGTAATGCAATCTGTCACTCACCGCAATCTTGAACAATGCAAATAATCAAGGAACATGCGTTAGCAGTCGTCCAGTTTCAGCAGTGTCTATCGTACGTTCTTAACATAGAATTAAGTAATCAAGGAACAGGCAGCATCAGATGTTTCCATACAAGTCAGTAACAATCACCAATAAGTACCAAAACATATGCAAGTAAGTAAAGCAATCTATCACTCATAGCGGTCCTGAGCAATGCCAGTAGTCATGGAACATGCAGCAATAGTATTCCAGTTTCAGTAGTGTCTATCATACATTCCTAACATACAATTAAGTAATCAAAGAACAAGCAGCAGATGTTCCCATACAAGTCAGTAACAATCACCAATAAGTAAAGAAACATATGCAAGTGAGTAATGCAATCTGTCACTCACAGCGGTCCTTAGCAATGCAAGTAGTCAAGGAACATGCAGCAACAGTTGTCCAGTTTCAGCAGTGTCTATCACACATTCCTAACATACAATTAAGTAATAAAGGAACACGTAGCAGCAGATGTTTCCATACAAGTCAGTAACGATCACCAATAAGTACAGATACATATGCAAGTAAATAATGCAATCTGTCACTCACAACGGTCCTGAATAATGCAAGTAACCAAGGAACATGCAGCAGCAGTAGTCCAGTTTCATCAGTGTCTATCACACGTTCCTAGCATTCAATTAAGTAATAAAGGAACAAGCAGCAGCAGATGTTTCCATATAAGTCAGTAACAATCACTAATAAGTACCGAAACATATGCAAGTAACTAATGCAATCTGTCACTCACAGCGGTCCTGAGCAATACAAGTAATCAAGGAACATGCAGCAGGAGTTGTCCAGTTTCCACAGTGTCTATCATACGTTTCTATCATACAACTAAGTAATCAAGGAACAAGCAGCAGCAGATGTTTCCATAGAAGTAGGTATCAATCACCAATAAGTACCGAAACATATATGCAAGTAAGTAATGCAATCTGTCGCTCACAGCGTTCCTGAACAATGCAAGTAATTTATAACATGTAGCAGCAGTTGTCCAGTTTCAGCAGTGTCTATCATACGTTCCTAACATACAATTAAGTAATCAAGGAACTGGCAGCATCAGATGTTTCCGTACAAGTCATTAACAATCACCAATAAGTACCGAAATATATGCAAGTAAGTAAAGCAATCTATCACTCACAGCGGTCCTGAATAACGCAAGTAACCAAGGAACATGCAGCAACAGTAGTCCAGTTTCATCAGTGTCTATCATACGTTCCTAACATTCAATTAAGTAATAAAGGAACAAGCGGCAGCAGATGTTTCCATATAAGTAAGTAACAATCACTTATAAGTACCGAGACATATGCAAGTAACTAATGCAATCTGTCACACAGAGCGGTCCTGAGCAATACAAGTAATCAAGGAACATGCAGCAGGAGTTGTCCAGTTTCAACAGTGTCTATCATACGTTTCTAACATACAATTAAGTCATCAAGGAACAAGCAACAGCAGATGTTTCCATACAAGTCAGTATCAATCACAAATAAGTACCGAAACATATTCAAGTAAGTAATGCAATCTGTCACTCACCGCGATCTTGAACAATGCAAATAATCAAGGAACATGCGTTAGCAGTCGTCCAGTTTCAGCAGTGTCTATCATACGTTCCTAACATAGAATTAAGTAATCAAGGAACAGGCAGCATCAGATGTTTCCATACAAGTCAATAACAATCACCAATAAGTACCAAAACACATGCAAGTAAGTAAAGCAATCTATCACTCACAGCGGTCCTGTGCAATGCCAGTAGTCATGGAACATGCAGCAATAGTATTCCAGTTTCAATAGTGTCTATCATACATTCCTAACATACAATTAAGTAATCAAGGAACAAGCAGCAGCAGATGTTCCCATACAAGTCAGTAACAATCACCAATAAGTACAGAAACATATGCAAGTGAGTAATGCAATCTATCAGTCACAGCGGTCCTTAGCAATGCAAGTAATCAAAGAACATGCAGCAACAGTTGTCCAGTTTCAGCAGTGTCTATCACACATTCCTAACATACATATAGGTAATAAAGGAACACGTAGCAGCAGATGTTTCCATACAAGTCAGTAACGATCACCAATAAGTACAGAAACATATGCAAGTAAATAATGCAATCTGTCACTCACAGCGGTCCTGAATAATGCAAGTAACCAAGGAACATGCAGCAGCAGTAGTCCAGTTTCATCAATGTCTATCATACGTTCCTAGCATTCAATTAAGTAATAAAGGAACAAGCAGCAGCAGATGTATCCATATAAGTCAGTAACAATCACTAATAAGTAACGAAACATATGCAAGTAACTAATGCAATCTGTCACTCACAGCGGTCCTGAGCAATACAAGTAATCAAGGAACATGCAGCAGGAGTTGTCCAGTTTCAACAGTGTCTATCATACGTTTCTAACATACAACTAAGTAATCAAGGAACAAGCAGCAGCAGATGTTTCCATTGAAGTAGGTATCAATCACCAATATGTACCGAAACATATATGCAAGTAAGTAATGCAATCTGTCGCTCACAGCGGTCCTGAACAATGCAAGTAATTCATAACATGTAGCTGCAGTTGTCCAGTTTCAGCAGTGTCTATCATACGTTCCTAACATACAATTAAGTAATCAAGGAACTGGCAGCATCAAATGTTTCCGTACAAGTCATTAACAATCACCAATAAGCACCGAAATATATGCAAGTAAGTAAAGCAATATATCACTCACAGCGGTCCTGAATAACGCAAGTAACCATGGAACATGCAGCAACAGTAGTCCAGTTTCATCAGTGTCTATCATACGTTCCTAACATTCAATTAAGTAATAAAGGAACTAGCGGCAGCAGATGTTTCCATATAAGTAAGAATCACTAATAAGTACCAAAACATATGCAAGTAACTAATGCAATCTGTCACACACAGCGGTCCTGAGCAATACAAGTAATCAATGAACATGCAGCAGGAGTTGTCCAGTTTCAACAGTGTCTATCATACGTTTCTAACATACAATTAAGTAATCAAGGAACAAGCAGCAGCAGATGTTTCCATACAAGTCAGTATCAATCACAAATAAGTACCGAAACATATTCAAGTAAGTAATGCAATCTGTCACTCACCGCGATCTTGAACAATGCAAATAATCAAGGAACATGCGTTAGCAGTCGTCCAGTTTCTGCAGTGTCTATCATACGTTCCTAACATAGAATTAAGTAATCAAGGAACAGGCAGCATCTGATGTTTCCATACAAGTCAGTAACAATCACCAATAAGTACCAAAACATATGCAAGTAAGTAAAGCAATCTATCACTCACAGCGGTCCTGTGCAATGCCAGTAGTCATGGAACATGCAGCAATAGTATTCCAGTTTCAGTAGTGTCTATCGTACATTCCTAACATACAATTAAGTAATCAAGGAACAAGCAGCAGCAGATGTTCCCATACAAGTCAGTAACAATCACCAATAAGTACAGAAACATATGCAAGTGAGTAATGCAATCTGTCACTCACAGCGGTCCTTAGCAATGGAAGTAATCAAGGAACATGCAACAACAGTTGTCCAGTTTCAGCAGTGTCTATCACACATTCCTAACATACAATTAAGTAATAAAGGAACACGTAGCAGCAGATTTTTCCATACAAGTCATTAACGATCACCAATAAGTACAGAAACATATGCAAGTAAATAATGCAATCTGTCACTCACAGCGGTCCTGAATAATGCTAGTAACCAAGGAACATGCAGCAGAAGTAGTCCAGTTTCATCAGTGTCTGCCATACGTTCCTAGCATTCAATTAAGTAATAAAGGAACAAGCAGCAGCAGATGTTTCCATATAAGTCAGTAACAATCACTAATAAGTACCGAAACATATGCAAGTAACTAATGCAATCTGTCACTCACAGCGGTCCTGAGCAATACAAGTAATCAAGGAACATGCAGCAGGAGTTGTCCAGTTTCAACAGTGTCTATCATACGTTTCTAACATACAATTAAGTAATCAAGGAACAAGTAGCAGCAGATGTTTCCATAGAAGTAGGTATCAATCACCAATAAGTACCGAAACATATATGCAAGTAAGTAATGCAATCTGTCGCTCACAGCGGTCCTGAACAATGCAAGTAATTCATAACATGTAGCAGCAGTTGTCCAGTTTCAGCAGTGTCTATCATACGTTCCTAACATACAATTAAGTAATCAAGGAACTGGCAGTATCAGATGTTTCCGTACAAGTCAGTAACAATCACCAAAAAGTACCGAAATATATGCAAGTAAGTAAAGCAATCTATCACTCACAGCGGTCCTGAATAACGCAAGTAACCAAGGAACATGCAGCAACAGTAGTCCAGTTTCATCAGTGTCTATCATACGTTTCTAACATTCAATTAAGTAATAAAGGAACAAGCGGCAGCAGATGTTTCCATATAAGTAAGAATCACTAATAAGTAGCAAAACATATGCAAGTAACTAATGCAATCTGTCACACACAGTGGTCCTGAGCAATACAAGTAATCAAGGAACATGCAGCAGGAGTTGTCCAGTTTCAACAGTGTCTATCATACGTTTCTAACATACAATTAAGTAATCAAGGAACAAGCAGCAGCAGATGTTTCCATACAAGTCAGTATCAATCACAGATAAGTACCGAATCATATTCAAGTAAGTAATGCAATTTGTCACTCACCGCGATCTTGAACAATGCAAATCATCAAGGAACATGCGTTAGCAGTCGTCCAGTTTCAGCAGCGTCTATCATACGTTCCTAACGTAGAATTAAGTAATCAAGGAACAGGCAGCATCAGATGTTTCCATACAAGTCAGTAACAATCACCAATAAGTACAAAAACATTTGCAAGTAAGTAAAGCAATCTATCACTCACAGCGGTCCTGAGCAATGCAAGTAGTCATGGAACATGCAGCAATAGTTTTCCAGTTTCAGCAGTGTCTATCATACGTTCCTAACATACAATTAAGTAATCAAGGAAGAAGCAGCAGCAGATGTTCCCATACAAGTCAGTATCAATCACAGATAAGTACCGAAACATATTCAAGTAAGTAATGCAATCTGTCACTCACCGCGATCTTGAACAATGCAAATAATCAAGGAACATGCGTTAGCAGTCGTCCAGTTTCAGCAGCGTCTATCATACGTTCCTAACATACAATTAAGTAATCAAGGAACATGCAACATCAGATGTTTCCGTACAAGTCAGTAACAATCACCAATAAGTACCGAAATATATGCAAATAAGTAAGCAATCTATCACTCACAGAGGTCCTGAGCAATGCAAGTAGTCATGGAACATGCAGCAATAGTTTTCCACTTTCAGCAGTGTCTATCATACGTTCCTAACATACACTTAAGTAATCAAGGAACAAGTAGCAGTAGATGTTCCAATACAAGTCAGTAACAATCACCAATTAGTACAGAAACATATGCAAGTAAGTAATGCAATCTGTCACACACAGCAGTCCTGAGCAATACAAGTAATCAAGGAACATGCAGCAGGAGTTGTCCAGTTTCAACAGTGTCTATCATACGTTTCTAACATACAATTAATTAATCAAGGAACAAGCAGCAGCAGACGTTTCCATACAAGTCAGTAAGAATCACTAATAAGTACCAAAACATATGCAAGTAACTAATGCAATCTGTCACACACAGCAGTCCTGAGCAATACAAGTAATCAAGGAACATGCAGCAGGAGTTGTCCAGTTTCAAGAGTGTCTATCATACGTTTCTAACATACAATTAATTAATCAAGGAACAAGCAGCAGCAGATGTTTCCATACAAGTCAGTATCAATCACAGATAAGTACCGAATCATATTCAAGTAAGTAATGCAATCTGTCACTCACCGCGATCTTAAACAATGCAAATCATCAAGGAACATGCGTTAGCAGTCGTCCAGTTTCAGCAGCGTCTATCATACGTTCCTAACGTAGAATTAAGTAATCAAGGAACAGGCAGCATCAGATGTTTCCATACAAGTCAGTAACTGATGAGAACCTGTCCAGGGACCGAGATGACGAAGATCCGTTAAGGTGGAAGATCGGACCTATCACAAGATCAAAATCCAAGATGTTCCAGGATGCTCTCAATGGAATGATTAAATATTGTCGGAATCAAGCTCCCGTTTGTTCGCAAAACAACCAAGCACGCTTCCTAATGTTGATCCAAGTTGAAGACTAATATTAGTCCAAGTTTTGGAGCCCAAGTTCTCACTTTAATCCACAAAAGCCCAAAAATAAATAAAATTCGGCCAAGCCCACCCATGTGCATTGTTTTGGCCATAACTTCCTCATTTTAAGCCCAATTTGAGTGAAATAAAAGCCCACTTCAACCTTAGCCTTTTTCCTATATTTTCAAGAATAAAAAGGGCCCAAAATATGTCCTTAGCCACATCCATGAATCTGCCCATAAAGGTGTCCATGTTAAAGAACTTGTCAAAGATTAAATTCAAGGCATTTTGAAGGTTTTCTCAACATTATGGTCATTTACTTGGAGGAGATAAAGAGATAGAAGTTACTTGCATGATTAATACCTACTAGAAGCTTCAAGTGGTGAAATGTCAATAATGCCCTTTTGATAAGTAGTCTTGCTTATTTGATAGCTTATCGTGATAGCTTGTGCAACTTATCTAGATAAGTAGTTGGTCTTATATTTTCTCCTATAAATAGGCACTCAATGTAACCATTTCAATCATCCTTCATTTTTGAGTAAAATTGTGAGTTTTTAACTCTTATTGTTCCTTACGAACTTTTAGAACTTATCGAGTGTTTTAGCTTGTGGCGTTCGAAACTTATCAATCAACTTGGTGGGGTTGATTGTGGCGTTCTCTATACCAAAGTTCTTGCCTCGTATATAGGCAACGGGTCGCGGTTCCACTTATACCAAGGTTCTTGTCTTGTTTATAGACAATGGGTCGCGGTCCTATCCAAGTTACTTGAAACAACCATTAGAACGATCGGGCAATCGTGATCTATCACACATTCCTCGGGTGAGATCACATCATTTGGTATCAAAGCCAGGTTCTATTGGTTTGTTTTCTACTTTATATTTCATTCGTATCATCTTTTACTTTCTTTCTATTCGTCCTTTCATTTTAATTTCTTCTCTTCATCATTGCATTGTGGTTCATGTTTGTAGTGGATCCTGTCAAAAATTGACTTGGTTGCTACTAATTGATTTTTTAGGGGATCATACGAGTTCTTTAGTTTTTTTTTCTGTTTATTCATACTTTGCATCATTTGTTCCTAAAAACAAAAGGAAGCAAAAACAAAAGCAAAAAAAAAAAAAAAAAAAAAAAAAAAAAAAAAAAAAAAAAAAAAAAAAAAAAAAAAAAAAAAAAAAAAAAAAAAAAAAAAAAAGAAATCGCAAAAAAAAAGTACAAAAAAAGATAAAAAAAAAGGGTAAAAAAAAGCGCAAAAGAAAAGACAAAAAAAAGGAACGCAAAGTAAATTATAATTCTTGTTAGTTTTCTTTATTTTCATTTCCTTTTCTATTTACGTACTACTAGCATTGTTCATCTTGTTATATTTGGTTTTGTCAAATCTCTTCTTAAAGTTGTTTGGTATGTTTTGAATTCCTCAAGGCCACAAGCCCACTTGATTTTGATTTCTTTTAGTTTGTTTTGAACTTTAAGAGTTAAAAAGAGTGGTAAAAGGCGGTGTGGTAAGATCATTAGAGGTTAAAAGCCAAACACAACATACACGAGAATCGAGTGAACATAATTTTGAGTGAAACACGTAAGGGAGTGCGGGGAGGAAATAATATTTTTATTGTTATTACTTTTTGTCTTCTATTTTGTAGCAAAAAAAATGACGGATGAGCAACCTCCTCCTAATCTTCAAGTTCAAGCCATGATGGAGGAAATGCGACGATTGATGAGAACGGAATTCAACCAAATTCATGAAAGAATGGACCGATTGGAGACTGAAAGACCACAACGTATCCGCACGCCATCACAAGTTTCATATGAAAATCATGACGACGATGGAGGAAGTGACGGATGGGAATCTGAAAGAAGAGCTCCTCGACGAAGGCCCCGAAGAGACAGCAATTTGAATTCTATCAAGATGAAAATTCCATCGTTTCAAGGAAAGTCAGATCCGGAAGCCTACATCGATTGGGAAACTAAAATGGAGTTCATCTTTGATTGCCATGACTACTCCAATCGTAAAAAAAGTAAAACTCGCCGTTGTTGAATTTTCTGATTATGCACTAACATGGTGGGATCAACTTGTGATTAGTAGGCGAAGAAACGAAGAAAGACCCATTGATACATGGGAAGAAATGAAAAGGGTCATGAGACGACGTTTTGTACCAAGTCACTATTATCGTGACCTTCACAATAAGCTCCAAGGGTTGAAGCAAGGAAGTAAGTCTGTTGATGATTATTTCAAGGAAATGGAGGTTACCATGATCCGAGCCAACATTCTAGAGGATCGAGAAGCTACCATGGCCAGGTTGTTAAATGGCCTCAATTATGAAATTCGTGATCGTGTTGAGATGCACCATTATGTGGAGATTGAAGACATGGTCCACATGGCGGTTAAAATTGAAAATCAACTCAAGAGAGGGGGTGGATCAAGAACGAATACCTGGAAGGCGGGTAGCTCCAAAAGGCCTGAAAGTTCATCATCTTTTAATCCCAAATCTGGTCCAAAACCAACAAGCCCTTCCAAGGAGAAAGGTAATTCTGATGCTCCTAAAACTCGTGACATAAAATGTTTTAAGTGTCTTGGCAGGGGTCACATTGCAAGTCAATGTCCAAATAAGCTTGTAATGGTGCTTAGAGAAAATGGAGAAATTGAAACAGATTCTTCCGAATCATCACAAGAAGCCACGGATGGTGAAGAAGAGATGGCTGTAGAAGGAGAATTGTTGGTTGCAAGGCGAGCCTTAAGCACTCATTCCAAGGAAGAAGATGATGCACAAAGGGAAAACCTCTTTCACACTCGGTGTTATGTTGAAGGCAAGGTATGTAGTGTTATCATTGATGGTGGGAGTTGTACTAATGTGGCTAGTGTTTCCATGGTTGAAAAGCTAGGATTGCCGACGATGAAGCATCAAAAGCCATATAAACTCCAATGGCTTACTGATAGTGGTGAGGTGCGTGTGACGAAACAAGTGTTGGTGTCATTTCGCATTGGTAAGTATGAAGACGAGGTGTTGTGTGATGTGGTACCTATGCAAGCAAGTCATTTGCTACTTGGTAGGCCATGGCAATACGATCGGCATGTGAAACATGATGGCTTCACCAACAAGTACACTCTTGTTCATAAAACCAAAGCCATAACTCTTGTGCCGATGTCACCGAGTCAAGTTTATGAAGATCAAGTCCGACTTCAAAGGGATGTGAAAAACAAAGAAGGTGAGCCTAATGAAAATAATGAACACAAAAAAGGTTCAAATGAAAAACAAAAAGATAAGAAAATATTTGTGGGTGAAAAGGAAAGTCAATATTGTGCATTTGCAAGAAGGAGTGAAATAAAGGAAGCCTTGAATTCGGAGATGTCTTTTGTGCTTCTTTTGATCAAAGAAGCTTATTTAATCACAAATGATTTGGCCGGTATTCTCTCGAGCAAAATTAAATCTCTTTTGCAAGAATTTGAAGACTTGTTTCCCGTGGAAATTCCCAAAGGATTGCCACCAATTCGCGGGATCGAACACCAAATTGACTTTGTTCCAGGATCTTCCATTCCAAACAAGCCGGCGTATAGAACAAATCCGGAAGAAACCAAAGAGTTGCAAAGGCAAGTTAAGGAATTACTTGAGAAAGGATGGATTCGAGAAAGCATGAGTCCGTGTGCGGTTCCCGTATTGCTGGTACCTAAGAAGGATGGATCATGGAGGATGTGTGTAGATTGTCGTGCCATCAACAATATCACGGTAAAGTATCGCCATCCAATCCCTCGATTAGATGATATGCTTTATGAATTGTATGGCTCAAAGTTGTTTTCAAAGATTGATCTAAAGAGCGGGTATCATCAAATTCGCATGAATGATGGTGACGAATGGAAAACAGCTTTCAAAACAAAGCATGGTTTATATGAATGGTTAGTTATGCCTTTTGGGTTAACTAATGCTACAAGTACGTTCATGAGATTAATGAACCATGTTTTGCGTGATTTTATTGGGAAATTTGTGGTCGTTTACTTTGATGATATTTTGATTTATTCTAAGAGTTTGAATGATCATCTTGAGCATCTAACGTGTGTTTTGAGTGTGCTTAGGAAGGAACAGCTTTATGCGAACTGGAAGAAGTGCACTTTTTGTACCGACCACATTGTATTTCTTGGATATGTGGTTAGTTCTCATGGAATATCTGTTGATGAAGAAAAGGAAAAGGCTATTCAAGATTGGCCAACTCCAAAGTGCGTAAGTGATGTGAGGAGTTTTCATGGTCTTGCAAGTTTTTATCGCCGATTTGTGAAAAACTTTAGCACCTTGGCATCACCACTCACCGAAGTGATTAAAAAGAATGTTGGTTTTAAATGGGGCAAAGAGCAAGAGCAAGCTTTTGAAAAACTGAAGTTTCATTTAACTCATGCTCCTTTGCTTTCTTTGCCAAATTTTGATAAAACTTTTGAGATTGAGTGTGATGCATCGGGTGTTGGAATTCGTGCGGTTTTAATGCAAGAAGGAAAACCATTGACATATTTTAGTGAAAAGTTAAGTGGTGCCACTTTAAACTATCCCACATATGATAAAGAGATGTATGCCTTGGTTCAAGCACTAAAAACTTGGCAACACTATTTGTGGACCATGGAGTTTGTCATTCATTCTGATCATGAGTCCTTGAAGTTTCTAAAAGGACAACAAAAGCTCAACAAGAGACATGCTAGGTGGATGGAGTTTCTTGAGACATTTCCATATGTCATCCGATTCAAGAAAGGTAAGGAAAATATTGTGGCTGATGCACTTTCACGAAGGTACTCTTTACTCTCTTCTCTTGACTCTAAAATTCTAGGTTTTGAACAAATCAAAGAGTTGTATCGTGAAGATGTGGATTTTGGTATGATTTTTCAAAGTTGTGAAAAGGGCTCTTTTGCAAAGTTTTTCATACATGATGGATTTTTGTTCAAAGAATCAAAGCTTTGCATTCCAAACACTTCTTTACGTGAACTTTTGGTTTGGGAGGCACATAGTGGAGGTCTTATGGGTCATTTTGGTGTGGCAAAAACATTGAATATTTTGCAGGAACATTTCTTTTGGCCAAAAATGAAAGTTTATGTTGGAAAAGTTTGTGAAAAGTGCATTGTTTGTAAACAAGCAAAATCAAAGGTTCAACCTCATGGTTTATACACTCCTCTGCCTATACCAAGTGAACCATGGGTTGATCTTTCTATGGATTTTGTGTTGGGATTGCCAAAAACTAAAAATGGCAAAAATTCGATATTTGTGGTTGTTGATCGGTTTTCGAAAATGGCGCATTTCATTCCATGCAATCGAACCAATGATGCCTCACATATTTCAGATTTGATTTTCAAAGAAGTGGTTAGATTGCATGGCATGCCAAGAACTATCGTCTCGGATCGGGACACAAAGTTTTTAAGTTACTTTTGGAAAACGTTGTGGGGAAAATTGGGAACAAAGCTTTTGTTACAACTGTCATCCCCAAACGGATGGACAAACCTGAAGTTGTGATATCGTACACTTGGACTTTATTAAGATCAATATTGGGGAGAAATGTGAAAACTTGGGAGCAATGCTTACCCCATGTTGAGTTTGCATATAATCGAAATGTGCATTCTGCTACTAAGTTTTCACCTTTCGAGATTGTGTATGGATTTAAGCCATTAACTCCTATGGATTTAACTCCTTTACCTGTGAATGAGTATTTGAATTTAGATGGTAGGAAGAAGGCGGAATTTGTCAAGCAAATCCATGAGCAGGCAAAACACAACATTGAAGAGCGCACCAAGAAGTATGAACAACAAGCAAACAAGGGAAAAAGAAAGATTATTTTTGTACTAGGAGATTGGGTGTGGCTTCATTTGCGGAAGGAACGGTTTCCAACAAAACGGAAGTCAAAGTTAATGCCAAGAGGAGATGGACCATTTCAAGTGTTGCAGAAAATCAATGACAATGCTTACAAACTTGATCTTCCAGATGAGTATAATGTTCATGATGTTTTTAATGTATCTGACTTGACTCTGTTTGATGCAGGTGAAGATTTGAGGACAAATCACTTTCAAGAGGAGGGGAATGATGAGAACCTGTCCAGGGACCGAGATGACGAAGATCCGTTAAGGTGGAAGATCGGACCTATCACAAGATCAAAATCCAAGATGTTCCAGGATGCTCTCAATGGAATGATTAAATATTGTCGGAATCAAGCTCCCGTTTGTTCGCAAAACAACCAAGCACGCTTCCT
Organism: Centrapalus pauciflorus; assembly: GCA_020465985.1. Classification (NCBI taxonomy): domain Eukaryota; kingdom Viridiplantae; phylum Streptophyta; class Magnoliopsida; order Asterales; family Asteraceae; genus Centrapalus; species Centrapalus pauciflorus. The sequence goes on from JAANYP010002518.1 coordinate 95,147, forward strand.
AATGTTGATCCAAGTTGAAGACTAATATTAGTCAAAGTTTTGGAGCCCAAGTTCTCACTTTAATCCACAAAAGCCCAAAAATAAATAAAATTCGGCCAAGCCCACCCATGTGCATTGTTTTGGCCATAACTTCCTCATTTTAAGCCCAATTTGAGTGAAATAAAATCCCACTTCAACCTTAGCCTTTTTCCTATATTTTCAAGAATAAAAAGGGCCCAAAATATGTCCTTAGCCACATCCATGAATCTGCCCATAAAGGTGTCCATGTTAAAGAACTTGTCAAAGATTAAATTCAAGGCATTTTGAAGGTTTTCTCAACATTATGGTCATTTACTTGGAGGAGATAAAGAGATAGAAGTTACTTGCATGATTAATACCTACTAGAAGCTTCAGTGGTGAAATGTCAATAATGCCCTTTTGATAAGTAGTCTTGCTTATTTGATAGCTTATCGTGATAGCTTGTGCAACTTATCTAGATAAGTAGTTGGTCTTATATTTTCTCCTATAAATAGGCACTCAATGTAACCATTTCAATCATCCTTCATTTTTGAGTAAAATTGTGAGTTTTTAACTCTTATTGTTCCTTACGAACTTTCAGAACTTATCGAGTGTTTTAGCTTGTGGCGTTCGAAACTTATCAATCAACTTGGTGGGGTTGATTGTGGCGTTCTCTATACCAAAGTTCTTGCCTCGTATATAGGCAACGGGTCGCGGTTCCACTTATACCAAGGTTCTTGTCTTGTTTATAGACAATGGGTCGCGGTCCTATCCAAGTTACTTGAAACAACCATTAGAACGATCGGGCAATCGTGATCTATCACACATTCCTCGGGTGAGATCACATCAATGCAGCAGCAGTTGTCCCGTTTCAACAGTGTCTATAATACGTTCCTAACATACAATTAAGTAATCGAGGAACAAGCAGCAGCAGATGTTTCCATACAAGTCACTAACAATCACCAATAAGTACCGAAACATATGCAAGTAAGTAATGCAATCTGTCACTCACAGCGGTCCTGAGCAATGCAAGTAGTCATGGAACATTCAGCAGCAGTTGTCCAGTTTCAGCAGTCTCTATCATACGTTCCTAACATACAACTAATTAATAAAGGAACAAGCAGCAACATATGTTTCCATACAATTAAGTAATACAATAAGTACCGAAACATAGGCAACTAGGAAATGCAATCTTACACTCACAGCGGTCCTGAACAATGCAAGTAATCAAGGAACATGCAGCAGTAGTTGTCCAGTTTCAGCAGTGTTTATCATACGTTCCTAACATACAATTAAGTAATCAAGGAACAGGCGGAATCAGATGTTTCCACACAAGTCAGTAACAATCACCAATAAGTACCAAAATAGATGCAAGTAAGTAATGCAATCTGTCACTCACACCGGTCCTGAGCAATGCAAGTAATCATGAAACATGCAGCAGCAGTTGTCCAGTTTCTGCAGCGTCTATCAAACGTTCCTAACATACAATTAAGTAATCGAGGAACAAGCAGCATATGATTCCATACAAGTCAGTAAGAATCACCAATAATTACCGAAACATATGCAAGTAAGTAATGCAATCTGTCACTCACAGCGGTCCTGAGCAATGCAAGTAGTCATGGAACATGCAGCAGCAGTTGTCCAGTTTTAGCAGTGTCTATAATACGTTCCTAACATACAATTAAGTAATCGAGGAACAAGAAGCAGTAGATGTTTCCATACAAGTCAGTAAGAATCACCAATAAGTACCGAAACATATGCAAGTAAGTAATGCAATCTGTCACTCACAGCGGTCCTGAGCAATGCAAGTAGTCATGGAACATGCAGCAGCAGTTGTCCCGTTTCAACAGTGTCTATAATAAGTTCCTAACATACAATTAAGTAATCGAGGAACAAGCAGCAGCAGATGTTTCCATACAAGTCAGTAACAATCACCAATAAGTACCAAAACATATGCAAGTAAGTAATGCAATCTGTCACTCACAGCGGTCCTGAGCAATGCAAGTAGTCATGGAACATTCAGCAGCATTTGTCTAGTTTCAGCAGTCTCTATCATACGTTCCTAACATACAACTAACTAATAAAGGAACAAGCAGCAACATATGTTTCCATACAATTAAGTAATACAATAAGTACCGAAACATAGGCAACTAGGAAATGCAATCTTTCACTCACAGCAGTCCTGAACAATGCAAGTAATCAAGGAACATGCAGCAGTAGTTGTCCAGTTTCAGCAGTGTTTATCATACGTTCCTAACATACAATTAAGTAATCAAGGAACAGGCGGAATCAGATGTTTCCATACAAGTCAGTAACAATCACCAATAAGTACCAAAATAGATGCAAGTAAGTAATGCAATCTGTCACTCACAGCGGTCCTGAGCAATGCAAGTAGTCATGGAACATGCAGCAGCAGTTGTCCAGTTTCCGGAGTGTAACATCCAAGTTACCACAAACAGTACACGTCATAAAATTTCATTTCATTAAGTAATAAATATTACTAATTGTTTGATACCACAGGTCCATCAGCCTGAATACTTAATTACAACAATAAGTTAAAGATCAAATGGTGGTCTAAACTAGCTTCTAAATCTTCAATCAGAGTGCGGAAGACTGAACAAGCTACCCGAGACCGCATCATCTTTTCAAAATAGGCGTCAGCAAAAAAATCCAAAAGTCTGCTATTCATCAAATGTCCAGATTCACTTAGCCTGGGACGGACTACCTGCTATGGTCTTGCCCTTATCAGCTTTTCCTGAAAAAGAGTTGTCATGACAGAGTAAGCTAACATTGCTTAGTGAGTAAACAGAGTTCCATTAGTTACCACACATATATAACATACTATCAGCTCCTATAGGCAAGTCACTACGTCAGAGACGACAAAAAGGTTGGGAGACAACCCAGTTTGTATTCCCCTGTGTACGGCCGAAGCCCTACGGGAAATGTATGGAAACAAGTCATATAGGAAAGGAATCTGCAGAATTCCCGACGAGATCTCACATTCGGTCCTGTCGGATAATGCAGCATGCAGCGGCAAATATATCAACAGTCAAGTAAGCAGTAAGCATGATAAGTATTTACATAAAATGTAAAAGTGAACATGCAATCAAGGCAATTCAAGTGTCTAGCTTCAGTAATGTCAAAAGTACGTTTCTATGATACAATATAGTATTAAAGAAACATGCAGCAACAATCGGAAGTTTCCATACAGTCGATGACATTCACCAATAAGTATCGAAACATATGCAAGTAATTAATGAAATCTGTCACTCACAGTAGTCCTTGGTCAGATAATGCTTAACGAATTAAGCTGTTCAGTCTACTCTGTCAAATCGGCAGGTTCCTGCAGTTCAGTTTCAAGTCTGGTATATTAATGTCAAGTCTGTAACATGATCTATATAACCCTAGTTACACACTCAGGTTATTGTCATCTCTTACTGTCGAGTCTGAGGTAGTTCCTATCGTCCCAAAGTGAGTCTATTCTTATCAGATTAATACGATCAATCTAATTACAGATGTGTGGCCTTGAAACAAAGCCAATCGTATTACTTGCAAGGTGAATCATAACATACAATTTTTAAGGGTTCATACAGAGTCTGTTAATTTATTTGTGCATAAAATAGTTATGTATCTGGAACTTGTGAGTTTTATCAATATCAAAGGATACTTTCAATTACAATAGGTTGTTTAATAACTTAATCTGATTTAGAAATTAATCTTAGGCTTGGAACAAGAACCAGATTTGATTATGGCAAATTCATATATGGATAGGCAGATTCGAGAGGGACCCTTCGAATCTAATGGATAGATTCGAGACACACATAAAAGAGATTAGGTTCGAACTATGCATAGACTCGAAAGCCCACACAGATTCGAATGCCAACAATCAGATTCGAAGCAAATAGATTCTAAGACAGATTTAAAGTACATAGACTCGAAGACTTATATAGATTCTAAGGCATGCACAGACTCGAACAAGGGACATAAACTCGAAACATACACATAGAGTCGAAGCACATCTCGAGTCTAGGGGGGGGGGGGAACAGATTCGAATTCATACTTTCGAGTCTATACTTTGAAGATCTCGAATTTGATCATCAATTTCCCAGATTTTTGCTACTAAACATGAACATAAATGAGGGAATAATAGTTACTAACCTTTGTCCAAGCTATATCCTTCGACTATAGATGATTTCCAAGCAAAAACAAGTCCTAAACAAGAGTAAATCAGCTTCGATTGAAGAGGTTATGAGCAAACTCGAATTCGCTCATCAAAACCGAACTAAAAGTTAGAAAAAGGGTTGATTTTACCTTAAATCCGTACGAAATCAAACATGCAATGGTAGATTCGTGTAGAGCTCGACGATATCTAACCGATGGCGTATAAATCACGAGAATCCGACGGTTCGATTAGGAGAAATGCTAGAGAGAAGGTGAAGTCTTAGAGAGAGAAGGAGAGAGTTCAAGCTTCCATGTAACATCCAAGTTACCACAAACAGTACACGTCATAATATTTCATTTCATTAAGTAATAAATATTACTAATTGTTTGATACCACAGGTCCATCAGCCTGAATACTTAATTACAACAATAAGTTAAAGATCAAATGGTGGTCTAAACTAGCTTCTAAATCTTCAATCAGAGTGCGGAAGACTGAACATGCTACCCGAGACCGCATCATCTTTTCAAAAAAAGGCGTCAACAAAAGTCCAAACGTCTGCTATTCATCAATGTCCAGATTCACTTAGCCTGGGACGGACTACCTGCTATGGTCTTGCCCTTATCAGCTTTTCCTGAAAAAGAGTTGTCATGACAGAGTAAGCTAACAATGCTTAGTGAGTTAACAGAGTTCCATTAGTTACCACACACATGCCATACTATCAGCTCCTGCCGGCAAGTCACTATGTCCTGAGACAGCAAAAAGGTTGGGAGACAACCCAGTTTGTATTCCCCTATGTAAGGCCGAAGCCCTACGGGAAGTGTATGGAAACAGGTCATATAGGAAAGGAATCTGCAGAATTCCCTCCTGTGAATGGAGATCTCACATTCGGTCCTATCGGATAATGCAGTATGCAGCGGCAAATATATAAACAGTCAAGTAAGCAGTCATGATAAGTATTTACATAAAATGTAAAAGTGAACATGCAATCAAGGCAATTCAAGTGTCTAGCTTCAGTAATGTCAAAAGTACGTTTCTATGATACAATAAAGTATTAAAGAAACATGCAGCAACAAACGGAAGTTTCCATACAGTCGATGACATTCACCAATAAGTATCGAAACATATGCAAGTAATTAATGAAATCTGTCACTCACAGTGGTCCGTAGTCAGATAATGCTTAACGAATTAAGCGGTTCAGTTTACTCTGTCAAATCGGCGGTTTCCTGCAGTTCAGTTTCAAGTCTGGCATATTAATGTCAAGTCTGTAACATGATCTATCCATATAACCCTAGTTATATAATTAGGTTATTGTCAATTCTGGCTGTCGAGTCTGAGGTAGTTCCTATCGTCCCAAGGTGAGTCTATTCTTATCAGATTAATACGATTCATCTAATTATAGATGTGTGGCCTTGAAATAAAGCCAATCGTATTACTAGCTAGGTGATACACGACATACAATTCATACAGAGTCTGTTACTTTATTTGTGCATATAATAGCTATGCATCTTGAACTTATGAGTTTTTATCATAATCAAAAGATACTTTTAATTACAATAGGTTGCTTAATAACTTAATCTGATTTAGGAATTAATCTTAGGCTTAAAACAAAACCAAATACGAATATAGAGGGACAGATTCGAAGTACACCCCATTCGAATCTATAGGTTCGAAATAGTACAAGTCGAATCTAATGGATTAGATTCGAAATCCTTATTACATTGCAACCACACCCATAGACTCGAAGCATACTCTTAGAATCAAAGCATATAGACTCGAAATGGGAACTTAGACTCGAAACAGATACATAGACTCGAACATGCCTATAGATTCGAAGCACACAACAGATTCAAAGCCATACTAGATTCGAAGGACACTACACAATTCGAATCTAGTGGCATAGATTCGAAATTCATAAAGATTCGAGGTACTTGAATATCTCGAGTTTGTTCTACTTGTTCAACAATTTTCCAGGTTTTTAACTACGAAATTGAGCAAAAATAAGGGAGTAATAGTCACTAACCTTCGTCCAAGCTGTATCCTTCGACTATAGACGATTTCCAAGCAAAAACAGGTCCTAAACGGGAGCAAATCAGCTTCAAATGAAGGGAATATGAGCAAACTCGAATTTGCTCAACAAAAACCGAAATAAAAGTCAGAAAAATGGTCGATTTTACCTTAAATCCGGACGAAATCTAACATGCAATGATAGATTCGTGTAGAGCTCGACGATCTCTAACCGATGGCGTATAAATCACGAGAATCCGACGGATCGTTTGGGAGAAATTCTAGAGAGAAGGAGAAGTCTTAGAGAGAGAAGGTGAGAGAGTTCAAGGTTTCCAAACTCATGAAATGAGAAGGAATGCCCTATTTATAGGAAAATAGGGAAAATCAGATTTTCTACTGAATTTTCCGGAATTGTCCAACTTTTATTCCCATCAATCTGATTTGCATTTCAGATGAAATTAATAGCAAAGAATTTCTAGATTTGTTATAATTGTCTTTTAGTCCCATTTTTATTCATTTTAGTTCGTTTCGTCATTTTCAGTCTTTAATTTGTCATTTAGCTGAATTTTAATTATTAACTTTATTTCAGCTAATTTTGGGCAACTTTTCATAATTAATTATAACTTAATATAATTAATTATTACAGATTCATATTTTCGGTTAATTACTAATATTTGGATTAAAATTGCTTTATTATCCAAAGTCTGCTGCTGTAATTTATATTTAATAAATTACGGGCTGTTACAATCTTCCCCCGTTAAATTGATTCCGTCCTCGGAATCGACTAAAACAGGAATAACTTCGGATACTTCTGCCTAATCTCGTCTTCTCGTTCCCAAGTTTGCGCAGATCCCTTATGGTATTTCCATTGAACTAACACCATTGGAATTTCCTTGCTGCGCAATTTCGAAACCTTATGATCGATTATACGCTCGGGCTCTTCTTCGTATCGCAACTGCTCATCAATTTGCACGTCTTTCCAAGGAATCACAGCTTCAGCGTCAGCTAAACACTTTCGAAGATTACTCACATGAAATACATCATGAATCCCAGTCATTTCGGCAGGCAGCTTTAATCTGTAGGCTTGCAATCCTATACGCTCGAGAATTTCAAAAGGACCCACAAATCGAGGGCTCAACTTCCCCCGTTTGCCGAACCTCACTATCCCTTTTCTTGGCGAGACCTTCAACAACACTTTATCACCCACCTCGAACACAATTGGCTTACGTCTTCGATCATGATATTTCTTTTGTCTGTCTTGAGAAGTCTGTATCCGCTGTCGAATCAATTGTAGCTGATCATGGGCTTCTTGCAAAATGGCTAGTCCTGAGATCGGGCGTTCACCTGTTTCCCTCCAACAGGTTGGAGTTCGGCATCGTCGTCCGTACAAAAGCTGATATGGAGGCATACCAATAGTCGAGTGATAACTATTGTTGTAAGCAAATTCTACAAACGGAAGGTGAGTATCCCAACTTCCACCGAGATCAATCACACAGGCGCGTAACATATCTTCTAAGGTCAAAATCGTCCTCTCACTTTGCCCGTCAGTTTCAGGATGATAGGCGGTGCTCATCTTAAGTTCAGTTCCTAGTCCATTCTGAAAAGCCTTCCAAAAACGAGAAGTAAATCTGCTGTCACGGTCCGATACTATAGACAATGGCACACCATGTCTAGTCACGATTTCCTTTACGTACAATTCAGCTAACTTTTCGAGGCGTTCATCTTCACGTATGGGTAGGAAATGGGCTGACTTAGTAAGTCGATCCACTATTACCCATATAGAGTCATGATTCCGCTTAGTCCTGGGCAGCTTCGTCACAAAATCCATGGTTATGTGGTCCCACTTCCATTCCGGGATTGGCAATGGTTGTAGTTCCCCATACGGCTTCTGATGTTTCGATTTGACTTGTAAACAAGTCATGCAATTTTCTACATATCGTCCTACGTCCTTCTTCATTCCAGGCCACCAATATTCCGTTTTCAAATCTTGGTACATTTTAGTAGAACCAGGATGTACCGAAAATTTTGACATATGAGCCTCCGACAGAATTTGATCACGAATTCCTCCTAATCTAGGGACCCATATTCTATTCATGAACCGTCTAAGACCACGATTATCAAGGGTCAGCTTGGTCACATAAGTAACCATGCGTTCAGATTTCAAGTTCTCATCCCGAATGGCTTCGGTTTGAGCGGCAATAATCGACTCAGGCAAGGCAGACTCCAAAACAACAGAAGTCAAAGCATAACATTGGCTATAATGGTCTTGTCCGGTTTTGCGGCTTAGGGCATCTGCTACTATGTTTGCTTTACCTGGATGGTAAAGGATCTCACAATCATAGTCTTTAATCAATTCCATAGATCGCCTTTGTCGCATATTCAGCTCTTTTTGGTCAAATATATACTTCAGACTCTTGTGATTCGTGTACAATTTACACCTGGTCCCGTACAGATAATGCCGCCAAATCTTCAATGCAAAGGTTACGGCTGCGAGCTCCAAGTCATGCGTCGGGTAATTCTTTTCGTGCGTCTTTAGCTGCCTTGATGCGTAGGCAATTACTTTATCCCTTTGCATCAGTACACAGCCTAACCCCATCTTAGAAACATCACTATAAACTACAAAATGATCATTTCCCTCGGGTAAGGCCAAAATCGGTGCTTCAATCAGCTTACGCTTCAGGGTCTCAAAGGCTCGATCTTGAGATTCATTCCATTCAAACTTAACCTCCTTCTTCGTCAGACTGGTTAAAGGTACCGCAATATTGGAGAAATCACGGATAAATCTTCGGTAATAGCCCGCTAAACCCAAGAAACTCCGAACTTCAGATACATTTTTCGGCGCTTCCCACTTCTGAACCGTATCAACCTTTGATGGATCTACGGCTATTCCCTCGCCTGAGACAATATGTCCTAAAAATTGCACCTGGCGTAATCAGAATTCACATTTGGAGAATTTTGCGTAGAGTCGCTCCTTTCGTAGCAATTCTAGCATTTCTCGCAAATGCTTCGCATGGTCAGATTCAGACTTAGAGTAAATCAAGATGTCATCAATGAAGACTATCACAGATTTATCTAGCATTGGTCTACATACCCTATTCATGAGGTCCATAAATGCGGCCGGGGCATTTGTGAGACCGAACGGCATTACTAGAAACTCAAAATGGCCGTAACGAGTACGAAATGCAGTCTTCGGTACGTCAGACTCAAATACCTTGAGTTGATGATATCCAGATCGGAGATCAATCTTTGAGAAGTAACTAGCCCCTTGCAATTGGTCAAACAAGTCGTCAATTCTTGGCAGAGGGTATCGGTTCTTGATAATTACCTTATTTAACTCCCGATAATCGATACACATGCGAAAGGTACCATTCTTCTTCTTAACGAAAAGAACCGGAGCACCCCAAGGAGAAGTACTCGGACAAATAAACCCTTTTTCCAATAATTCCTGCAACTGACTCATCATTTCCTTCATTTCATTCGGAGCAAGCCGGTAAGGAGCTTTCGCGATAGGAGCAGCACCCGGTACAAGGTCAATATGGAATTCGATTTGACGATCTGGTGGCAAACCAGAGATGTCATCCGGGAATACATCAGGGAATTCTTGGACTACAGGTACTTCAGATACGGTCTTTTTAACTTCTTTAGCATCTATGGCATAGGCTGAATAGGCGGAACAACCTTTGCTTAGGCACTTTCGGGCTTTCATTACAGAGATGAGACCTAAATTTCGAGTCTTTCTATCGCCATAAACATAACGTTCACTTCCTTCGGGGGTTCTAATTCTAATTATCCTTTTAGCACAAAGGATTTCAGCATTATTCGTCATAAGCCAGTCCATTCCTATAATAACATCGAATTCTCTAATCCACATCGGTATCAAGTCAACGTCCGAGGAGAGGTCATCAATCACTAGCTTACAGGAACGAAAGACTCTATTCACAGTCACAAAATTCGAGCTAGGAGTTTCTATGTCTAAGGGTGCAGGTAACATCACAGGGGCAAAATCAAACTGTTTAGCAAACTTTTTAGACACATACGACAGATTAGAGCCAGAGTCGAATAGGATTAAAGCAGGCATAGAGTTAACAAGAAATGTACCCATGACGACATCAGCAGTCTCCTTTGCCTCTTCGGCTGTCATCTGGAAAGATCTTGGCTGATTCCTCGGGGCAGAAGAACCTTTGACTGATTGCTGAGGTGAAGATGCAGGCGGAGGAACAAATCGAGGTCGGGTACAGTCTCTAGCATGGTGCCCCAACGTAATGCAGTTTCGGCAAGCCTCACTGCGCTTGGGACATTCCGATCGGTCGTGACCATTCTGCCTGCAGCAATAGCACTTAACGAATGCAGGATCGCACTTTCCTTCATGAATCTGTTTGCAGCGAGGACAAGCAAACCTTGGTGTAGAGGTCACAGCATAAGATTTAGCCTTCTTGGAAGACTGCTTATCTCCCTTCTTCGAACTTTCATTCTTCTTTTCAGCTTTCTCAGATTTTTCCTTCTTACTAGATTTAACAATAAAAGGACATGCTCGCTTAGGATAGATTTCAAGTTCACCTACCCTAGCAATTTCAACCGCTTCGATATAACTTCTCGGTCTACCGGACTTCACAAACTTCCGGATTTCTCGATCCAGACCATCCACAAACAAATCCCTTCTCCTTTCATCAGTATCGACAGGGTGATCAGATAATAGCGAGAGCCTGGTAAATTCCAGCTCATAATCTGTTACGGACTTTGTACCTTGCTGAAAAGATAGCAGGGATTTCTCCATCTGGCGCTTAACATCCTGAGGGCAGTATTTCTCCTTCAGATGAATCTTGAATTGATCCCAAGTAATGGATTTCTCCATTGCTTCAGACATGGGATTCGTATTCCACCATCGACCAGCTCCATCTTCTAACATCCCTGTTTCAAACGTGACCTTGTCTTCTTCATTACACTTAGAGAGTTTAAACGCTTTCTCCACATTAGAAACCCAGTCCATAGCTTTTACAGGATCCGATGACCCCGCAAACGTACGAGCCCCACATTTCTTAAAGTCTACGAACGTACACTCTCGTCCCACCTTAACGTGATGGTCAGAGGAATCAGTCTCACTGTCATCAGAGGGCTCCTGTCTATGTTTCCTCTTCCGATCCTTTTTGGGCATCGCCAACATCTCTTCCCTATATTTCAACTCTAGCTCCTGTAACTTAAGTTCCCGCAACCTAAGTTCTTCTTCCCGGCGCTTAAATTCAATTTCACGCTGGTTCTCCTCATCAGTCTGCATCACTGCTTTACCCTTAGTCAGCAAGTCCTTAATTTCCTTAAATCGGTCTTCAACTGCCATATCAGTCTGCAGTCGGTTCCTATCCATCATAAGCTACATTTGCCTACGATTTTCCTCATTCAACCTATGAACGAGATCAATCAATTGAGCCTGCTGGGGAGGCACAGGCGTAGCAGTACTGCTTGAGTCATTAGCAGTATTTTCAGGGTCAGTGCCTAAGTCCTCTACATGAACAGATTCTTTGTGTTAATCAGCTGCAGTATCAGCAGCTTTACCAACAGTCGAGGTACCAGCAACATTTGGATTCTTATCAGCCATTGGCTGAAAATATAAAGGAAATAACTATTATTTCCTGATTCAAATAAGCACGATTCGAGTCATAATTCCTACGTCAGATAATCACATCTAAGTTTATAGATATGAAGGCAGTCAGTCAGGCTGGCACAAAGTCAAGTCAAAGTCAAGTCAGTATCAAGCAGTCAATCCCTCCCCCATCCTATCAGTCATCATTTGCCTATCTTAGGTCAAGTTGTGTGGGTAGTCCTTTACTAATTTGGTTACCCTAGGCCTCGGTGACTTGTTCGGGAATTCAGAGTCACATAGTCCATATCATACCAGTAGTTTAAGTATCGGGTGGCCAATCCGATGATTAAACTGCTGCTCTGATACCAACTTTGTAACATCCAAGTTTCCACAAACAGTACACGTCATAATATTTCATTTCATTAAGTAATAAACATTACTAATTGTTTGATACCACAGGTCCATCAGCCTGAATACTTAATTACAACAATAAATTAAAGATCAAATGGTGGTCTAAACTAGCTTCTAAATCTTCAATCAGAGTGCGGAAGACTGAACAAGCTACCCGAGACCGCATCATCTTTTCAAAATAGGCGTCAGCAAAAAAGTCCAAAAGTCTGCTATTCATCAAATGTCCAGATTCACTTAGCCTGGGACGGACTACCTGCTATGGTCTTGCCCTTATCAGCTTTTCCTGAAAAAAAGTTGTCATGACAGAGTAAGCTAACATTGCTTAGTGAGTAAACAGAGTTCCATTAGTTACCACACATATATAACATACTATCAGCTCCTGTCGGCAAGTCACTACGTCAGAGACGGCAAAAAGGTTGGGAGAGAACCCAGTTTGTATTCCCCTGTGTAAGGCCGAAGCCCAACGGGAAATGTATGGAAACAAGTCATATAGGAAAGGAATCTGCAGAATTCCCTCCTGTGAATGGAGATCTCACATTCGGTCCTGTCGGATAATGCAGTATGCAGCGGCAAGTATATCAACAGTCAAGTAAGCAGTAAGCATGATAAGTATTTACATAAAATGTAAAAGTGAACATGCAATCAAGGCAATTCAAGTGTCTAGCTTCAGTAATGTCAAAAGTACGTTTCTATGATACAATATAGTATTAAAGAAACATGCAGCAACAATCGAAAGTTTCCATACAGTCGATGACATTCACCAATAAGTATCGAAACATATGCAAGTAATTAATGAAATCTGTCACTCACAGTAGTCCGTAGTCAGATAATGCTTAACGAATTAAGCTGTTCAGTTTACTCTGTCAGTTCGGCGGTTTCCTGCAGTTCAGTTTCAAGTCTGGTATATTAATGTCAAGTCTGTAACATGATCTATATAACCCTAGTTACACACTCAGGTTATTGTCATCTGTCGAGTCTAAGGTAGTTCCTATCGTCCCAAAGTGAGTATATTCTTATCAGATTAATACGATTCATCTAATTATAGATGTGTGGCCTTGAAATAAAGCCAATCGTATTACTAGCTAGGTGATGCACGACATACAATTCATACAGAGTCTGTTACTTTATTTGTGCATATAATAGCAATGCATCTTGAACTTATGAGTTTTTATCATAATCAAAAGATACTTTTAATTACAATAGGTTGCTTAATAACTTAATCTGATTTAGGAATTAATCTTAGGCTTAAAACAAAACCAAATACGAATATAGAGGGACAGATTCGAAGTACACCTCATTCGAATCTATAGGTTCGAAATAGTACAAGTCGAATCTAATGGATTAGATTCGAAATCCTTATTACATTGCAACCACACCCATAGACTCGAAGCATACTCTTAGAATCGAAGCATATAGACTCGAAATGGGAACTTAGACTCGAAACAGATACATAGACTCGAACATGCCTATAGATTCGAAGCACACAACAGATTCAAAGCCATACTAGATTCGAAGGACACTACACAATTTGAATCTAGTGGCATAGTTTCGAAATTCATATAGATTCGAGGCACTTGAATATCTCGAGTTTGTTCTACTTGTTCAACAATTTTCCTGGTTTTTAACTACGAATTTGAGCAAAAATAAGGGAGTAATAGTCACTAACCTTCGTCCAAGCTGTATCCTTCGACTATAGACGATTTCCAAGCAAAAACAGGTCCTAAACGGGAGCAAATCAGCTTCAAATGAAGGGAATATGAGCAAACTCGAATTTGCTCAACAAAAACCGAAATAAAAGTCAGAAAAATGGTCGATTTTACCTTAAATCCAGACGAAATCTAACATGCAATGATAGATTCGTGTAGAGCTCGACGATCTCTAACCGATGGCGTATAAATCACGAGAATCCGACGGATCGTTTGGGAGAAATTCTAGAGAGAAGGAGAAGTCTTAGAGAGAGAAGGTGAGAGAGTTCAAGGTTTCCAAACTCATGGAATGAGAAGGAATGCCCTATTTATAGGAAAATAGGGAAAATCAGATTTTCTACTGAATTTTCCGGAATTGTCCAACTTTTATTCCCATCAATCTGATTTGCATTTCAGATGAAATTAATAGCAAAGAATTTCTAGATTTGTTATAATTGTCTTTTAGTCCCATTTTTATTCATTTTAGTTCGTTTCGTCATTTTCAGTCTTTAATTTGTCATTTAGCTGAATTTTAATTATTAACTTTATTTCAGCTAATTTTGGGCAACTTTTCATAATTAATTATAACTTAATATAATTAATTATTACAGATTCATATTTTCGGTTAATTACTAATATTTGGATTAAAATTGCTTTATTATCCAAAGTCTGCTGCTTAAAACGTCAAGTTTATATATATATATATATATATATATATATATATATATATATATATATATATATATATATATATATATATATATATATAATTTTCCAGCTTTTTCGAAGGTTTTTCGGCCTACTTTGAGGCTGTTTTTGACCAAGCTCCAAAATGTTTTAGACTTTGGTTTTCTAGGACATTAAACTAATATATACAAAGGATTTTTAGAATCAAGAACGGCCATTTTTCGAGATGTTTAGGTTGGTGAAAAAGCTCGTTAAAAACCCTATGTTGGCCATTTTTGAGCTGTCAAACTTTCGGTTTCCCAAATAATTTCTGGAGGTCTTAAACTCCAAAATAAATTATGAAAAATTACAGATCTATAGTTAAGACATAGATCTAACTTTTGAGACAAGAATCAACTCATTTCGTTGAGTTATGAATTAGTTATGATTTTTCAAAGTCGATATAAATTTTCTGCCGAAAATCCGTAGTTTATAAACTTAAAACAACTTATGATTCTTGTTGTTTATTCAAAGACTACTTGTATAAAAGTCATAATAGTTATAAAAACACATATATATCACATGTTTTCATAATATTAACACCTTTATAATGTGTGCATATATTCATAAACACTTTTAAAGAAACAACTTAAAAATAAAAACTAGAAACATATAAACTTTAGTTTTTATGAAACTTGTTGTTGTAGGTGATCATATATATTATGCAAGACTTATATAAACATAAATATATGATGAAACAAGTTAGTATTTACTTACTTTAATGTATTTGGAGTATGAAATTGAGAAGAAGTTGGAACTCTTGCAAGATTTGAACCAAGAACACTTGAAGTTCACCAAGAACACTTGGATTTCACCAAGAACACTTGAATGAAAATGTTTGTAGTGTGTGTGTGTGTGGGATCCGGTTTTGAGAGGAGAGAAAGAGATATTTTGGTGTGAAAATAATGAAAAGGAAGCCCTCTATTTATAGGCAAAGTCTTGGTCTTTCAAATGGAGGTGGAGTGTAAGATCATGTTGAAATGAAAGGAGAATGGGGTGTCAAAGATTTGATTATGAAAGGTTATGGAGTTGGGAAATAAAAATTGAAATCAAATCTTGGGTAGTACTACCCTATGACCAGATTTTATGGATTATTTTCATGTATTTATATATATTTTTTTGTATAAAAGTATTTAGAATGTATTCTTGTATTTCCCTTTTCTTGTAAATTCATAAATACTTTTGAATGCATTGTTTTAATAAATTGTTTTAGTCTTGCATAATTAATGTTAAGTAATTGTATTAGTGTATGATTAGTGTCACTAATCATAATTTAATTATGTACTTAGTTGAATTAATCCCTCATATCGTAAATTGATCGGATTAATTGATTTCCCGATTCATCGCACCAATGAATTTGATTCTAATTGAGTTAAATTTTCTAATAAACCTTGTTACTCACTTGATTAATTTCTAATGACCACTGATTAGGCATAATTGACTATTAAATACATATTAGGTCATTGTTGCTAACCTGGTTTAGTGCCGGATGTTACAGTCTCCCCCTGTTAAGGGAATTTCGTCCCGAAATTAGCTCGTGTTCTCCACTTCTTGAGTACTTGAGAACAGGTGAGGGTATTTTTCCCGGAACTGATCTTCGCATTCCCACGTAAACTCAGGACCTCGCTTAGAGTTCCATCTGACTTTTATTATCGGGATCCGATTGTGCTTGAGTTTCTTGACTTCTCGGTCCATTATTTCTACAGGTAGCTCAATGAAGTTCAACTTATCGTCTAACTCCAGCTCGTCCATGGGTATAACGAGTTATTCATCAGCCAGACACTTCTTAAGATTGGACACGTGGAAGGTATTATGGACGCTATTAAGCTCTGGGGGTAGATCGAGTCGGTAAGCTACCAGGCCAATTCTTTTGGTGATCTTGAATGGTCCAATATAACGAGGATTGAGTTTTGCTCGTTTCCCAAAACGGATTACGCCCTTCCAAGGCGATACTTTTAACATTACTTGATCTCCCTCTTGGAACTCCAAATCCTTCCGTCGAACGTCTACATAACTTTTCTGCCGATCCCGCGCAATTTTTAACCGTTTACGAATCTGGGCTATCTTTTCTGTAGTCTCCTGGATGATTTCCGGTCCAGTAATCTGACTATCTCCTACTTCAGCCCAACAAAGAGGTGATCGACACCTTCGCCCGTAGAGTGCCTCGAATGGGGCGGTCTTAATGCTCGAGTGATAGCTGTTGTTATAGGAAAACTCGACTAATGGCAGGTGCCTGTCCCAACTTTTGCCAAAATCGATGACACATGCCCTTAACATGTCTTCCAAAGTCTGAATCGTCCTTTCACTCTGACCATCCGTTTGCGGGTGGTAGGCTGTGCTCATATCTAGACGTGTACCCAGTGCTTCTTGCAATGACTGCCAAAATCTTGATGTGAACCGGCTGTCCCTGTCTGATATAATTGATACAGGTACTCCATGTCTTGAGACGACTTCTTTAAGATAGATTTGTGTTAACTTATCCATCTTATCAGTCTCCTTGATTGGCAGGAAATGTGCGGTTTTGGTAAGTCGATCCACAATCACCCAAATAGTGTCATAACCTCCAGAAGTTTTTGGCAACTTGGTGATGAAATCCATGGTGATGTTTTCCCACTTCCACTGGGGTATTTCTGGTTGAACTAGCAATCCTGATGGTTTTTGGTGCTCAGCCTTAACCTTCAAACATGTTAAGCACTTGCTGACATAGGTAGCAATGTCAGCCTTCATGTTTGGCCACCAGTACATTTCTTTCAAGTCGTGATACATTTTATCTGACCCTGGATGGATAGCATATCTTGTCTTATGCCCTTCATCCATGACCAGCTTCCTTACTCCTCCGAGTTTTGGTAGCCAAATTCTGCCCATGAAGTATCGACATCCATCTGGCTTAATTTCAAACTGCTTATCCATACCTCTCAAGGCTTCATCCAGTAGATTACCCTCCTTAACTGCTTCTTCTTGTGCCTTGCGGACTTGAGATTTTAGGTTTGACTGTGTAGTCATGATCAAAGCTCGGACTCTCAAGGGTTTAACCCGTTCCTTTTGGCTCAGGGCATCGACCACGACATTCGCCTTCCCCGGATGATAACGAATTTCGCAGTCATAATCGCTAAGTAGTTCAACCCAACGACGTTGCCTCATGTTTAACTCTTTCTGATTCAGAATATGCTGAAGGCTTTTATGGTCTGTGAATACCGTGCACTTAGTTCCATACAGGTAGTGCCTCCATATTTTGAGAGCAAACAGCACTGCTCCAAGCTCTAAGTCATGAGTCGTATAATTCACCTCGTGAATTTTGAGCTGTCGTGATGCGTAAGCAATGACTTTATCCCTTTGCATGAGCACACAACCTAATGCATTGTGTGAGGCATCACAGTAGACCACAAAATTCTCAGTCCCTTCAGGTAAGGACAGAATTGGTGCACTACACAATCTTTGCTTTAACTGCTGAAACGCCTTTTCTTGCTCTTCACCCCAGATATACTTTACATCCTTCCGAGTCAATTTTGTTAAGGAACCTGCTATCTTTGAGAAGTTTTCGATAAATCGTCAATAATAACCGGCAAGTCCTAGAAATTGGCGGATTTCCGTGGGGGTTCTAGGAGTCGCACAGTTCTTTATGGCCTCGATTTTTGATGGATCAACTTGGATTCCCTGGCTGTTGATCACATGTCAAAGGAATTTAACTTCTCGCAACCAAAATTCACATTTTGAAAATTTGGCGTATAACTGTTCCTTCTCTAACAACTCCAAGATCAGCTTGAGATGTTGTTCATGCTCCTCCTTATTTCTGGAATAGATGAGAATATCGTCTATGAACACTATTACAAATTTGTCCAGATATGGTTTACACACTCGATTCATGAGGTCCATGAATACGGCTGGTGCGTTGGTCAAACCGAATGGCATTACCTGGAATTCGTAATGTCCGTATCGAGTTCTGAATGCTGTCTTGGGAATGTCTTCTTCCCGAACCTTTACTTGATGATAACCGGATCGCAGATCAATCTTAGAGTAGAAGCTAGATCCCTGTAGTTGGTCAAACAGGTCGTCAATTCTGGGAAGAGGGTAGCGGTTCTTTACCGTTAACTTGTTTAGCTCTCGGTAGTCTATGCACATCCTGAAGGATCCGTCTTTCTTTTTAACGAACAAGACCGGAGCTCCCCAAGGTGAGGAACTTGGTCGAATGAATCCTTTATCCATCAACTCTTGTAATTGATTGGATAGCTCTTGCATCTCAGAAGGGGCGAGTCTATATGGGGCTCTTGCGACCGGTGCAGCTCCCGGCACCAAATCGATTTGAAACTCTACTTGCCTAGTTGGCGAAAGTCCAGGCAAATCTTCCGGAAAGACCTTCGGATAGTCACAAACCACTGGAATATCCTCGAGTCGCTTCTCCTCCGACTCTTTTTCTACAATTTGCACCAGTACTGCATGACAACCTTTCCTAAGGCACTTTAATGTTCTTAGGGCGGATATGACATTCAACTGTCGGTTCTTTCTTTCTCCTTGGACTGTTAGGAACTTCTTCTTGTGGAGTGGTATCCGTACCACTTTCTTACCACACAAAATCTCGGCATGATTGTGTGACAACCCATCCATACCAACTACTACATCAAAACTTCTGAGTTTTATAGGCATCAAGTCTATCTTAAAGGGATGATCTGCCAGCTTCAGTGTGCATTCCTTAATGATACTACTTGCCTCTATTATTTTACCGTCAGCTAGTTCTATAGTATAAGAGTTGTCTAAGGGAAAAGGAGTGGCATTCAATTGCTTACTAAACTTATCAGATATAAAGCTTCTATCAGCCCCAGTATCAAAGAGTACGTAAGCATAAATGTCATTTAAAAGAAACGTACCTGATACTACGTGGGGATCTTGACGAGCGTCACCTGCTCCTAACACAAAAGCTCTCCCCTGAGCTCCTCCACCATTCCTCAACTTCGAGCACTCACTCTTGAAGTGCCCAATAACTCCACATTCAAAGCAGCCTCTTTGATTGCCGCCATTGACGCCCGGGGTTCCAAACTTACAGTCTTTGGTCATATGGCCAATACGCTTGCATTTTCCACAAGTTGGGCAGGGACCCTTGTTGTGATGAAAGGTGCATTGGGTGCAGTAAGGCTTGGTACCCGTGTAGCCTTTTCTTGACTCAGTTCCTGCTACATAAGCCCTGATGGTCTCGGGCTTCTTGGATTGTGAACCTGTGTTCTTTCCATACTTGTCTTCCCACTTTCTCTTGTTTTCCCCGGCTTTGGCTTCATTCCTCCGGGACACTTGATCCATCAGATTGTTGGCCATCCTGATGGCATCCTGTATGGTGGATGGGTTGGAGGCAGTGACATTACCTTGAATTTGAGGAGCGAGTCCCCAAATGTAACGTTCGATTTTCTTGTACTCCGGGGTCACCATCTGAGGGCATAGAGTACTCAGTTCATGAAATCGGTTGGTGTACCCCGCTACATCCGTTCCCTTCATCGACAGGTTCCAGAACTCCGATTCCATCTTCTGAAGTTCGTTTCTCGGACAGTACTCGTCTGTCATCATTTGCTTCAACGCCGACCATGTGAGCTGGTAGCCTTCATCAATACTTACAGACTGGACATAGGAATTCCACCATGTGAGGGCGCTATCTTGTAGAGTGTGAGTAGTGAACTTCACCTTATCTCCTTCAGTACATCCGCTGACACGAAAGAAAGATTCTAGCTTCTCAAACCACCGTATCAAGCCAACGGCTCCTTCGGTTCCGTTGAAGTACCGGGGTTTGCAACTTAAAAATCCTTTAATTCCACAACCTTTTGCGTGGATTTCAGTTCCTCACGTGGTGCGGCTAGCACCACCATCTCCATTAGCTGAGCTATTCCTATTTGCCTCATACGTGCCTATAGCGGCAGCCACTCTTTGTGCGACTAGCTCTTCAATGTCAGCAGCGTTCATTGCTCGTTTCGGCGGCATTATCTTAAAATTTTAAAGAAAAAGCATAGTGTAAGAAGTTGAATCTTAAAGAGGTAAATTTTCCTTAAAGCACAACACTATAATCATCAAAGATAGATAGAAGTGCACTAAGTGTGGGAGTGATCAGGGGTCTCTCCCTTTTCCATCGCGTTGAGGCGCTGAGTCAGCTCCTCGATCCGAGCTTGGCTTTCGGCTAGTTGCTGCCGAAGCTCATTTGGGCCATCCTGTTGGATGGTGAGAGCATGCTGGTTAGCCCAGTAGATGTTGGAGTTTTGTAACTCCTCCCGCTCTAAACGAGCGATCATCCCCCCGATATCTTGGTTAAGGGACCGAATCTGGTGATCATGCCTGGTAGACCGTGCTACCAAGAGTGGTATGGTTTGTTCGGTAGGCTCTTGGGTGAGTGACGGGACAGGTGCGGAGGATGGTCCTCCTATCTCGAAGTTGGGAGGAATTCCCTCCATCTGCCTCCATTCGCGGAGGGTCTCCGGTATCCAGCCCCATCGCCGGGCGTCTACCCGTCGGTGTGGTGGTGGGGGATTGGGCTGGGGAGTCGGGACAGGAATAGACTCCCTTCTTGGTGGGTTCACCCGCTTTTAGGGTGTGTAAAACATTTTGGGGCCGTTACGGTAAGGCCTATACGACTTATATGACGGCTCGGCTGGGTGGTATGGAACGCGAGCAGGGACCGTTGGGGGCAATGGATCTTCTTCCTCCATCGGCTCCTCTTCCGTCTCCTCCATTGGATCTTCCGAGGGGTCCTCTTCTTCCGATGTTTCTTCTTCGTGGAAAATCTCAGTGGCCGTGGGGCTCGCAGGAGTGTACTCCTCCTCTGAATCCGATAAGATGATGGTTTCCAGATGGGACATGATTTCTGCTATCAAGGTCCATTCATAGTCTTTTAGTTAGTTACAAAATATTTTTAAAATCAGTAAATTTTATGTGCAGTTATAGTCTAGGGTACTAATGCAACCTAGTTCACTATAACTATGGCTCTGATACCAACCTGTCACACCCTGCTACCCCGGTTGGCAGCGAGGCGTGACGAGTGCGGAAGCGTAACCATAATCATAATGAACGACCACTATATGGACGTTTTTAAAATACATCGTTAAAGTTTTAAAGCATAATAATGTTTTACACGAGAAATGAAGTTCACACAAATACAGAGATTTAATTACATAATTAAAATATCCAAAATAATGCAGCTAAATCTCCGTTAAATTGAATATGCATGCGACTCCATGGATGCGGAAGCTTGAAAGTAAAATAGGTCCGAGGCATACTTGCCTTAATTTCCTGAAAATACACGCTAAAATACGTCAACAAAAATTGTTGGTGAGCTCATAGGTTTACACGTAAATCTGACTTGTATGGACAACAATAATAGAGATTGAATTTATAAAATCATAAATTCCTTGTTATGTATTACATATAAACCATCATGCAACCGAAGCTTAATTTAAAATAAGTTTGCTCTGTGCAGTATTCCCATACGTAATACCGTTTGTTGAATATATATGCACCCTCTATTAGCCAATCCAACTAACCTGAGTGGGGGACATGACTCCCAATAGATCTATCCATAATATATTCGCGCTTACAAATAATTGCAATTAACGGTTCATGATATCAGAGCTAATGGAACCCAATTTGTAATACATAATAGAAATGAAGATATTTCCGTGTCCATATAAAAACGAAGCATGTATTTCATCCCCAAAACATAACAGTGTGAAAATAGGGGCTATGAGAACTCACCGGAATTGCGATGGCAAAAATCTAACGTAAAAAGCTTTTAGCGTAAAGTGACGGATGATGCACCGAGCGAGATTAAACGGGTCTTAAATGATAATAAGGACTTAATATCTCTAATATATAGTGATATATACATATTTATAGATTTTTATGTCTTAAATCACCCAACATTACAAGTTTATAAATAAAATTTGCTTAAAAACTTAAATTTATATATATATATATATATATATATATATATATATATATATATATATATATATATATATATATATATATATATATATATATATATATATATATATATATATATATATATATATATATATATATGTATATATATATATATATATATATATATATATATATATATATATATAATTTTCCAGCTTTTTCGGAGGTTTTTCGGCCTACTTTGAGGCTGTTTTTGACCAAGCTCCAAAATGTTTTAGACTTTGGTTTTCTAGGACATTAAACTACTATATACAAAGGATTTTAAGTGTTAGGCACAAAAAGGCCTCGGTTGCATGAAGGTTGAATTTAAGGCCTGTTATATGCCTTATTGAAACCTGAATAATGATTTGCAATATCAGTCTAAAGCTGTTCTATATGTTGCATGTGTTGCAACTAAGACAGTTTGTCCAAGCTGCTCTGTCTGCTGAACAGGCTGGACATAAACTGTCTACGCTGCTCTACACTGTTGAGCAGCTTGGGCATTTTTAAAGTGTTCTGTTCTTTGTGAACAGAACCTGTTCTTTGTGAACAGGCTAAACACTTTATGGAATATGTTTCCAAGTCATCATGTATTGTTTTTGACTACAAGATCAGTTACAAAGTCGAAGACAAAGTGGAAAACAGAAATGCTTAGCCTGCCCAAGCTGTTCTGTAACATGAAGACAAAAGGTTATTTGAAAAAGGGTGACAGACCTTTTTCTTATATCAAAATAGGCCTTTACAAGGAAGAAAGACGCAAAGTTGACATTCCTAAATTAGTTAAAGGCAATGCAACAGTAGACAAAGTGAAAAGACAAAAGTTCTGCACATGTGAAGACAAGTCTGCTTTTCAGAAAAGTGCAGAAAAG
The DNA here is from genome assembly GCA_020465985.1 of Centrapalus pauciflorus. Taxonomy (NCBI): domain Eukaryota; kingdom Viridiplantae; phylum Streptophyta; class Magnoliopsida; order Asterales; family Asteraceae; genus Centrapalus; species Centrapalus pauciflorus. The sequence continues at coordinate 118,505 of JAANYP010002518.1, forward strand.
GTTATGTTGTCTTTTCAACAAGACTTCTCCTTTTTCATTCCGTCCAATGAAGATGTTTCTCTTAGATCCTCTAAGTGAGTATAAAAGGAAGCTTCTAAGGTTAGAAAGAAGTGTGAAGAAAGCTAAGTGCTGAAACCCAAGAGTGAACGTGCAAGTGTGATTTTCATGCATGCAAACCTTCTGTGTAAACCAGCATCTGTGTGTATAAGCTGTTTTACATAAGCCGTTCCTTTAAGTCTTGTAAACACAGTGAGTGCTTCTTAGTGAGTGTATTCATTGTATACTAGTTTGAGTCTGTCTTAGACTAGTAAGCATACTGTTGTATCTGTCATCTCAGCTTGAACTATTCCGCATTCAAGCTTGTTTGTAATTAACAAATTGTTGATAATACATACAAACATTGAGAAAAGAGTGTCTAGTTTTTTAAATTGCTGTATTCACCCCCCCTCTACAGCTTATAACTATATACTTTGGGAACCTCTCGGGACCTACAAGACCCTTTTGTAGAAAAGTAGGTTTGTTTCTTAGTAAGACATTCCCACATTTCTCTAAATGCAATTGACAAGCTTCACTAGGATTCAACATGAAGCGTATATAAAGAAGGTTCCAAAGAGAAAGTTGAGACATGCAGGTGCTAAGAAGAGTGATACATATGCACATATTACTTCAACTTGAGTAATTAAAGCAAAGTGTGTCTAAGCAGTTCTAAGTGAGCCATTCCTTAAAAGCTATTCAGTGTTACCAATGCTGATCAGTTAAGTCTTGTTTCTAAAACACTAAGCATGTTAAACAATGAGTGAGTTTTAGTGCTTAGATTAGCCAAAACTTTTGTTCATCTGTCATCTCGGTTTAGATCTTTTCGCAATCCAAACTTGTTTGTCAAGTTTACATACTTGTTAATATGAACATACAAACATTGGAAAAAATTTGTGTGACTTTGTTTAAGCTGTAATTACCCCTCCCATTACAGCTACTCGTGAGATGCTTGGGATATACTTTTGGGACTTACAAGTGGTATCCGAGCTATTAGAGTGTTTGTTGAATCTAAATCTCTAGCATATTCTCCCTTTACCTTACCATGGACAACTCTGTTTCAAACTCGTCCTCCTACTATGACATTGGCTTCATGGCCAAGCCACCCAAATTCAACTCCCAGAACGTTTCTAGTTGGAAGTATCAAATACATAAAGAATCTTGATGTTCAAGTCCATGAATAGTAATGGAAGGTCCCTGTGTACCTATGTCTGTCACTACTATCATTACAACAACTGAAGGTGTTGTTCCTGAAGTCCGGTATGTTGGGAAGGCTAAAGCACAATGGTTTGATGAAGACAAGAGATTAATTGCTCTTGATGCTAAAGCAATGAACAATATGGTAATCTCTCTACCTGGTGATGTGTTCCAACAAGTGGAGAAACTAAGGACTGGAAAGGAGATGTGAGATACTTTGTGTACTAGTCTATGATGACCCTACTATCACAATAGATAACAGGATCAACAATCTTGTTAGACTGTATGAACTATTCTTTGTCATGCCTAAGAAGAGTCTCACTGAAACCTACACCATGTTTACTGGATTTGTGAATGGTCTCAAAGTTGTTGGGATCATAAAAGATAGCGTGACCCTGATGAACAAGTTTCTTGATATCCTTCCTAGAGGATGGAACTACTTTGCCTCCATCTTAAGGAATTCTGGCACCATCAAAAACATAAATCTTCTAAAATTGTATGTATCCTTGCTCATTGATGAGCAATCGAGGCAACAAAAAATGCCTTGGAGATATCAAGAATAGGAACACCTTTGTAGCTGTTGTAATACAATCCTCAAGTCATCCTGGTGATGTGTTCACTGAGACTAACTTCAATGTTACTAAAGACTTGGAGGCTGATGAGGAGGAAGAGGATGATGATGAAGATCTTGATAAACTTGGTGATGACCAAATGATTGCTATGTTGGTTGAAAAGTTCAAGAAGACGAAGATGTGTGGAAAAACGAACCTGCCTAGAAATTTAAGTGTAATAAAAAAAGGCATTTGAAAAAATGAAGACCGAGTGCTACAAAGTGTGGTAAGGTTGGCCATATAGCTTCTGACTATGTGTCTAAAGTTGTGTCTTTTTCATCTAAACAATACAAGACTACAAAAGACGATGACCTCAAGGGTAAGTACCTTATAGCCATGGCCAAGTTGAAGAAACTGAAGGACTCCGTGAACTCCAACAAAGTGAAGGGAATAATGGCTGCAGCTTGTGATTGGGAAGATCTGATTCATCTTCATTTGAAGAGGACAACACATTCTTTGTTGCCAATGATGAAGCTCATTCACCTAATAGTTTCAAACAATACTTGGCAGAAGTAGAGGCTCTATGCTCTTTGGACAACTGGAATCCTGCTATGATGTATACGGTAAAAGATACACTCAAGTAATGTTTGATGGTTTCTCCTAGTACACTTTGGTATTCTTACTAAAGGCTAAAGGAGAGACTGCTTGAGAAATTATTACATTTGCGAAAAATATGAAGCTTTTAAACTCTTCCCAAGTCAAGGTGCTCAGGAGTGTTCGTTATACTGAATTCAGAATTAGTACAGTTGAAGACTTCTGTGAAGAAAGAGGGGTATCTTTGAACTTCTCAACTGTGAGGACTCCTCAACAAAATAGAGGTGCTAAAAGAAGGAATAGAACTCTCTCATAGAAGCTGTTAGGACAATGTTGTGTGCATTAAGTCTACCATATTCATTTTGGGTTGAAGCTATCAACACAACCTGTTTCACTCAAAACAGGTTATTAATAGTCAAAAGGTTCAATAAGACTCCCTATCATCTTTTCAATGGGAGGAAACCCAACTCAAGATTTTTACATGTATTTGGATGCCCTTGTTTAATTCTGAATCAAAGGGAACAACTTGGAAAGTTTTAACCTAAGGCTAATGAAGGTATATTTGTTGGTTACTTTGTAATTTTCAAGGCCTACAGAGTTAACAACCTTAAGAGGATGGTGAGTGATGAATCTATCAATATCACAATGAAAGAATTTGCTAGTTCATCTCCTTACTTGAGTCAATAATTTGTTTATTAAGAATTTAGTTTTGATGACCTTCTACATCGCAAATTTGATGAAGACTCAAAAGCTTCCACATCTCCCAGAGTGAAAAATTGTTCTTCAAAGTGGACATGATAAGGATTATGTTAGTACACCCTGTGTGATTAAGTGTATTGACATTGTCCCCATTCCATGTCCCTTTCCATCAATGTCGGCTTTCCTAAATAAGTGAATGTTCAACACTTGTGATACTCCTTCAACAAGTGAGCATTTGTGAATGCCAATGTGTCTAATGATCATGGAGAGTGCTCTACAAGGCCTGTTGATCGTGAAGCTGGTAATGAAGAGCAAAGGGAATCTGCATTGAAGCATGATTCCAAGTGAATAAGGTGTCACCCTAATGAGAAGATAATTAATGACATAAATAAAGGCGTGCAAACAAGAAACGATGCACTAGGAAACTTTTGTATGTTTCAAATTATCACTGATGGTGCCTATGAAGGAAGATGAAGCTTTGAAATATGGCAATTGGATCAATGCTATGCAAGAAGGACTTAATCAGTTTGAGAGAAACAAAGTACGAAAGTTGATCCCTATTCCTAAAGGAAAAACAATATCATCACAAGTAAGTGTTTAAAAATACGATGGATGAGCAATGCCATGTCCTTAGAAATAAGACAAGGCTGGTTGCTCAAGGGTATAAAAAATAATATTGAATTGACTATGATAAAATAAATTTGCTCCTATGGCTAGGCTTGCAGCAATACATATATTTCTAGTCTATGCTACGCACAAGAACATAAAGGTATCTCAAATGGATGATAATAGTGTATTTCTGAATGGGAAGCTGCAAGAAGAAGTGTATGTGGAGCACCCACTAGGTTTTGAGGATGAAAAACATTCAAACTATGTATATAAGTTAGAAAAAGCTTTATATGGACTCAAACAAGCCCCCAGAGCCTGATATGACATTCTTACTGAATTCTTTATAAGTAATTGTTATTTAGGAGGTAAATTGGATAACAAATTATTCATCAAGAAGGTAACATCTGACATTAGGCTTGTTCAAACTTATGTGGATGACATTATATTTGGGTCTACTAATGAATAGTTGTGCAACAATTTTTCATTGCTCATGGAGTCTAAGTATGAATTGAGCATGGTGAGTGAAGAAAATTTCATTTTAGGATGACAGCTTAAACAAAGTTCAGATGGAATGTTTATTAACCAAAGAAAGTACACATTGGATATTTTGATACTTGCTCACGTATTAAACCCCAATGACGACCAATGTTAAGTTGGATAGAGATACCCATGAAAAAGTTGTTTCTATAAGAGATTACAGAGGTAAGATTGGGTAGCTTTACCTAACAGTTAGTAGATCAAATATAATGTTTGCTACATGTTTATGTGCTATATTTTGAGGTAACCCTAAGGAATCTCCCCCTAAGTGTATCAAATGGGTTTGATCAAAGATCTCCCCTATAATAAAGTACACGTTTGATTCACTACTATAAATCGAAGCTAATGCAACACATTTTAAAATTGTTGCTTTTTAATTTAAGTTCGCTCTAAAGCAACACATTGACAATAAGTGTTGCATGTAATGATTTAATGCAACATTTTTTTTGAAGTGTTGCCGTTTTTACTAAAAAATGCAACAATATTCTAAAGTGTTGTAATCTTTAATAAAAATTGCAACATTTGTTTAAAGTGTTGCATATTTCAATAAAAAATGCAACACATTTTTAGAGTCTTGCATTGATAAAGAAAAAAATGCAACACATTTTTAAAAACATATAACATTTTTTTAAGTGTTGCATTTATAATGAAAAAACATTACATGTTTTTAAGTGTTGACTATACTATTTTTTCTTGTTTTGTAATTTTATTTAAAAAATACACACAAAAGTTCAATGTCTCATTTGTTAAGATTAATAAAATAAAAGATTTGATAGTACATATTTTAATATTTTTTTTAAAAAAAAAGAGTAAAATTAGAAAATTGGTTACAAATTTAAAATATCACAGGTATATATATATTTTTGGGTGGTAAACTAATTAAAAATTAAATTTTAACATTTCATTATATTTATATATATATATATATATATATATATATATATATATATATATATATATATATATATATATATATATATATATATATACACACACACACACACACAATTACCAAATGGTATCCACCAATGAGGTTTTTTTTTAATTTTAAATTTTTAATAATACACCCTCGTCTTAATGTTATTTGTTAAAATTTTCATATTTATTTTTGTAATTAATATTTTAGACTCCGAAGCAACGCGCGAGTGTTCAATAGCTCGTTTATAATATTTGTTGACATATCATATTTCTAATTTTTTATAGTTTTACTTGTTATTAAATTAAAAAATTTATATTGTTTTGAAAAACATTAAAAAACAATTGTACTCAAAATACGAACATTTTTTAAAGGTTTTTTTTGAAGCATTTAATGTACAGATATAGTTTAATGTATACATTAGAACCTATAACTCGATCTCTTCATTTGCAAAGAATCCATCCAACTTCTACTCCCTCAGCTGCCACCACGACCCCTCACCGCCCTCACCCGTCGTCGCCCCCACCCTCGCCGGTCACCCGCCGTCGCCCCCACCCCTCGCCACCCTCACATTCCTTGGCCCCCTCCCCTTGCACCACTGAAGCCGTCGATCTCTCTTTGTATATGGCGACCCCCATTCCCAAACCCTAGCCGGTGACCCCCTTCCAGCAGTGGTTCTCTCTAGACCCCCTTCACAAACCCTAATCGTCGATTTCTCTCTTTCTTTCCTCCAGCGGCGACATTGATTTCTCTCTTTCTTTTACCCAGCGACGGCGACAGAGGGTCTCCATCATCTCTTTCTTTCCTCCGACGACGGGCAAATCGATCAAGGTCCAAAAGTTTTGATTATATTGATGTTTACTATACCTTTTTGTTCATAAGAATCAAATCCCATCTTGCATCATTTTGTTTATCTTTATGCAGGTGTTTATTAGATTTTTTTTCATTGGTTTTTTCAGGTATTTATTAGATCTTTTTCCTATAACTTCATTGGGTTTTCATGATAATCTTCATTTTAATGCTTCTGTTCCTTCTCTTTTTTGCATCCTCGTCAAGTTCTGTTGGTTCTCTTTTTTGCATCCTTGTCAAGAAACAACACCAATTAATGATATGTTTTTAGGTCTGGTTTGATTTTGCGCTTTTACTGTTGATTATGTTTTAAAGCACACACACTGGATTCAATTAAACACACATTCAAGAACATAGGACAGAAACTTAAAAATCAGGAACAAGTTGCTATTTGATTTTATGTCAAGGACATTCAGAAAGAACAACATTCAAGAACATATATGACAGAAACTGAAATTACAGGACAAAAACATAGAAATCAGAATCAGCAACATTCAAGCACATATATGACAGAACTGAAATTACAGTAATAGGTTGTTGTTGCATGGACCAAAATAGAAAGTTGCTAGATCCACTTCCAAGAAAAAAAGGTATATTACTTGTCCAATTCATTTTTATATGGGTGAGTAAAAATTTATCAGCCTTTTGATTTCCCTGTTTTCCACTTTTCTTATGTTGTGAAGCGATGTGTGCCGATGTGGCTCGCAGACATGGTGGAGATGGCGGTGATCCTCCTAACCGACGTTTAGGTAGGTTACTTAGTTCGTGCGGAATATGAAAGTTACTGTTTTGGTTTCATGTTTTTATATTGTCAATATATCTCTATTTTCTCATTTCCATGTTAATGTAGCAAAACCAAAAAACAAGCAAGGTCTGTCGATTTTGATATAATTTGAATGATACACTTAACAACATAATAGCGTTTTGAGGGTCATTAATCTGTTTTTTTCATTACTTTTTTACTGTTTTTTTTTAAATTTATTTTTACTGATTCATAATGTTTTTGTTATCATTTATAATTTAGAAAACACACTAACGATATGGTATATATTGTACGTGTTTTCATATGTTGCAGGTTAGTTACTTTTTTTGACATATGCAAAGTGATCGACAGATTGAGAGTTGTGCATGATAAGTGTCGGTTTCGTATGAAAGAAATTACGAAAAGAGGAATTGAATATGCATTCCGAATATTGTAATTTATTTTTTTATTGTATCGCTTATACATTTGATGATTATCATTTTGGTTGTAAACGTTTATATACTTGAAATACTTGTTGATCGACATGTTATGAAATGATATTATTTTTGTATTTGCATTAAATTTAAAAAATAATGAATGTGTTTCTTTTGTCTAGAAAATATTCCATTTATGTAATTTAAAACAATAATAAAGTGTTGCAATAGACTGATAATGGTGTTGCATTTACATAATGACAACATTTGATTAGTGTTGCATTTGATAAGTAAAGTGTTGCTATAAGTTGTTAACAATAAATTAAAAGTGTTGCTTTAGAGTATAAAAAGTGTTGCATTTAAAAAGTGTTACATTTATAAAATAATGGCAACACATTAAAAAGTGTTGCTTTAGAATATATAAAAAGCGTTGCATTTATAAAATAATGGCAACACTTTTAAAAAGTGTTGCAGTATCTAGTTAAAGTGTCGCTTTAGACCTAAGGCGACGTTGGCTAAGGTGTCACTACATAAAGTGTCGCATTAGGCCTATAGCAACACTTTTAAGGCCTAACACAACACTTTTCCCATGTTGCTTTAGGTTCATTTTGTTGTAGTGATTGAGGCTTTTTTGTGGCTAACAGTAGTGATTTTGCATGTTGTAGCTTGGATAGATAAAGCACAACATGTGGATGTCAACTCCTTGGTGGTAAGTTGATAAGTTGGAGCAATAAGAACCAAAACTCAGTGTCAAGTTCTACTGCAAAAGATTAATACGTTGCTGCTGGCAGCTGTCGTGACCAAATTTGTTTGGATGCAACATTAGCTTAATGATTATGGGCTAGTGTATAGGAAAATTTATATTTGTGTGATAACACTAGTGGCATAGCCATCTCTAACAACCCTGTTTTCTACTCAACAACAAAGAATATTGATGTCAGACACCACTTTATAATGGATCATATCCAACAAAATAATATTGAACTATCTTTTGTTCCCACATAAGAGCAGCTAGCAGATATTTTCACAAAATATCTTCATGAAAATAGGTTCTCAACCCTTGTGTGCAAGCTGGGAATTTTAAATAAAAGTGAACAAGCATTGACGTTCAAAGGTTACATGTGAAAACTAGGGGTGGGATTGGTATCGTACCGGTACCAAACCGGGTGGTACCGAATATTTTTTATGCATAAATCTAGTACCAAATACCGAACTGATTATAAAACTTTTGTGTCGGTACCGGTTAGAACAGATTTTGTTATTTATGACAAAAACCTAATGTGAAGAATAATATCAAAAACAATAAACAAATTTAATAACAAAGCAATTAACTAAATTTTAAATTAAAACTAATGAATTATTAAAACCAACAATGAATATTATTATCAAAACCAATAAGTAAAGTACTAAATTTAATATCAAAACCAACAAACGAATTTAACCATCCGTGTGTGTATTCATGTGTATATATGTATATATATATATATATATATATATATATATATATATATATATATATATATATATATATATATATATATATATATATATATATATATATATAGATTGAGGTTCTATGGTGCACCATACGCATCGGGAACCAAATGGGAACCAAAAATGCATTGCTTGTTTACAAAGGGTGCATTAAGGGCATTTTGGAAATGCTTAATAATATATTGTTAAATTATAAGATTTATTTAAATATTTATCATTTATTTAGGAAACTAAATAAAATGATCAACCACCTTTCCATAAATCCATCCCCTTTTCTCTTTCATGGTTAGCCTCTCTCCATCTCTCTTTCTCTCAACCAGTTTTCACAAGACAACCACTACTACTACCGCCAGACCCAGCACCACCATCGCTGTCCACCGTCGGTATGCAACTCTGCACCATACCTGTGCATCAATGTTGACGAGAATTTGCTTGCGTCTGTTGATCATGGTTTTTGAGTATCAGTTTTTTCACAAACAGTTCATTCTACGATTCTATATCATGCTTATGGCTACTCAAAGAATCCTAAGATTCTTTATTAATGTTGGTGGTTATTGCTTCCAAGAAATAGTTGGAGCATATGGTATTGGTTGTTTCAAACATGATGCACAACAGCAATGCATCACGACAATGATGAACACATTGAAGACGTTGATGAACACGTTTAAATTTCAGAGATGCATCACGAAATTAACACGTTAAAATGTCGAATGCATCACGATTTTGGTGATGCATAATGATGGAACAAAGACGAGGATGAATATGACCGAAATGCATCACGATTTTGGTGATGCATAATGATGGAACAAAGACGATGATGAATATGGTCGAAATGCATCATCATTGAAATTGAATTGGATGAAGATGCATCGTGTTTGAAGACGAATCCAATAAATTGGATGAAGATGGATCATGTTTGTTTAGATTCGAATAGAATATTTTCTGAATTCAAGCATCTTCCGATTTTGCCCTACCGCGCGCGAGAAGTTATGAACCCGTGCACCCATTTCCAAGTTAACTACCCTTATGCCAATACAATCTGAACCATTAAGATCTAACGGTGCATACAGGTTCCCAAAGTACACAATGCATACATGTGCCCCATAGAACCTGACCCTATATATATATATATATATATATATATATATATATACATATATATATATATATATCGGTGCAAATTCAATATATATTTAAATGACAATGTAGATATATATAATTAGACATCAATTGGTAATAAAAATAACATTGTCTATATTAAATATATATATTTTTAATCGGTCCTGTACCGGTACCGAACCAGGTGGTACAACATTTTTTGAGACATAATATTAGTACAGAATACTATTGGATTATAGAATTTCAGCACTGGTACGGTATCGGTCCTAGTACAATACCGGTTCGATTTTGGAACATCGTTAAAAAATCTCACCCCTAGTGAAAACTATCCATCAGTTAGCAACAACTTTGGCACATGACAAGGTTTACGACCACTGTCCTTAGTTGTTTCTCGGTAATGGAACAGGTTTGATATATAATAGGTTTCATACTTAATGTTTTCCTCTCAAACATGTTGCACTGAGTTAATTTCAAACCTGTTCAAACTGTAACTCCCCTATTGTATCACTGCAAATGTGATAACCTGTTCATGTCAAGAACATGTTACACATGTAAGCTATTCAGACTAACTGAACATGTTTTATAAACAGGTTACATATTGAACAATTTTGAGCATAACACATTAATTTTGAACATCAACTTTCATTTAACGTTTCTTCACTCTTAGGTTATGTAAACTATGTATTTATTTAACATTTATTTGTTTGGAAAACGTTTGATACATGGTTAAGAGACAGACAAATCGGGTAAGGTGGTCTGACATATGTTCTAACACGTAACATTAACATGTCGTTATATTCAACACCTTTTAGATCACTCACCATTTTCTTTCTCTACCTTTTCAAATTCAAATTCTATAAATACCTATCGCGATTGTTTCATAGTCCGCTTCACTATTATGAACCTAAACCTACAAATATCATGTAAACACTCACCCACTCTCCAAATACTCTGTGTATATACGTTAAATCTTAAATCTCTCTTCAATGGCAATTGAAATCACTCATCCTCTTGTCCTAGTTCCTTTGGGAGAATATGTGATTAAACACCCATCAGCCATCACCAAGCTCATTTTGAAACCTATCAACTATGAATCCAACCTCACATTCCATAAGAACTATATAGGGAAAGGTTATGATCAGATGGTAGATTTCATGAAGGAACATCCTCTACACTACATCATGACTGCTACGCCTAGGGGTTTGTATCTTGAAATGTGTACAAATTTTGGTATACATGTTTTTAATATTCTTAGAACAAGGTTGATCTAAGTGCCGATTTAGCAATAACAAGTAAGAATAGAAGAAAGCATAAGTAATACCAAATACCACTGGCAGTGTACTAGTCGTGAGTAGTACAACTTGAAGTTGACATTGTGAATTACAGAAATAGGAAATGGTGATACGAAACAAGGTAACGATCCTAAGACGTTTGTTAATATTTAGCCACTTAGAATGTAAAAAGATGGAATTAACCTGTAAAGCAAACTAACCAAATGAAGAGAACTAACATGAAATATACTAAGAAAAGAGGAAGAAACTAGATTAAGGTTGTAAATGATACTAATGACTAACTATCAAAGACAAATGATTAACAAGCACCAGAGATAAACAAGATTAACTTCAAAAAAGTAAAAGCAACACCCACTTGGAGTTGTCTTCTAGGATTAATAAAAAGTATTTAAGTGAATGAACACTTTAGATGTTTAAATTGAAGAAAAACAAGTTAGAGTGATTCCAACTATTATAACCTTTTAAGCTCAAGTGTTTTTCAACAAATATTCAATAGTTAAATATATGGATACAATTTACCAAATTTCAAGAATTAAGTATGAAGGCCTCCACAATTCCTTAACTCCAAAAATATATTAGAAAGTATCGTTTTATGAAAGATTTAATCAACAAAAATAGTTTTCAAAACCAATTTTGTCTACAGGTCAAACACACATAATTAATTTCAAACATTCATTTTAATCACATAACCAAAAATCATATACATGGAAATTAGAGATTAACTTAATCCTATGGTCACATTATAATCATATACATGGAAATTAGAGATTAACTTAATCCTATGATCACATTATTGCTAAGGACTAATTTCATATAATAATTTCACAATTTATCAACTAATCACCATTTTATCATCATAATAATGCTAGAAATTGCAATCATCTAACAAATCACACAAATTTGACAAGGGTTATAAAATCAGCATTAAAATCCAAATATCATGATCGCAATATTTCTAGAAAATCGAAGACAACATTAATTCTATCATATTTACACATAAATCAAAGATTAAATAAATGAGAAACATACTTTTCAGCCAAAACATCAAATACTTTCATTAAGCCATCAAAGAACACAATCTAAGTGAGTGACAAAATAAACCACTCACTAAACAAAACAATAAACAATGAAAGTTCAAAATATTAGCCAAAAATGCTAATGGCCGACTCTAAAATGGAAAGATTGTACAGAAATGAAGCTAGAAACCGAAAGAGATGAAGGAGATTCCGTTGAATCTTCAAGGCCCAAGATTTAATCAACAAAATCTAAGCTAAAAAAGTGAACCCTAGACAAACACGCACTAATCGCATTCAAAACTATGTGTAAATGACATCCAACCTAATAAAAACAAGATATAACCCCAAATTGGTTGTTGCTTTCTTTTTATATGTCTTACGTTTTGTGGTCACGACGAGATGTCATGATCATGATCCTGGGTCGTGGTAACGATCCTGTGTTGTTGTCATGATCCTAGATCGTGGTCATGACCTGTTTGATTTTCCCAAAATGCATGGATGCTTTAGGGAGATCAGCTAAGCCTGTAGATTTGTCATTTTCATTTTATTTCCTATTCTTTTGGCATAAGGCGACTTTAAACCTACAAAATACATATATGAAATAAATTAGTACCACTTTCGCGTAAATTGAGGCTAAAAGCACCAAATTATAATGCAACACGACATGAATGATATATACAATTGGCGACACATCAAATGTAATACGGGGAAAAATCCTCAACAACACCAAAATAGTTGAGGTCACTGTGGAGTTGCTTAGAAAAGTACTTCTTCTGCATGTGCTTACCAACTATGACAAGCCTAAACCAGAAAATGGACAGTTGAAGGATTGCTACCACTGCTGTGGTGTTCAAGACCCAAAGGCTGGTGCTATACTGCTTAGAAAAGAATTAGCACCCACTTATGGCTATCTATTCACCTGTTTGGTGATGAAATTTAGCAGTAAGGTGGGATGACTTGATTAGCATCGCAGAAATGAAGTTCAAGTAGCCCAGTATTTCATTGATGGGACGACCTTAAATATGGCCATGTGGATATTTGAGAATCTTAGATGCTTTGTGGAACAAGATAAAATGACAACTTATGTGAGGTTCCTCGTTTCCTTAGTTTCATCTTCAAGCACCTTTGTGGTGATGAACTATACAACACTCAGCCTTTTATGAAGTCCATAAAGTTTCCTGTGATTGGAAACAAGGTGTTGCATGCACCTGTTGTTGCAACCGAGCCTCCCCTCACTACTGCAATAAAGAGGTTGCATGGCCTGGTGGATGGAATTTCTACCAAGGAGGTGGATCTAGAAGCTGCTCTTGCTAGTAAAATCCAAATCACTATGCAAAAAGGTCATCAAGTGACCCCACGCCTAGTAAAACTGGGTCTGTTCTCAAGAAGGCCAAAAAGGCCAAGTCTGCTCTGTCATTGTGATTGAAGGGAGCAGGCTGAATATGTTTCCTAAGGTCCATCTAGCAAAGTCTCACCTCCTGTCCATTCACCAACCACTATCACTTCCCCCTCTTAAAAGCCAAGAAAGAAAGTCTTGGTAAAAAAAGGTCTCTATAAGGAGATTTGTTGATATTGAGACCTTTCCTTCTCCACCACACAAGCCCTCTAGTTCCTCCTAATAGGACTAGTTGTAAAAAAGGCCAATCATGTTGTCACCAATCCACCTTTATTAAAGCCTAGTGCAACCATTGTGGAGCATGCTGTACTCCACTATTAGTCAACCCAAGGTCAGCCTGGACCCTTTGGATCCTCTCAACAGGATACAGTTGTACATATGGAGACAAAAACATCCATTGTCCCACCCTCTCAAATGAGCAAGGACATTGAAAGACGGGGGTCTTCTTCACCTCATATTGAGACCACACTGTCTCTAGCACATACTTCTCAACACTCTAAGTCAACATAAGATGCTAAAACTGTTGGTGTAAACCTACCAACATGTCATCCTTCAACTTCTGGTTCTCATGACACCACTAGTACATCCTCTCCAGTGTTTGAAGGACCCACATCCAATCTTGATGAACCATTAGGTGTAGAACAACTTTTTGGTGAAGACTCAACCTCACTACAAACTCAATCTTTAGGTTTTAACACTATTGATGTTGAAATGCATATCACTGAGCCCAATGATGAAGTCATTCTAGACAAAAGCACTATTGAGGGTCTTACCCATGGCTTTAATAAAAGTATGACAATATCAGTCATTCACGAGAAGCCAACCATACCTACAAATTCACCTCATGAAGCAGATTTAGCCACTACTGAGGGTGCTATTGATTCATCTAAACTAGGTCATCTTTTCTTTGAACAAGCCATGAAACTTCTTTCCAAAGTGAAACTCCCATCTCCCACTGGACCATCTCACCACTTCAAGGTGACTAAAGTCCATCTACGCCATCATCCCTACATTCTCTAATGATAGGCGATATACCTATGTTTTTTTCTTCTAAAGGTGGGAGAAAAGATAAAACTAAAATAAACCAGATTTTATATCCAAACTTAAGATTTAAGTTTGAAACTCATTTTATAAAGAGCTGCTAAATTAAGTTATCTTTTAGGTGAAGGAAGTATGACTGCTTTACCAATAGTTGAAACCCAATCGGGAGATGTTTCGGCTTATATTCCTACTAATATAATTTCGATTATTGATGGCATACTCCTCCTTCACCTAAAGTGCCTTCTTTGAAGGAACAAATTTTTTATGTTGTCCAACAAAGTTGATTCTTTGGACACTTTAATGTCCCAACTGCATACTCAAATTGCAGACTCTATGTCTGCATAGGATTCTGAATTCCTTAATGTGTTCAACACATCCTTCCCATAGCAACAGGTTACCCCCACCACAGGATAACATGCCACAACTGCTTGTACTCACAACACAGCTTAATGAGCTATCCTGATCTCTTACTTCCCTATTTTTCCAACAATAGGAATTCTTGTTCAGCTTGAAGGCTATGTCTCAATAGCTTTTATGTATTGCTGCTACTTGTTCCACCTCTCTACCTTCCACTTTAGCTTCTTTGAATACCTTAGTGGTATCCTTATCCAAGTCAGTGGTGTCTGGCTTGGAAGATGTGCGGGAGTCTCTTAATGTGACTCTTGCATATCATAAAGGCTCATGTTCAATGATGTTGACAGCGTAATCCTGATAGTATCAAAATCTAACTGGAAATCAAGATTTAATCGCAAAGAACATATTGATTGCAAATAGCCGAATGCTTGATTGATAGCACAGTGAACAGTACAATAAAGAAATATGAGAATTACTATTCAACAACCTTAACGTACTCTTACATTCATCCCTATTTATATTCTATTACCACTTTAATGAAAAATACATACAAGCCCCGAGACATAACATTCATAAACAAGAAATATATTCTCAACAATCTCCCCCATTTATGAATGTTAACCTAGATTCATTCTTTGTAGCATAATTTTCTTTCAAATCTTCTGATGCACCGTCGACTACTAAAACGTGTTTCGAGTTTAGATACAAAATTCGCAGTCATCAATAACTTCATCTTTGTCATGGCATCTTTAGGTTACTTCAACTTGTCTTCATCTAAAACACCTCTCAATGACATTAAAAAACATTCTAAGGGTTCCATCTGAATACATTTTGAGCTCTAACATTCTCATAGCCTTTTTACATGATCTTTATTCTTATATATCACACAAGAATTTTAGCCAACACCACTTGAAATTCTTTATACTTTTCAATCTCCTTCAGATCTCATTTGGGTGCAGTTATATTTATCTTCCTCATTCCTCTTTCCACTCTGATTTGTATGTCTTGAATAGACATTAAGACCATTTTCGTGTGCATGAAGTGGAATATAACCTTTAGAGCAAATCGACAGTTCTCTTTTCTTTTATTTTATACAAAGGTCATAGAATAGATCCTCAATATCTTCAATGAAGACGTGAAAGAAGTCTGCTTTGCTGAACTTGTATATCTTCTGATCAGTGTGGAGAACCGTGAAAATAAGATAAGATATATTGATAGGCTGATCTTTATTTGCAAAAAACTCACCTAATTTACTAAGTGTGGCATATTAGGCTCTATTACTTTGAACAACCTAAATAATGTCAGCGGTACTTGTTTCTTACAAAAGATTTTTCTTTCTAACAAATCTTCCAAAAACGGTAAACGATTCCTTTTCTTGATGTAATCAACATTCTAATGCTTGGAAAGTTTCAGCCTTTTTCTTTATTCATCTTTTTGTTTAACTCTTATTTTTCCAGAAGATTCAGTATGACAGCATGTCATATAGTTCTCCTCTTAACTTCCTTTGTATAACTACTCTAAACTTTGTTGCCTTTCTGATTCGTCTGCTAAAACGAATTCATACAAAATTTTTTCCATAAGTTCATCATCAGACACTTCAACATGTTGTTCAGATTCGGTAACTCCCATAACAATCAACGATACATTTTCTTCTTCTTTGACTTTTACTAGGGGTGGCGAGTTTGACCCAACGGGCCGAACAATTAAATAGAAAAATTGTAAAAAACTAAGATAGAACATAACTTTCTTTTAAAAATGAAAATTTATAAAACGGTGTATTAAAAAAATTGTTCTTTGAAAAAAATTTCAATATTATGTAAAATTTATGACTTTTGGTCGTCAATCCGTTTGACCCGTTTGCTTGAACGGGCTTAAATTGGCACCCCTAAGTTTTACTGTAACATACTTCTTATTTACAACATTGTATTGAGCAACAATCTTCATTAACTTCTTAGTCGCAGGATTGTATTGAAGACCGAACAGTTGAGACAATGTATCTTTATACTCAGTTGCCGCAGGCTTTGCAACTGTTGGTGTTTGTTCAGAATCCAACACATCATCTTTCAAGATGTTAGCAATCAAATCCACTTCATCAACTAGTCTCTCAGCCCTCATTGATGACTCAACAAATTCAAATTTTTCTAGTTTAGTTTCAGACATCTTTACCTCTTCTTCAGCTCCTTCAAGTAAAAACACATATTCATCTTTATCATATTTGCCGTAATCTTCAATATTAACTTTGAATACAGATTGCATACTCACCAGATCTGGAACATCTTCTTAAAGAATCAAATCAGACCGCGCTAAGAAGCAAATGGTTCGTCTGTTTTTGAACCACCAGCTTCTGACATTTTCAGTAGTCTCATTGGCTTCGTAAATTACTATCTGTTTATTCTACTCATTAAGCTTCCTCCTCTTATCCCCCTCATAAGGAGCATCATTGGAGTCAGAATCCTCATGTTTTCTCTTTGACCCTGAAGGTTGTCATTTACATGTTTATTCAAGCCTTGAGAATCTTTAAGATAAGGCACCAAAAGCATTCACAACTGTTGCCTCTAGCCCAGACATCCTATCATTCATATTCAGAAATTTCTCTTCACAAAAATTTCTTAGTTCAACATTCGAATCAAATATTTCTTCTTCAGGCTCAACAACAGTATCTTTTCCTTTTAACAATCTCTGCATATTTACCATCAGACTCATTAACATTTCAAACTGAGAACTCATTTGCTGATTTATTCCTTGTACTGCAGCATCCAAATGTGGTTGAGTTACAAAGGGTAATTGGCTAACACCTGGATCACATAGAATACCAGTTGTCACAACAGTGTAACTTGTGTAAGGTACCTCTGTGTGGCGTACAGTTAGAGTTGGTAAAGATGTAGCTCTGGTAGGACTTGTAGCTAGTCCTTATGACGGTGCAACGGATGCATCCGACACTATATTTATTACGATAGGGACACGAAGTCCTTCTGTACTTGTTGCAACGAATGCAACTGACTCTTGTATCCTATTAGTGGATATAGGCTCTATGACTTGTGCGAAATCGAGAATTGTACACTGGCAGCTATGTACAGTATTCAGTATCTACCGAATGCAAATGAACCTTAGATAGTGTATGTGAAAAATCCCCATGAAAAAATGAAACATCTTCTTGTTGAGAAGAAGATGAGTGGCTGGTTGGGTGTGCAGTCACCAGTGGGGTATTGGTTAATTCAATACCAACTCCCAAAGGAGAGCTGATAGTAGACGTGTGTTAGGCACAAGATGGCCTCAATCAAACCTATTCTATATCATAGGGGGAGATTTCCAATAAAACGTCTTTGATACACTTAAAGAAACCGAAGGCTTTCTAATGCCTTATTGTAACTTGTTAAGTGATTTGCAAAATCAACCTAAGTCTGTATACACTATTACATTCGTTGTAACATTTGTAGATTGTAAAACTGTCCATAACCGTTGGACAGGTTTGATATAAACTGTCTAAGCTGTTCACGACTGTTGGACAGCTTTGACCCAAATTAAATGTTCTGTTCTTTGTGAACAGAACATGTTCTTTGTGAACAGGTTTAACACTTTATGTAATTCGTTTCCCACGTCCTCATCCAAAGTCTTGGACGTAAAGATTAGTTTAGAAATCAAGACATTGTGGAAAATAAGAAGCTGCCCGTTCTGCCAAAGCTGCTCTGTAGCATGAAGACAAAAAAGATATTTGAAGTGGGTGACAGACCATTTCTTATATCAAAATAGCAATACATGAAGAGGAAATATTTAAAGTTGACATTTCTTTTTAAGGTAAATCTATATACAACAGAGACAAAACGGAAAAGACAAAGACTCTGCCACATATGGACAAGGCCTGATTTGTCAGATGTGTAGAAAAGCATCCTTGTCCTTTTGTAAACACATTCCACTATCTCTACAACCAATGAAGACGTTTAACTGAGATTCATTCAGTGAGTATATAAGAAGCTTCTAAGGAATAATAGAATATCAAGAGAGACATGCATAAGCTTAGAACGTGCAAAAAGGAATTGTGTTTTTCATGCATGCAAGTTCTGCTTCCAACTAAGAATAGAATAGTAAGAGTGTGTCTAAGCTGTTCTACCTCAAAACTGTCTGTCTGTGTCTTGTAAATCAGTGAGTACATCTTAGTGAGTGAACTCATTGTAACTAGTCTTAGATTAGTTGTTAGTCTATTGTTTCAATCATCTCTGTTTGGATCATTCCACGGTCCAAACGTGTTTGTAATTAACATTTGTTAATATATACATACAAACTTTGAGAAAAAGTGTGTTGAAAAGAATTAGTTGTTTTTACCCTCCTCTACAGCCTATAGTTTCATACTTTGGAATCCTGTTGGGACCTACAACTGGTATCAGAGCAGCTTAGAGTGTGTGTTAACTCTAGATCTCTCTCATCTTCCCATTTTCCACCATGGACTATAGTGTTAACTCTTCCTCTTATTATGACAATGGATTTATGGCAAAACCCCCAAAGTCTAATCATCAGAACTTCTCTGGTTGAAAGTGCAGAATGATGCTCTACTTAGAGAATCTGGATGTGCAACTATAAGAATTAGTGATGGAAGGTCCATATGTGCCTACAGCTGTCACTACTATCACTGCTGCTGCTGATGGTGTTGTTCCTGAGGTCAGGACCATTGAGAAACAAAAGCTCAGTGGACTGATGAAGATAAAAGTTTGGTGGGCCACTACTTCTTGATGTGTTCAAACAGGTTGAGAAGATGAACCTGCCAAAGAAATGTGGGAGACTTTGTGTACTATCTATGATGGCCCCACTATCACATTGGATAACAGGATCAATAATCTTGTTAGACAATATGAACTATTCTTTGCAAAACCCAAGGAGAGTCTCACTGAAGCCTACAGCAGGTTCATTGCTCTAATCAATGATCTCAAAGCTATTGGGATCACTAAGGATATTTTAACCCTGGTGAACAAGTTCTTGGACAATTTGCCTGAGGAATGGAACTACTTCTCTACTCTCCTCAGAAACTCAGGCACTATCAAAGGTATAGATCTAGTCAATCTCTATGGATCCTTGCTGAATGATGAATAATCAAGGCAACAACAGAGAAAGGCCTTGGAAATGTCCAATAGAGGTGCAGCCTTAGTGGCTAGTGTGAGACAACCTGTAAATCAGATGTGTGATGTGTTCACACAAGCTGATCAACAGGCTGATGATGAACTGGAGTTGATCTCAGAAGAATAAGATGATTGTGAAGATCTTGGTGAACTTGATGATGAGCAAATGATTGCTATGCTTGTCAGAAAGTTCAACAAGAAAAGATTTGTAAATAAAGTGTCACAGAGAAAATCAGGTGCTATAAAAAAGAAAGCATTTGATATATCCAAAACTGAATGCTTTAAATGTCGCAAAACTGGTCATATAGTTGCTGACTGTGTGTCTAAAGTTGTTGGATCATCTTCCAAACCTTACATGACAAACAAGGACGATGGTTACAGGGTTAAGTACCTTATGGCCATGGCTAAGTTGAAAATGTTAGAAGACTCTGTGGCTTCTAACAAACAGAAGGGACTAATGGCTGAAACCTGTGATTGGGAAGATTCTGATTCATCATCTGTTGAAGAGGACAACAACTGTCTGGTAGCCAACACTTATGGTCCCTCAACAAGTAATTTCAAACAAGACTTAGCAGAAGCTGAAGCTCTTTGGAGAACTGGAATCCCACAATGATGTACAAGGGAAAAATTTTTAAAGATTACAGCTCTGAAGAAAAAATTAAAATGTTTGATAACTTACTTGTGGATTTGAAAGCTGTTATTGAGAAGCATGATGCTCTAAAGTCTGAAATCTTAAAATTAAAAACTGATCTTGATATAAAAACTAAAGAACTTGACAGTTTTCATGAGTTGAAAACTGAACTTGATGAAGTAAAACACATCAATACAATTTTATTAGAGGAAAAGAGAGAAACAGACTTAAAGCATTCAAAGCATCAAAAAGATTGTTGACTCCTGGTGTCATTCAGCTAACAGAGTCAGTCAATGTATTAATGAGCAAATCCCTGCTCGATCAAATCTAAGCCTATCTTCGAGGAGATATTGATACAACAGCTTCAATTGTTGAAATCAACAATCTGGAAACAAATTTGTCTTCTCTTGGTGAGCTTCCAAAAATACATTTATTCAAAATGTAAATGGAAAGCTGATTTCAACAAACAGGTTTGTCAAGCCTCAAAACACTGACAGTTTTTTGTGAAAAATTTGTATAGTCTTGTGATGGTATGTGTTCTGCATCAAACCAACCTGCTAAGTGCTCAACAAGCTCACATAAACAACAGAATGGGAATCAAGTTAAAACTATAGCAGTGGCTACTAATTCTGATAACAAAACAGGTTCTGAGGCCAAAGCTAGTGGTAAGAGACATGTTCCTCCATTCAATGCTGAATTCTTAGAGAAGAAACTCTCAAAAGGAAAGCAACCTACATCCAACAGGGGTAAATCTCATGTTGGAAGTAAATCTGCTGTGATTTCAAATAAGTTTTTAAATCATGGTAGTAAGTTGGTTATAACTGAAAGAAAATATTTTGATAAAACCAAGCATGATGACCATACTACCACAAGTAGGCAAAAGTCATCACAACTCAGTAAAGGGAAAGTAAAAGCCATTGCTCAACCTGAGAAACTGGAAATAAGTTTTCCAAACCTCAGGAAGGGCAGAAGACAGTTAAATTACCTGTATTTGATATCTGTCCTCTTAAAAAAAGAGGAAAGAGGATACATGCAAAGTTGTTGCTATTGTACCTTCCATCAAATCTTTTGGTTGTACTAAAACAAGTGAAACATTTGGAAAGCCTGTTGACAAGCCCAACAAAGATAAATCAGAATGTGTTTCTTGGTGTTCTTCTTTGTAGAATCCTAAAAAGAGAAAATGCTACAAATGTGGAAAGAACATTGCAAAATCCAGCAGTGTTGGAAGTAAGCTTATCATTGAGGAGAGTATCTCAACAGATACCTTGTTGAGTGAACTAAGCTATTGTAAGGAGATGTCTCTGATCTCTCCTCTTTTGAGAAATAAAATTAAGTGTGTTGTTTGCTGAATTCCTTTTCTATTCTCCATCTCTTCTATGAGTGTTACCGACCAGCCAAGTATCACCGACCATCCTGCACCTTCTTGTGTAACCGTAACGTCTTACTGGTCTTGTATTGATCAGCATAAAACCCCCTCCCCTCCTATGGTAATCCATATTGGAAATATTAGTTTTGAACTAAGTGGTCAATCAACGAATGTTAATGAGGAAGGAGAACTCATCCATATGATGAGTTCCCCTAAGAACTAATGTTTACTCTTGTTACTCTGCAGGTCAAACAACCAAGCAAATTTGGTACTTTGACAGTGGCTGCTCTGGCCGCATGACAGGTTGCAAGGAACTCCTGAGTGACCTTAAGCATGAGAAAGGCCCAAAAGTCACCTATGGTGACAATTTTCAAGGATCCACAGAAGGATATGGAACCTTCATGCAGGTGCTACAATCTTCAACAGAGTAGCCTATGTGTATGGGCTAAAACATAACCATGTAAGCATCAGTCAACTATGTGATGCTGGCTATAAGGTTAACTTTGATTAGCACCTATGGTACATACTGGATTCCGAAGGCAAAGTTGTGTTGTGTGCACAAAGAAGGAAAGGGGTATATATTGTAGATATGAAATCTGCTGACCAAATAACTGGTCTTGTTTCATCTCAAGAAGCAATATAGACCTCAACTGGTTATGACACAAAAGGATATCATACCTGAACTTCAAGAACATCATCAAACTCTATAAGAAAGAGTTGGTAACATGTTTGACTTCCATAACTTTTGTTAAGGATAAACTCTGCACAGCATGTAAGAGGGTAACCAAAGAGAAACATCCTTTAAATCTAAGCATAATTTCTATATTGATAAACCTCTCTTCTTAATCCACATGGACTTGTTTGGACCTGCTAATGTCTCACGTCTAGGAGGTAGAAGATACACCTTAGTAATGGTTGATGAGTTCTCTAGGTACACTTGGGTGATTTTCCTAAAGACCAAAGGAGAGGCTGCTAGAGAAATTATTGGGTTTATCAAAATGATGGAAATTCTGAATTTTGCCCAAATTAAGCAATTTAGAAGGGATCATGGTATTGAACTAAAAAAATAGTACTCCTAAGGAATTCTGTGAAGAATAGGAGATTTCTCAAAACTTTTCAGCTATACGGACTCCACAACAAAATGGAGTTGCTGAGAGGAGAAATAGGACCCTCACAGAAGCTGCTAGGACAATGATGTGTGCATCAGGTCTCCCTTCATCATTTTGGGCTGAAGCTGTCAACACTGCTTGATTCACTCAAAACATATCCTTGGTGTTAAAGAGGTTCAACAAAACTCCTTATGAATTACTAAAATGGAGAAAGCCAAATATTAGTTACTTCCATGTGTTTGGATGCCCATGTTTCATTTTGAATCAAAGGGATCGGCTGGCCAAATTTGAGCCCAAAACTGATGAAGGAGTGTTTGTTGGATACTTAGCAGTTTCATAAGCCTACAGAGTATACAACCCCAGGAGAAAGGTGATAGGCGAATCTATCAATGTAACCTTTGAAGAGTATGCAAATCCTTTAATCAAAGCTATTTCTGAATTAGTTTCAGGAGATTTCAGCTTTGATGATCTGATGCATTCATATGCTGACGAAAAAAACTCAAAAGCTTCCACATCACCCAGAGTGGAACCTGTTACCTAAAATGGACACGATGATGAATATATAAGTGCACCCTGTATGAATAAGTGCACTGAGTTTCTAGGCTAACAGCTTGAGTAGCTGTTGGGACTGTTAGCCTAGAATCTTGGACTGTTGGAGTAGGAGTTAGAGCTGCTTGGACTCAACTAGGGATCTTCGGATTCTCCCCCTATTTGGATGCATTGGTTTGGTCAGGAGGACCTACAACCTTTGCCATTAGGGTTCGAATCATCCTCTCAAATTGAATGATCTTATTTCCACAGAGGGTGAACCCCTTACGAAGATAATCCATTCTCTGATTCTGAGCAGCTTCTGTCTGTTGAAGTGAAATGATTTGTGCCCCCTGTGCAGCAATAATGGACTGATAGTACTCCAACATTGCTACAACAGGTTTCAGCTGAGGATCCGTCAAAAGCAAAAGTTGCAGACTAGCCTCAAGATCAGCAAAAGAGTGTGGTGCTTGTGATCTATCACTGGCAGGGATTCCAGAAGTAGAAACCTCTGGGCCCCTTTGTTCTTGGTTCTGGGGACTTCCAGAAGGTGCTTTCACACCCTCCGTTGCCATGGGTGTGGTCTTAATAATGTTGACATTGTCCTGTGCCTATTGTGCAGACACAGCAGTAGTGTCAGCCACAGAACCCATATTGAAATCCTCTGTTGGGATGTCCACCTCCAAATTGAGGATGGGAGTGTCCTCAGTGGGTGCCCTTTGGATATTCTGTGCAGGAGTGTCCTCCTGCACAGTGACATTTGGCTCTTGTATTTGGGCTGAGGAGGAAGGAGCTCCTGAAACCCTTTTTCTTTTGTATAGTATAAGGTGGGATGTGGGTTTGACAGAAGGATGAGAAGGATTATTTGTATCAAGAGGATTATCTGTTTAGGGGATTGATGCCCAACATTGCAGAAGGCAATGGGACATCTACACTCAAAAAATTGGCACTTAATTTTAAAAGACGTTTTATAGTTGGTAAAGAGTGCCTATGGGAAACTTGAATCCTTTTATGTACACTGAAATTACTGCAAGTTCTTGCAATAATGTCAGCCAAAAATCTAGGATACATCAAAAATTTCCCATGCTTTAGGGCATGATGCCTTAACATACCCTGAAAAATCATATTGGAAAATTGAACTGTTGGCCTGTAGATAAACACACTAAGGCAGTGGCTATGTTTGAAGAAAATTCTGACCAACCAGTTTTTTTAGGGCTAATACATTGCTGGATAATATGAACAAGATATTTCCACTTAGGGGTAAAATTAGTTATAAAGAAAGTATAAGAATCAGTAGGGCCCCTATACCCTATAGGAAAAAGGCCTTCATGTAAGGCAGTAAGAGAAAGATCAGTTATACCTGTGGCATCTTGAAGATGCAAGTGTTGGCGTATGAGATTCCAGTGATGGTGACAGTGGTTCCATCAATATTGGACGTCAAAGAAGTGACTCCATTAATGGTTTGGACAGAGGCATGTTTCCAAAATTGCTCTATATGAGATATGTATATTGTGGGGTTTATGGTGAGAGCATGATGAATGTAGGAACTTCGAAGGAAGTCCATCATGTCGTGGAATGGTTGAAGGTCAGCGTGTTTGAGAGAATAGGGGAGACAATTATGTTCGTTGACAAACTTCATTGACGATCAATCGGTGATTTTAAGGTTTCAGAGAAGTGTGTGTGAATCCATCAGAGAGAAAAGAAAGGTCGTGGAAGATATTTTGCAACTGGTAGTTACAATTGAACGAAACTGGAACCTTTAAAGGTTTCGAAAATATCTAATCCCGCGCACACACTTATGGAAGTTACCAAATTTCCCTACACACTTTGACAGATCAAGTGAAACAACTAACTGTCCGAGAAAATGAACTAGCAGCTTGAGAAAAGACTCAAGTTGTTAGTTGAAAAGTAAGCATATTTGAATGAAACAGTGTCTCCCCCTTAAACAAGCATATGACATAGATATATTTTTCATAAAATAAGAAAGAATGATGAAAAATAAATTAATCCATATTAACCATGCCAATATTTGATACAAGGAAGGTGAATCTTCCTACGTCAAATGGTTTTGTAAATAGATCAGCTAACTGATCATCAATATGAATTTTGGTAACTTGGATTAGTTTCTTCTCATTACAGTCCCTTATAAAATGAAATCTGATGTCTATATGCTTGGTTTTGGGAAATTTCAGTGGATTTTGTACAATGCTTATTGCACTTGAGTTGTCAATGTAAATAGGAGTGGATAGGAAATTCATACCATAGTCTCGCAGTTGATTCTGAATACACATTACTTGGGAACAGGAACTTGCAGCTGCTACATATTCTGCTTCAGTAGATGAGGTGGAGACAGTTGTTTGCTTTTTACACTGCCAAGAGACCAATCTTGCTCCGAGATATTGACATCCACCAGTTGTGGACTTTCTGTCAATGTTGCATCCTCCATAATCACTGTTAGAATAGGCTGTTAGTTCAAGAGGAGAATCTTTAGGATACCAAAGGCCCAAATGTGGTTGGCCTTTGAGATATCTAAAGATTCTCTTAACAGCAAACATGTGTGAGTCCTTTGGAGCACATTGAAACATGGCACAAACATAAACAACAAACATTATATCAGGTCTAGAAGATGTGAGATACATAAGTGAACCTATCAAGGATCTGTATAGGTGAATGTCCACATCTACTCCATCTTTGTCTACATCAAGCTGCTTGTGAGTGTCCATTGGAGTATTTGCAACTTTGGTATCTTTGTAACCAAACTTTTCCAGTATGTCTTTAACATACTTTGATTGACATATAAAGAGCCCTGTAGGCTTCTGCTTGACCTGTAGTCCTAGAAAGAAGGTGAGTTCCCCCATTGAACTGATTTGAAACTTTTTGTGCATCAATGCCTCAAACTCTTTGCACAGACTGTCATTGGTTGATCCAAAGATAATATCATCAACATAGATTTGAACAAGCAGAATCTCAGATTTGATGGACTTTGTGAACAATGTTTTGTCCAGAGTACCTCTTTTGAATCCATTCTGTAGAAGGTATGATGACAGAGTGTCATACCATGCTCTAGGGGCTTGGTGAAGTCCATAGAGAGCTTTGTCTAATTTGTAGACTCTGTCTGGATACTTGTAGTCCTCAATCCATGAGGTTGACACACATAGACCTCTTCTTCAATTGTGCCATACAGAAAAGCAGACTTCACATCCATTTGATATACTTTAAACCCTTTGAAGCTTGCATAGGCTAGGAACAGTCTGATGGCTTCAATTATTGCAACTGGAGCAAAAACATCATCATAGTCTATTCCCTCTTCTTGAGTGTATCCCTGTGCTACCAATCTTGCTTTGTTCATGATGACTATCCCTCTCTCATCCTTCTTGTTTCTGAAAACCCATCTTGTACCAATTGCTCTCTTTCCTTTAGGAAGATCAACTAGAGTCCATACATTCTGAATCTTGAATTGCAAAAGTTCTTCCTGCATTGCTTTAATCCAAGATGGATCTTTCAAGGCCTCAGATGCCTTCTTAGGTTCTAACTGTGACATGAAACAAGCATGTTCAAAGGCAGCTAGACTAAATTGTGGAACTGCTGATTCAGTATCAGTAGACTCTTTGTGAACCATTGTCCTTGTCCGCACAGGAGTATGTGGATCACCCATTATCTGATTGAGAGGATGATACTTGTGAACTCTAAGTGTTGGCTCTCTGTCTGTCTTAGAAGAAATGCCTAGATTTGTATCATCTCCATCAGGACCACTTGATAGTTCAGCTTCAGGAACAGCTTGACTAGAATCTGGGACTGTTTCTCTTTGTGATGGAGTTGTTCCCTCAGGACATGGGATTTGCACCTCATAGTTTTGATTTGAATCATGTTGAGCATCCAGTACCCCTGGTGGGTCACAAGATAGAAGTGGTATGACCGTATACTCATCCCATTGACCAGAATCTTCAACAGTCTGAAACTTTGTGCCAACAGCTTGATCATTTGTGCTACCAGCATGAGAATTTGTGTTGGCAGCTTTAACCCTGTTTTCATCAGTTTCTTCAGTATACTCAACAAAGCTCAGAGAATTAGTTAGGGAGTCTAAATCAAACAACCAATCAGGACCAGTGCCTTTGACATTTGCAGTGTTTTCATTAAATTCAACATTGGCACTCTCTTCAATGGTTTTAGACACACTGTTATATACCCTATAGGCTTTGCTTTGAGTGGAGTATCCTACGAAGAAACCTTCTTCAGCCTTACTTTCAAACTTTCCTAAGTGAGTCTTAATGTGAAGAATGGTGCATGAACAGCCAAAGGACTTTAGAAAGGCTATTCAGGGGACTCTATGATGGAATAACTCATATGGAGTTTTCCCTTGGGATTGAACAACTTGAACCCTATTTAGAACATAACAAGCTGTATTAACTGCCTCTGCCCAAAAGGTCATTGGCAGTTTGGAATCAGCTAGCATGGTTCTAGGAGCCTCAATTAAAGTTCTGTTCTTTATTTCAGCTACACCATTTTGCTGTGGTGTTCTTGTGCACTATATTGCCTAGCAATACCTTTAGACTCACAGAAACTATTTAGGATATGGTTTTTAAACTCAGTTCCATTGTCTGACCTTATCACCTTAACATTTAAGTTGGACTGGTTTTCTATCTTAAGAATAAATGATTTAACTAGCTCAGCAGTTTCATCTTTAGACCTAAGAAAGTATACCCAAGTGAATCTAGTGAAATCATCAACAATGACTAAACGGTAAGCCTTTTTATTCAAACTCAAAACAGATGTTGGACCAAAGAGATCCATATGAATAAGATGAAGAGCAGATGAGATTGAATTTACTTCTTTGGCCTTATGAGAAGATTTGTGTTGCTTGCCTTTAACACATGCTACACAATGATCATCACAAATGAACTCCTTTTGTGGTAAACCTCTTACCAAATTCTTTTTGACTAGAAAATTCATAGATTTGAAGTTCATGTGACACATCAATCTTTGCCAAAGAGCGGACTCATTTGATGATGCTTTAGATATCAAACAACTTAAAGTACTTGATTTGGATTAAAGATTTGTGTCCAAACAGTAGACATTGTCCTTTCTTGGTGTTCTAAGTAAAATAAGATATTCAGGTATTTTAAAATCTTTTGAAAGAACAATGCACTCAGAATCTGTGAAGACAACGATATTTTGTTTCTCACAGATTTGAGACACACTCAATAAGTTGTACTTCAGCTGTTCAACATATAAAACATCATTAAAATGCATATTGCCTACTTTGATAGTACCTTTACCGATTACCTTACCTCCCTTGGAATTTCTTCCAAATGCAACAAACCCACCTTCAAAGTCTTTGAAGTTTGACAGGCAATCAGAGTTGCCTGTCATGTGCCTAGAGCATCCACTTCTAAATGCCATCTTGTTTTATGTTGTGACCTGTGGTTGCCCTGCACAAATAAAAGCTTAGTTAGTAGTGGAGTAAACCCAAACCAAGTTGGTTTTGGGTTTTCCTTGTGCATTGACATAACTAAACACTGTCTTTGACTTCTTATACTTAGTGATATCCACTGATGGGTTCTGTGGAGAGTATTTAGTTATGACATGAGGTATCCAATTGTTTTGTCCAAACTTTGCAGTAACAGTCTTAGATGATCCATCACCAGTCCCAATTTTAAGCCTAGCAGTTTGAACTGAGTGTTTAGTACTAAAAGCTTCAGAATTTGCACTAACAGTTTCAACTTTAGGCCTGGCAGTTTCAACATTTGTATCAACAGTTTCATCTGATTTTTTGCCTTTAACACACCATATTTGTTTAAAGTTTGATTTGGGTTTTGCCAAAACTTGTTTTTGGTGTGTGGACTGTTTTTTATTGACTTTTGAAAACCTGTGATCAACTGTTTTCTTTGGAACTGGTGCAACAGGTGGTTTGACCTTAAGATTTTTTGTGTTTTTAACAAATGCCTGTTTCTGAACCACAGTCTATTTTGCAACAGATGGTTTGTACAAGCAGTGTCTGGCCAAATGGTTTTTCCTGCCACAATGGAAACATTTTTTTACTGTTTGGATTGGAGAACCAGTTTTATTGGACCATAGCTGGTTCTTGTTCCTTTGATTTCCCCTTACCTGCTGGTGCTTGGGAAACTTTTGGACACCATGCTTTTGGCATGTGCAGATTGGAACAGTCTTACTCCTTTTATTACCTTTTGAGGAAGATGCAGTGTTACAGTTAGAAGGTACAAAAATATGGGGAGCAGCATGGCATACACTCATATTCTCTTTTCCTTTCTTACTGGGATTTGGGGCTGCTATAGGTGCACTCATTGTTTTGTGTTCTTTCTCAACTTCTTTGCACTCACACTCTTCATTTTGAATCAGATCTTCTTTAGATTCAGGACTATTTTCAAGGACATGATCTACAGTGGTCGTAGACTCATCTAATGGTTCATTAACAAGCCTATCAGCAACTTCACTCATTGGATGAATGTATTTGTTGTTGTATGGAGCAGGAGTGGCTCTGTATCCTATACCTTCTTTGGGATTTAGCTGAGTTTTACCCTATCTTTAAATTGAACTTCCATTAGGTGTTCCAGCTTTTGATTTGCCAATTTGAGGTTTCCTAGATCTATATTGACATATTCTAGTTTCTTATTAACACCTTATGTTCAGTCTCATCTAAATTCTTATCGAGGGATTCTATCTTCTTATTCAGCTCCTTTTTCTCCCACTCATGATATGTTCTATCATGTCCCATTTGAATCTCATTATCCTTATAGTCATTGATATGTTTTTCAAGATCTTCTATGGCCTGCATGTATTCATATCTCCTTTCTTCCATCTTAGCTAGAGTTTTGCACATGCTCTCATTATGATCTCTATACTTTTTAACCATATTTTTGCATGTTTGAGAGCAGAGTTTAGCATTTACCTCAGATGGTAGTTCAGTGGAGGTGACATTTGATGTTTCTTCCATTAGAGCTTGATTTTGAAACTCTTCCTCTATCTGATCACTCCAGTCAAATACAGTGTCTTCTTGAGAGACAAGTGCTTGTGATGATGAAGCTAGATTGGTTTGCTGGGGTCTTGGGGGCTGTTGACATTGGGATCTGCATTCTCTGACAAAGTGACCAAGCTTGTGACATTTGAAGCATTCAACTTTGGATTTATCAAATGCTGGTTCCCTTCTGGTCTGGCTTGGAAGTTAGATCTGCAAGTTCTTTTCAGAAACCTTTTAGCCCTCATAGTCAGCATTGCATGCTGCCATTTCAAATCCATCTCTTCTAGATCATCTGGATGGATTTGTTCCAAATCTTCAGCATTTAGAGCAAACAGTCCATCATTAGCAACAAAAGCTTCATAATGACCTTCAGTAGGGTTACCATCAGCACCTGAAAAGGAATCACAACAGTTAGATTTATCAGTTAATGCTGATGATAGCCGAGCAGTGTTATGATTGTATGAAAAGGATTTCTTTCTGTTTTCAATCTCATTTTCAAACACTCTCAGGCTGTTGTAAAGATCATCCAACTCTATTTCATAAAGAGTTTCTTTTGTTCTCCATTGGGCAGCATAGACTGGCCACTCATCACCAAGTGATCTAAGAAATTTTCTGTTGACTTCATCTTGATCCAAGCTGACTTTGGCACTCTCCAATTCACCTATCAGTTTATTATATCTGTCAAAGATTTGAGTAAGGTTTTCATTCTTGCCACCAGAAAAATTTTCATACTGCTGTTTCAGAAGATCTTTCTGATTCCTTTTGGTGCTAGCATTGCCAGCAAATCTTTTCTCTAAAGCAACCCAAAAGGAATGAGATGTATAAAATTTATTAAACTGATATTGATAAGCATTAGGAATGGCTATCTGTAGAAGTGTAAGAGCTTTCACTTCATTCATTCTAGCCTTTCTTTCAAGTTCAGTCTTTGGATGTGTTTTTATGGGCTTTCCCTCAGCATCAAGTTCAGGATCAACTACAGGAGGAAATTCAACAGCTTTCCATAAGGCATAGTCAATAAATTGAATGTGCTGTTGAATCCTGAGTTTCCACATCTCAAACTCAGTAGGTTTGAGCATAGGCTCTTTGAGTCCTTGCCCAGATCCACTACTGCTATGATAAAATTCCATTGTAGAAAATTAAAATTTTAAAAGAAAGCTTCTGACTTTGAAAACAAAGAAAAACTTGTGGCACTGATACCACTTGTCAAGATCAAAATCACTACCTAAGATTAACTGGTTTGAATTAATCAGAGTATAAACCAATAACCTTGTATTGAATCAAAGTCCAATTAAGAAGTTTACGGAATAACACTTAACTATTTTAGAAAAGCTTTCAAAACAAACAATCACATAAACACAATCAATAATCAAAAGTCACTTGTATTGCCAAACTCAATGATTACAGTCACCTCTAATCTGTTTGATTAGACGAAGAACACAGATTGTTCTTAGGGTTTTTACAACCTTAGAGGCTTATGAAAACTTAATCAGAAAAGCAATTACAACTGAATAAACTTGTACGTGCAGACTTACAATGGAAAAACTTATTCTATGTATATACTGCTTTCTGATTTGTTTCCTTGATAAACTCTGATTTCTCTGGTAGTAGATATGCTTGAATCTTCGAATATATCTTTTCCTAAATATCAGCACTTTCTGTTTATTGAGCTGTTGAGCAGCTTGAAGTTTATCTATTGAGCAGCTTGAGTTTGAACACCGGTAACTTGAAATTTTGAACTAGCAGCTCGAACTTCAACATCTAACAGATTGAACTTTGTACTTACACAGAAAATCTACTAACAGTTTGAGAAATCTAACTAACAGCTTGACATACTTAGAATATTTCCCAACAAAACCTGTTTCATCTCAAGAAGCAATGCAGACCTCAACTGGTTATGGCACAAAAGGCTATAACACTTGAACTTCAAGAATATCAACGAACTCTGTAAGAAAGAGTTGGTAACAGGTTTGCCTTCTATAACTTATGTTAAGGATAAACTCTGCACAACTTGTGAGAAAGGTAAGCAAAGAAAAACATCTTTTAAATCCAAACATATTTTTTTATTGACACACCTCTCTTCTTAATCCACATGGACTTGTTTGGACCTGTCAGTGTCTCAAGTCTAGGAGGTAGAAGATACACTCTAGTAATGGTTGATGAGTTCTCCAGGTACACTCTGGTGATCTTTTTAAAGGCCAAAGGAGAGGCTGCTAGAGAAATTATTGGTTTTATCAAAAAGATGGAAGTTCGAAACTCTGCCCAAGTCAAGTAGCTTAGAAG
Organism: Centrapalus pauciflorus; assembly: GCA_020465985.1. NCBI lineage: Eukaryota > Viridiplantae > Streptophyta > Magnoliopsida > Asterales > Asteraceae > Centrapalus > Centrapalus pauciflorus. The sequence goes on from JAANYP010002518.1 coordinate 151,376, forward strand.
TGATCATGGTACTAAATTCAAAAATAGTACTCTTGAGGACTTCTGTGAAGAAAGAGGGATATCTTAAAAGTTTTCAGCTGTCAGAACTCCACAACAAAATGGAGTTACTGAAAGGAGGAACAGAACCCTCATAGAAGCTGCCAGAACTATGCTGTGTGCATCAGGTTTGCCTTCATCATTTTGGGCTGAAGCTGTCAACACTGCATACTTCACTCAAAACAGATCCTTAGTGGTGAAAAGGTTCAATAAGAATCCTTATGAATTAAGTAAAGAAAGCCAAATATAAGCTACTTCCATGTGTTTGGATGCCCTTGTGTCATTTTAAACCAAAGGGATCAGCTTGCCAAATTTGAACCAAAAGCTAATGAAGGAGTGTTTGTTGGATACTCAGCTATTTCCGAAGCCTACAGATTATACAAGTTCAAAAGAAAGGTGATAGATAAATCTACCAATGTCACCTTTGAGGAGTCCAAGAATGCTTCTACCAAAGCTGTTCCGAAATCAATTTCAGGAGATTTCAGTTTTGATGATCTTATGCATTCCAATACTGAGGAAAAGGACTCAAAAGCTTCCACATTATCCAAAGTTGAACCTGTTAACCACAATGGACATGATGATGATTACATTGGTACACCCTGTATGAATAAGTGTACAGATATAGTCAATGTACCATGTCTAGAACCAATAAATACTGATTTTCCTGAATCTTTAGTTGATATGTTCAACAATAATGGTTCATCCTCAACAAGTGAACTGGCTCAAGAAATTAGTGTGTCTGAAAATCTTGACAGCTGTTGTGTAAGACCTGGTGAGAATGAAGCTGAATCAGAATACTCTTCATTGAAGCATGATCATAAGTGGATCAGGTGTCACCCTAATGATCAAGTAATTGGTGACATCAACAAAAGTGTGCAAACAAGGTTGTACAATCTAGGAAACTTTTTCATGTTTTCTAGCTTTGTATCCCTAATGGAGCCAAAGAAAGTAGATTATGCTCTAAAAGATGCCAATTGGATCACTGCCATTCAAGAAGAAGTCAATCTGTTTGAGAGAAACAAAGTATGGAAGCTGGTCCCTGTACCTAAAGGTTACACCATATATGGAACCAAATGGGTTTTCAGAAATAAGATGGATGAACATGGTCATGTCATAAAAAACAAGGCAAGACTAGTTGCTTAAGAGTATAGGCAAGAAGAAGGCATAGATTATGATGAAACATTTGCTCATGTGGCCAGGTTAAAAGCAATTCATTTGTTTCTGGCCTATGCTGCCCACAAGAGCATGAAGGTATTTCAAATTGATGTAAAGTGTGCATTTTTTAATGGAAAGCTGCAAGAAGAGGTATATATTAAGCAGCCTCCAGGTTTTGAAAATGAACAACATCCAGGTTTTGTCTATAAGTTGGACAAAGCTCTCTATGGTCTGAAACAAACCCCTAGAGTCTGGTATTATACTCTTACTGATTTCCTTATGAGCAATGGCTATTCCAGAGGTAAAGTGGATACTACATTGTTCATAAAGAAGGTTAAAACCGATATTATGCTTGTTCAAATTTATGTGGATGACATAATATTTTGTTTTACTAATGAGCAATTATGCAAGAATTTTTCACTACTCATGAAATCTAAATATGAAATGAGTATGATGGTTGAACTTACTATCTTTCTAGGATTATAGGTTAAACAACTCTCACATGGAATTTTTATAAATCAAAGAAACTATACATTAGATTTTCTGAAAAAGTTTAAATTTGATCAATGTTCTCCTATCAAAACCCCAACGGCAACCAATGTAAAACTAGATGATGATACCTGTGGTAAAGTTGTTTTGGTGACAGCTTACAGAGGCATGATTGGGAGCTTGCTATACTTAACTGCTAGTAGACCATATATTATGTTTGCTACCTGTTTATGTGCAAGGTTTCGAGCTGATCCAATATAATCGCATCCAGTTGCTGTAAAAATAATCCTCAGATTCCTAAATGGTACACTAGGTTTGGGTCTTTGGTATCCCAAAGACTCCAGCCTTGATCTAATTGGATATTCAGATTCTGATTTTGTAGGTTGTAGGCTAGACGGAAAGATCCCGACAGGTGGATGTCAACTCAATGGTGGTAAGTTGATCAGTTGGTGCTGCAAGAAGAAGACATCTGTTTCCACTTCTATTGCTGAAGCTGACTACATTGCTGCAGGAAGCTACTGTGGGCAAATTCTGTGTATGCAGCATCAGCTTGAAGAGTATGGTCTTGTATATAGGAAAATATCTATTCAATGTGATATTACAAGTGCCATAGCTATCTCCGGCAATCCAGTCTTCCACTCTCGAACAAAGCATATTGAGGTCAGACATCACTTCATAAGGGATCACATCCAAAAAGGTAGTGTGGAGGTAACTTTTGTTCCCACAGAAGAACAGCTTGCAGTCATTTTCACCAAACCTTTTGATGGAAGCAGGTTTAATTACCTTGTAAGCAAGCTAGGTATGTTAAATAAATATGACTAAGAGTCAGTGATGTTTAAAAGTCACTTGATCAAATCTGCTAAAATTTTACAGAACAGTTTAGACTGAACATGTTTTATCTGCTCTGTACTTAGCCAGTTTCTGAAAATTTAAACATGTTTAACATGTAACAGGTATGAAAAAATCAGTTTTCTCTTTCAAACCTGTTCTGTTGTCAAAATCTATAACCTGCTCACTCTGTTATCTGTCATACGAGGCAAAACCTTGTAACCTGTTCAGCTATTAAACAGGTTTCCCAATGAAACCTAGTCTTATATAGTTGCACAGGTTTCATGAACAGCGTGCAGAATTATCAGTGCTTAATGAAACTCTTTCATCACAGGTTTGATCAACAACTTAGAAAATCATTGTTTAATTAACATTTCTTCACATTTAAGTTACTCAAATTACGTATTTATTTATCTTAATTACCTGTGGATAATGTGTGTTCCGTGTGTTAGTGGTTAAAAAGGTCAAGTTGGTCTGACAAACGTGCTGACGTGGTAAACCGTTCCATTTTCCGTTAGTAACATTTCAAATCTACAGCCCAAACCTTTCTCTCTCCTACTCACTCACATTCAAATCCTATACATACCCAAATCACTGTTTCATCTTCTTCTTCCTTACTGCTTCCATAACCATTTGAAAAACCCTAAAAGACTAAGTGTCCAGAAATCGTGCATCACTCCTACACTAACAAATGGTCTCCTAAAATAACCCCTTTGTTCAGTGTTTCTTGGTGATGTCATTGAAAAGCACCCCTCTGTCAACACCATGCTAACAATAAAACCCACAAACTACATTGCCAATCTAACGATTCCCAAAAACTTTACTGGGAAAGGTTATGAACAAATGGTGGAAATCCTGCAAGCCCATCCCTTGCATTATGCTATGACAGCTTCTCCTGGGGTCATGTACCAGGAGATGGTCTATGAGTTTTGGTATACATGCTCCTATCATCCTTCTACCATAACAATAAGGGGAACTATTCTCAACATCACCAAAACTGTTGAGATCACTACTGCTCTTCTTCGGGAAGTACTCCACCTTCCAGTTGCTGAGAAATACGACAAACCTCAGCCGAAAGACGAACAAACTGGAAACCCGCTGCGCTGCTGTGGCATGGCAGAACCAAGGGTGGCTGCAACATTGTTCAGGAGGGACCTCTCCCCAACTTACAGCTTTCTGTTCGCCTCAGCTGCAAAGTTGGTTCTTTTGACCAGCTCAGCAGGGATGAAATTTCAATAGTCCTACAGCTTGTGGATGGGACTACTCTTAACATGGCGAAATGGATATTCCTAAATCTGACGAACTTGGTGGAGCAAGAACAGCGTCCAGCTGCTGTCAAATATCCCAGATTCTTGGGCCTCATCTTCAAGCATGTTTGTGGTGAGCATCTTTATAACTCACAACCTTACTTGACTACTGCATTGTTTCCTGTCATTGGAAACAGGGTATTTTACACCCCAGTTCTTGGTGATGAACCTCCTCTAGAAACACCAATGAAAAGGTTGCTTAGTTTGGTGTAAGGGCCTTCTACTTAGGAGGTGGATCCATTAACTGTTCTCGCTGGAAAATCCATCACGGTCCAAAAATGCAAAACGTGCCTTCAAGACCAGTGAAGCTGGGCCTGTCACCAAGAAGGCTAAAACAGCGAAGTCTGCACCCTCAGCCTCAGAGGCTGAGGGGGAGCACGCTGGTCACCTTGGTTCATTCGTTGAGACTGAAGCCTTGGTGGCTAGTGCCTCTGTGGCACCTGAGACTATGGAATGAGGTTCAACCTCCTGTTTCTAGACCAGTCACCCCACCAATCCAAACAGACCAAGCTATCACCTCTCTACAACATCCATCTTCTCCATACTCTCTCTCCATGAACTCCAGGCTAAGAAAAAAATCATTAGCCCGAAAGAAATCCTCCACCACTTAAACAAGCCCCTCTGACCCCTCTCAACACGATTCAGTTGAAAAAGAGGCAACACCTGCTGCATCTCCATCTCCATCTCCTATAATAGGAGAAGGAGCAGCCTATGTGGAGCCTGCCTCACTCCACACCGAGTCAACCCTGACAGCCTAAACCCTCTGGTCCCTCACAACAGCAACTAGTTGTACAAAAGGATTCAGCCACATCAACTGTACAAGCCTCTCAATAGGCTGAAGACATTGAAAGATAGGAGCACTCTTCACTCCACACTGAGTCCACACAGTTCTTCCCTCATATTTCTTCTACACCTACTGAGTCTACACAAAGTGCCAAACCTGCTGGTACAAGCAAACCAGTAGATCAGCCATCTCATTCGGCTCCTTATGATGCAGCTGTTCAATCCAAAACAACTACTGAAGCACCAACAACCCAAGTTGATGAACCTCAGCGTATGGAACAACCCTTTGGTGAGGCTGCTCCCCAAGTGAAATTTCCATCATCAGCTTTCACCACTGATGACGTTGAAATGCACACCTGCTCTCCCCTTGAAGAGGTGCCTATAAACCAAGGTACTACTGTGGTAACCACCCCTGGTCTTGATGAAGGTGTTATGATGCCCGTGACATCTGAAAGGCCACCATCCCCTACAGCCTCACCTCATGAAGTAGTTACAGCCACTGCTGAAGTTATTCTTGACCCTTACAGGCTAGGTCACATTACTTTTGTCCAGGCAATGGAACTCCTGTCAAATGTTCCTTTGCCATCCCATAGTGACCCCCAAACTCCTAAATCCTATCCCTCACACTAATCTCCATCCACACAATCAAAACAATCCACTCATACTCCCCCATCACCTAAAGACCTTTCTTTGAAGGAACAGCTGTCTGTGCTGTCCAACAAAGTTTGTTCTTTGTAAACATCTATGACTTACCTCCCTTCTACTATTGCAGACTCCGTTTTTGCACAGCTTAAAGGTTTTCTTGATTCGTTCAGGACTTCCTTTGCAACCCCTACTCCCCAGCCCGATCATTCCTCACAGCTTCTTTCACTCACTGCACAGCTGCAACAACTGTCATCCTCGCTCTCATCAATTCTAGCTCACCAACATTACTCTGTGGCCAGCCTGACACCTGTTTAACAACAACTATCAAGGTATTGCTAAAACCTGCTCTACCACACTGCCCTCCACACTGGCTTCTCTAAATACCTTAGTGGTATATCTGTCAAACTCAATGGCAGCCGGCTTTGATGATATGCATGAGTGTCTTGAAATAACTCTAGCTTCAAAGTCTGGTGTCCACTGACACTGACAGGGCTGCCATTTCCCAGCTCTCAACCTTTGCCACTTCCCATTCCTCTTCTCTTCAAACTTGTGTTACCTAGTTAGCAGAGGTTAAGGACAGTCTGGCTTTCTTAGCGCATAGCCTGGTTGGTTCATGACCTGTTGAATCCATTCCTTTAGGTAGAACTGATGTTGAAGGCTCTGTGTCATCTCCTTCAAAGGAGGAGAAATTTGCCTCGAAGACAAAGTCTAAGAGGGAGAAATCTTTATCTACCAAGTAGCAAGCCACTTACAAAGTCGTGATGCTGCAGGTACTTCCACTGTCTCTGAAACAGCTGGTCAGCCTACTCAGGCTAGATCTCCAAGCCCTGCACCATCTAAGGGGGAGGAATCTATTCCTAGGTAAAGGTCAAGCAGAAGGAGCACCCAATTTTGGAAGAAACTGAAGAAGAAGAAGAAGTAGAGGAAACTGAAACAATTCTGACCAGAGCAACAAAGGGGAAAGGAAAAGCCACTATGGACACTGACTCTCAGAAGACCGTTCAACTGAAATATGACAAAGCTCAAGCCAAAGACATGGGTCTTCCACTGGATACTTATTATCAGTGGAAACAAGAGCAGCTTGAGATTTTTTAAAGAAAGAAGAAGGAAGCAGCCTTTGCCAAAGCTGCTAAAGCTTTTGCAACCAAGGACGCAAGAAAAGTCAAAATGCCCTCCTTGGATGTTCAAAGAAACTGATGGAAGCTGCTAATGAGTCAGTGATTGGTAAAGAGGGTGAAACAGAGCAGAGCTCACAGGTCTTAGTGACCAAGACACAACATGTATCCTCATCAGCTAAAGCCCAATTCCACTTTGACAATATGGCAAGAAAGAAGTTCTTTGATGTTGCAGACAGAATACTTGCCAAAGAAACAATTGTCAAAGCTGTCGCATCTCAAGAAAAGGTAAAAAATGGAGACTTCAAATTACACGGCTCGGTGCTAATGGTCCTAAATTAGAAGGCTATGAATCCACTGATGTTGCATGCATGGGATATAGAGTATGGGTTGAACTTGTTGTTGCCCTGAGCAGATCCAAATCTGAGACTGCTAAAACTTTCAGCGCATATTTCAAGAAGCTGATGGAGAAAGTAAAAGACATGGGCCTGATCTCTGAAGAATTGATCAAGGGTACCTCACAAGTGGAACCCAAGATCAAGCCTATGAGACAAAAGAATAATACAGAACTTGAGGAGCTGATTATGATGATTGAACAGGTGTATGTATGTTGTTGAAATCAGAGGAATCGATCATAGCCTGCGCAAGGGAGTTGAGCCTGAAGAAGGAAAATTTATTGAAGAACCTGAAGTAAGTGTTTCTTTGTTGATCCTCTTTCTAAAAGGATGTGTTTCCAGAGAGCTTCATACCTTAGTAAAGCTAGTCTTAAGCATGTCATTGCCTTCAGACTCTCAAATTTCTTTGAACAGCATGCAAGATGGAGGGTTATCATTTGGGAACAACTTAAGGTCTTCAACGAAAGAGGAGAACTTGAAAGTCCAGATTTTATGTTCCTCAGAAGTGATTTAGAGGACATTGATGCCAATCTGTAATGAGCTTATAAGAAAGGTGAACAACAACATCAACAACAGCTTCAAGGTCCATCTACTGGTGAAGAGTAAATGATGAATGGAAGATGTCCATTAGTTGGATAGGCTTACCATTATTTTCTCCAAACTTCAATAGTCCAAATCTGTAGAATTTTCTTGTACATAAGTTGTACTTTACATGTGTTGTAATTTCATTTCAGTACATTAGTTGTACTTGTAAAAACATATGTAGTTTAAATCAATATCAGTATGTATAAACTGATCTTTTAGTTTACTTCAATGTTATATTCTCAATTCAGCAAATGTATTGTAAAAATATATAGTGATTATTGATAGAATCAGCTTAGGTTGAATATTGCAAATAGGGGGATATTGCTAAGCACAAAAAAAGCCTCAATCAAACTTGTTGTATATCATAGGGGGAGATTTTCAATCAATTATGTTTGATACACTTAAGGGTATAATTTAAGGCCTCTTAATGCCCTATTGAAACCTGATAAGTGATTTGCAATATAAGCCCAAAGCTGCTCACCCTGTTACATCAGTTGTAACTTGGCAGATTGCTTAAGCTGTGCTAAATTGTTGGACAGTTTTGGCATAAACTGCCTACGCCGTTCATATCTGTTGAACAGCTTAGACTCAAGGGAAGTGTTCTGTTCTTTGTGAATAGGTTATACACTTTATGAAATCTGTTTCCATGTCATCATTTGAAGTTTTGGACGTGAAGATCAGTTTACAAGTCGAAGACAAAGTGTAAAATCAGAAACTGCTTTCACTTCCTAAGTTGTTCTGATACATGCAGACAAAGAGGATATTTGAAATGGGCAACAAACCATTTCTTATATCAAAATGGCTAAACAAGAAGGGGAAAGGATTAAATATGACATTCCTCTTTAGGGTAAAGCAGCTTGCAACAGAGACAAAAAAGAAAAGACAAAGATACTGCGACATAGGGACAATTTGTGTTTTGTCAGAATGTGTAGAAAAGCAGTCTTGTCTTTTTGTAAAGGCACTCCACCATCTCTGCATCCAATGAGCAAGCTTCACTAGGATTCTCAGAGTGAGTATAAAAGGAAGCTTTTAAGGAATGTGAGATAACCAAGAGAGATATATCAAAAGAATTGTGTTTTCATGCATGCAAAGTCTGCTCAGAAAAAAACAGTTAGTGTGTCCAAGGTGTTCTTATTCTGAGCTGTCTGTATGTCTTGTAAACAGGGAGTGCATCTTAGTGTGTGAATTCATTGTAACTTTTCTGAGTGAGTCTTAGATTAGTTGTTAATCTGTTGTTTCTATCATCTCAGTTTGAACCATTTCGCAGTTCAAACCTGTTTGTAATTAACACTTGTTAATATATACATACAAACAATGAGAAAGTGTGTTGAAAAATAATTGTATTCACGCCCCTCTACAGCTTACAACAACATACTTGGGAAACCTTTTGGGACCTACAACTGGTATCAGAGCCAAGTTTTGAGTGTGTCTTAACTCTAGATTTCTCACATCTCCATATTTCCCACCATGGACAACAGTGTTGCCAACTTCTCTTCCTACTATGACAATGTGTCAATGGCAAAACCTCCAAAGTTTAATCATTAGAACTTTTCTGAATGGAAGTACAGAATGATCCTCAATCTAGAGAATCTGGATGTGCAACTATCAGAAATAGTGATGGAAGGTCCCTATGTGCCAACTTCTGTCACTACCATAACTCCTGCTGCTGAAGGAGCTACTCCTGATGTTAGAACTATTGAGAAGGCAAAAGCTCAATGGTTTGATGAAGACAAACGTCTGGTTGCCCGTGATGCAAAAGCCAGGAACAACCTTGTAATCTCTCTACCTGATGATGTGTTCAAATAGGTTGAGAAAATGAAGACTGCAAAAGAAATGTGAGATACTTTGTGTACCGTCTATGATGGTCCCGCTATCACATTGGATAACAGGATCAATAATGTTGTAAGACAATATGAACTGTTCTTTGCAATGCCAAAGGAGACTCTCACTGAAACCTACACCAGGTTCACTGCCTTAATAAATGACCTCAAAGCTGTTGGGATCACATAAGACAGTTTAACTCTGGTGAACAAATTCTTGGAGATACTACCTGAGGAATGGAATTACTTCTCTACTATTCTCAGAAACTCAGGTACCATCAGAGGCATGGATCTTGTAAATATTTATGGATCCTTGCTAAATAATGAACAATCAAGGCAACAGAAGAGAAATGCCTTGCAAATGTCCAAAAGCGGTGCAGCCTTAGTGGCCAGCGTGAGACAACCTGTTAATCAAGTGTGTGATGTGTTTACACAAGCTGATCAACAGGGTGATGATGAATTAGAGGAAATGTCTGAAGAAGAGGAGGACTGTGAAGGTCTTACTGAGTTAGAGAAGAGCAAATAATTGTTATGCTTGTCAGAATATTCAATAAGAAAAGATTTGGTGGCAAAATGCTATATAGGAAACCAAGTGCCATAAAAAAGAAGGCATTTGACGAAACCAAGGCTGAATGCTTTAAATATGGCAAAATAGGGCATATAGCTGCTGACTGTGTGTCTAAAGCTGTTGGTTCATCCTCTAAATCATAAAAGACAAACAAAGACGATGGTTACAGGGTTAAGTACCTTATGGCCATGGCTAAGCTGAAAAAGTTGGAAGACTCTGTGACTTCCAACAAACAGAAGGGACTTATGGCCGAAACCTGTGACTGGGAGGAATCTGATTCATCATCTAATGAAGAAGAAAACAACTATTTGGTGGCCAATACTGGTGCCCCCTCAACAAGTAACTTCAAACAGGACTTAGCTGAAGCTGAAGCTCTCAGCACTTTAGAGAAATGCTATCCCACCATGATGTACAAGGTACAAAACTTTAATGATTACAACTTTGAAGAAAAGGTTAAAATGTTTGATTATTTACTTGTAGATTTAAAAGTTGCCATTGAAAAGCATGATGCTTTGAAGTCTGAAATCTCTAAGTAAAAAGCTGATCCTGAAATAAAAACTAATGAACTGAACAAATTTCATGAGTTGAAAACTGAACTTGATGAAGTAAAACACATCAACATAAATTTATTAGAGGAAAAGGGAGAAACAGACGTAAAGCATGCTAAGCTTCAAAAGATTGTTGATTGTTGGCGCCATTCAGCTAAGAGTGTCAGACAATGTATCAATCAGCAAGTTATTGCTCAAATCCAAGTCTTTATTGGAGGAGATCTTGATACAACAACTTCTATTGTTGAAATCAAGAATCTGGAAACAATCTTATCCTCTTTTAGTGAGCTTCCAAATACTTTTATCCAAAAAGTAAATGGAAAGCTGGTTTCAACAAACAGGTTTGTCAGGCCTCAAAACACTGACACTTTATGTGAAAGAGCTACAAAGACTGGTGATGGAATGTGTTCTCCATCAAACCAGCCTGCTAAGTGCTTAGCCAGTTCACATAAAAAAAGAATGGAAAACAAGTTAAAACTACAGCTTTGACCACTAAACCTGTCAACCAGACAGGTTCTTATTGTTCTTATTGTTTGATGCTTAATTGTGATTGGTAAATTCAGAATATCAGTTGGTATCAGAGCCTAGAAAGGGAAGAATTGATTGATTTTTTGAATCAGAAATTTCTTTTTCAAAAGCACTGTTTGATCAATTTTTTTGGAAAATCAGAAAAACTCTTAGGGTTTTTAATACATTGGATGATTTAATCTGAAAATTGGATTGAAGGTTCGCCTTTTAAAGATGAACAAATTGAGTATGATCTTAGTAATTCATTCAAAACACACAAAAACCTATTTGGATTTAACGGATTTTTCAAAACTTTGTGTGTTCTTGACTGTTTTGACGAATTCAAGGGTTTTGATCTGAAATTGGTCAAGTTGTTTTCACAAAAAGTGTTGTGTGTGTTAAATGCACATTTGATTTCAATTTGGGATCAATTTATCAATTTTTGGTGAAAAAATTTGAAATCTGAACTTAGAAGAGTTTAAAATTGTTAAAACTCGAATCACAAAGAAAGTATGTTTTAATCGAGTTTTATAAAGAAGGAATCGAGTTGGTCAAGAGCTTTAATCAAGTTTGTACAAGTGTTGTTCGAGATTTAGACAAACAACATTCGAGTTTGATTAAACTTTCATTCGTGTTTGATCAAACATAAATCAAGTTTAATTCAAGTGCATTCGACTTTTATCAAACTATATTCGAGTTTAATCAAACACAATTTAAGTTGATACAGTTTCAATCGAGTTTTATTGACATGTCATCCGAGTTTTGTTTCTAATCATTTGAGTTTGATCACTTTAGATTCGAGTTTGATAAGGACCAATTCAAGTATTACATTTCATAATTCGAGTTTCAACCTTCTTTTTTCGAGTTTCATAACTATTTGATTCAAGTTTGATCCTTCTACATTCGAGTTTCATTATTCACTGATCGAGTTTTACTCTGTGTTCATCGAGTTTGAGCCTTTTATATTCGAGTTTTACTCTTCTTGATTCGAGTTTGATCATACTTAATTTAAGTTTAATCATTCATTTAGTGTTCATTCAAAATCAATCAAGTTCCTTAAAAGATCATGGAAGATTCTTTTAATCAAATCACAATGTCAAAAGATGCAATACCTATGGGTTCAGAAACCAAACCCCATATTCTTTACAGAGGTGAGTATGGATAGTGGAGGGAACGATTTCTGGAATTCATCAGTTTTCATGACTTATCAGAGGAGATGTTGAAATCCCTGACAGAGGGACCAGCAATATCTGTTGAAACAATTCCAACTGTACCAAACCATAATCCTCCAATACCGGAGAGACCTACAGAGATCACAGATCTATCTGATGCTCATAAACGAAGAAATCAGGGAGATAAAACAGCCCGAAAGCTCTTGCTAATTTCTATCTCGAATGACATATATATAAGTCTGACAAATACAAGCACATCCAAATCCATCTGGGATGAGGTGTGTAAGCTTATGAGAGGATTAGACAAAGCAGCTACGAACAGAGCGAGAAACAGCCTGATGGCATTAGAAAATATTAGAGTAAGAGAAGGAGAGTCGTTATAGAGCACTTATATGAGATTTGTCAACCTTGTGAGTGAGATGAAGAGAAATGGGGTGGCAAAATCTAATATGGACATCGATGTTAAATATCTAAATGTGCTCAATCCAGAGTGGCATAAATACACTATTACTATCTAGCAGACTAAAGAGATTGATGATATGGATTTTCATATGGTGTTTGAGAACCTTAACAACTATCAAGAAATTGTTTTAAGGAAGATGTCTAAAAGAAACAAGCAGAGAAGGCAACGATTGATCCTCTGGCTCTCCTTGCAGATAAGAAGTAAAAATATAAGCTGAAAAAGGAGAAGCGTGTTGTGGTAAGTAGTAGTTCATCTGAATCAGAATCAATCGATTCATCAGCTGTCTCAGAGATAGAGGAGATGAAAAAGCAGATGGCCTTACTGACAATAGCATTTCAGAAAAAGTTCTATCGCAAACCCACAAATAATAAAATGTGATACAAGACAGGCTCCGGAAAGTTTGAGAAAAGATATAAGTATGACAAATCTGGAGAGAGTAGTGGTAATAAGGCTGAAAAATATGAGAAGCCTGATAAGCCGACCAAGGAAGATGCTGATCAGAACTGCTATAATTATGGCAAGACAAGCCACTTTGCAAGGGAATGCGGGCTGCCAGTAGTTAAGAACTCAGACTACTATACTCGGAAGGCACTACTAGCAAAAGAAAAGGAGTCTGGAAAGGCATTAATGGATGAGGATGACCACTGGCTTCAACTTTCTGATGATGAAGACATTCTGGATGAATACGCTCATATTTGCCTGCAGTTAGAAGTTTATAATGAATCTGAAATGAGTGAGTCTGCTATGTTGGCTGAAGATGACTTGTGGGTAGGCTTGACTAATGATGAAGCTGAAGAGCCAAAGGATTCTGATTCTGACAATGAAATGAGAGAGGAAATGGTGTTGATGGCAATAGGAGAAGTTGGCTGCAGCAAAGATCAAGGATATGACGGATTAGATTTAGATGCCTCAGACAAGTCAGAGACACCCGAGGTACAATCTAATCTTGATTCTGATGAGGATAACTCCTGTGTGCTAGAACAGAAACTTGATCAGATGGCTTACATGTTAAAAAAGTTTGAAAAATTTTTTAAAGCCCAGAAAAAGAATGCCCCAATCTTTGGAAAAGAAATTAAGACTGGAACGTGCTTTAGTGTTAGAGTTTTTCAAAGACAAGGCGTTACCATTAAGATCAGTTTCTGATTTGCAAGAAAAATACAATGAAATTCAAAGTGCGAATCAAAAGCTGAGTAACAATATATCTGACTTAAAAGAAAAACTGAAATTAGATGAGTTAGAATCAGCAAGTAATTCTGTAAAATATTATTCCATATTTGATGAAAGAACAAAGTTGTTTGAGAAAATCAAATCCTTGACTTCCTTAAAAGAGGTCAAACGGATCAAACAATCCATTTGATCCAACCAAAAGATACCAAATTTTAGAATTCAAAAACTGGTTTTTGTTGGACAAATTCTAAATATCTAACAAAAGCTATTTCATCTTCACCAACTCTTTATGATGTTAGATATATAAATTTAGGATTGAAAATGGTTTTTATGAAAGCATCAGATGAGATAGAATCAGCTGAAGATCTGAAAAGGTTGAGAAAAGATGAAATGCAAAATACTTTAGACTATAACAAGCTAAATGATAGATATCAAAAGTCTTGCATTTCAGACATATTCTGATAAAGATTTGTCTGGAAATACATCTTACTTTCAAAAGCCATACATTCCAAATTCAATTCTAGAAAAGATTAATTCTAATCTTGAATTGAATCTTAAAAATTTTGAGACTGAAAAAGAAAAGCTTCAGGCTGAGATTAAAGATTTGGAACTAAAACTGAAAAATCAGCCTGAAAGCAATAGTCAACCAGATCATAATTCTACAATTCAACCTAATTCTATCAATTCTGAAAAAGAGTTTGATCTTTATATGAACTCTGATTTTAATTTATAAGAGGATATGTTTGTCAAAATTGATGAGTTTATTAAACTTGTTCATGACAAACAAAATGATAAACCTAAAGAACCTGTTAGTATTTTAAAAAGAATACCTACTCATTCTAATGTTTGTAGGTCCCGAGAGGTTCCCAAAGTATATAGCTTTAAGCTGTAGAGGGGGGGTGAATACAGCAATTTAAAAACTACACACTATTTTCTCAATGTTTGTACGTATTATCAATAATTTGTTAATTACAAACAAGCTTGAATGCGGAATAGTTCAAGCTGAGATGACAGATACAACAGTATGTTTACTAGTCTAAGACAAACTCAAACTAGTATACAATGAATACACTTCACTAAGAAGCACTCACTGTGTTTACCAGACTTAAGGGAACAGCTTATGTAAAGCAGCTTAGACACACAGATACTGAATTACACAGCAGGCTTGCATGCATGAAAAACACACTTGCACGTACACTCTTGGTTTCAGCACTTAGCTTTCTTCACTCTTTCTGTCCTTAGAAGCTTCCTTTTATACTCACTCAGAGGATCTAAGAGAAACATCTTCATTGGACGGAATGAAAAGGAGAAGTCTTGTTGAAAAGACAACATAACCTTTTCTGCACTTTTCTGAAAAGCAGACTTGTCTTCACATGTGCAGAACTTTTGTCTTTTTACTTTGTCTACTGTTGCATTGCCTTTAACTAATTTAGGAATGTCACCATTGCGTCTTTCTTCCTTGTAAAGGCCTATTTTGATATAAGAAAAAGGTATGTCATCCTTTTTCAAATAACCTTTTGTCTTCATGTTACAGAACAGCTTGGGCAGGCTGAGCAGTTCTGTTTTCCACTTTGTCTTTGACTTTGTAAACTGATCTTGTAGTCAAAAACAATACATGAAGACTTGGAAACACATTCCATAAAGTGTTTAGCCTGTTCACAAAGAACAGGTTCTGTTCACAAAGAACAAAACACTTTAAAATTGCCCAGGCTGCTCACCAGTGTAGAGCAGCGTAGACAGTTTATGTCCAGCCTGTTCAGCAGACAGACCAGCTTGGACAAACTGTCTTAGTTGCAACACATGCAACGCATAGAACAGCTTTAGACTAGTATTGCAAATCATCTTTAGGCTTTAATAAGGCATATAACAGGCCTTAAGTTCAACCTTCAAATGCATCAACAGGTTTGATTATAAATCTCCCCCTCAGATGTAGAACAAGTTTGACTGAGGCCTTTTTGAGCCTAACAATCTCCCCCTATTTGCAATAACCAATCTAAGCTGGTCTTATCAAAAATCATTATATATTTTTACAGTACATTTTGCTGAATTGAAATTACAACATTACAGTAAAGTAAAAGATCAGTTTATATATACACTGATTCTTGATTACATACAACAACACATGTTTTTACAAGAGTACAACTAATGTACTAAAGTATTTTACAACTAATGTAAAAGAAAAGATTACAACTTATGTAATGATGTACAACTAATGTACAAAAGTATTTGGACTGTTTGTGTTGGGAGCAGATAATGGCAAGCCTGTCCAACTGATGGACAGCTTCCATTCTTCACCTACCCAGACGGTAGATGGACTTCACTCCATTGGAGGGGGATCCTGGAACATCTTTTCCATTTCTTCTCTTGCATCCTCAAGTTCCTCAACTTCACTTCTGATAACCATGAACTTGGGATCATTGAGCTCTCCTCTTTCATAGAAGCCTCTGAGTTGATCCCAGACGGCTGCTCTCCATTTGCTAGACTGCCTAAATGAAACTGCATGTTTGAAGGCGGCAAGTTGTCTCAGATCAACTTTGTACAGCTCTGAGGCTCTTTGGAAGCACTTCTTCTGAGTTAGGGGATCTACAAAAAATGCCCCCAGCTCAGGTTCTTCAATAATATTGCCATCCTCAAACTCTATTCCTTTAGGCATGCTATGATCAACTCCTTTTATTTCAATGGCATAGTCGCCCTGTTCAATCAGTGTAAGGAGTAGCTCCATCTCTGTATCCTTGCTTGTTCTCCTGGCCTTTATTTTTGGATGTGTCACAAAGACACCTTCACTAACTTCCTTAGATATCAGGCCAAGATCCTTTACTCTTTCCATCAACTTCTTGACATATGCCCTGATTTCTTTGGCAATTTCAGACTTTGATTCACTCAGGGCAACTGCCAGCTCAATCCACTCCCTGTATCCCATCTGTGCTACATCAGTGTGGTCATAAGTTTCCAATTCTGGGCCTGTTGCACCCATCCTTGTTATTTTAAGCTTCCACTGACTGCCTCTCCTTGATACAGGGACAGCTTTGACAATTGCTTCATTGGCTAGCCTTCTTTCAGCAACATCATGAAACTTTTTCCTAGCCAAGTTGTCAAAGTGGTATTGAGCTCTTGCATGGGGTACTGTTGATTTGGTCACAGAGACCTGAGTACCTTTCCCTACTTCCTTCTCTTTCTCCCCTGTAGATTTTCTAGCAGCTTCCATTATTTTCTTTTGCACCGCCAGGGTAGACATTTTAATTTTATTTGCTTCTTGGAGGGCAACAGATTTGGCAGTTTTAGCAGATTTTCTTCTTTTCTCATTTCCTCCAGGGCTTGAAGCTGTTCTTCTCTAAACTCAAAGTACTTGTGCATAGGAAGACCCATCTCTTTAGCCCTGGCCTTGTGAAATTGAATTTCTGCTTGTTTCTGCTGCATGGGATCAACATCTGCTTTTTCTTTTCCTTTGGCTGCTGCTGTAGTGATAGCAGCCTCAGGAATTTCCTCTTCTTCTTCTTCTTCTTCAGTTAGAATTAAGTGCCTGCTTTTACTGCTAGGCCTGTCCTCAGGAATGACTTTCTCCCCCTTAGACTGAGTAGGGTTTGGAGAGACAGCCTGAGTAGGCAGAGCAGCTTGAGAAGCACCTTCAGCTGTACCTGTAAAAACATCTGCTGGATGATCAGTGTGAGTTGCAGACACTGGTATCTCCTTAGGAGAAGAAGTTTTCTCCCCCTTAGACTTACTCTTCGAGGCAGATGACTTCTTCCCCTTTGAAGGAGATGAAGCAGCGACTTCAACACCTGGTCTGCCTGAAGACACAAAGTCAGCAGGCTTGCCAGCAAGTTTAGTAGAAGGTTTAGGACCAACAAGGCTAAGCACTAAGAAAGCCAAGTTATCCTTCACCTCTGTAAGCTGGGAAAGACAGGTCTGAAGAGAAGAGGAGTGGGAAGCAGCAAGGGATGTAAGCTTAACAATATTCTCCCTGTCAGACGCTGTGAACAGCAGAGTTTGCAGCTGTGCAAGATGAAGTTCTAGAGAATCTTGCACATCAGCAAGATCTGATGACACAGAGTTAGAAAGGGAGCCAATTATAATTTGTAAGCTAGCCAGAGTGGCTGGAAGGGTAGAGTTGCAAGAAGTAAGAAGTGATGACAGCTGTTGGGAAATAGCTGTCATTGAGGACACAGAGTCCTGCTGAATGGAAAGAATAGAGGAGAGGGAGGTGGACACAGTTTGCAGCTGAGCAGTGAGTGCTAACAGCTGTGGAGAGTGATCAGGCTGTGGAGGGGTAGGGAAAGAGGCCTTGAACGAATCAAAGAACCCCTGAAGCTGTGCAGACGCAGAGTCTGATATGATGGAGGGTAGAGAGTTCATGGTGTTTTCCAAAGAACCAACTTTGTTGGTCAGCAAAGAAAGCTGAT
Organism: Centrapalus pauciflorus; assembly: GCA_020465985.1. Lineage (NCBI taxonomy): Eukaryota > Viridiplantae > Streptophyta > Magnoliopsida > Asterales > Asteraceae > Centrapalus > Centrapalus pauciflorus. The sequence continues at coordinate 169,359 of JAANYP010002518.1, forward strand.
CCTTCAAAGGCAGGTCTTTGGGAGATGGAGGTGTATGGGTAGATTGTTGTGAGTGGGTAGATGGAGAGGAAGATGATGAGGCTGGTGTTTGAGGATGTGAGGGAAGAGAGACTTTGGACAGAAGCTCCATAGCCTGGGCAAAAGTAAGATGGCCCAGTTTGGAGGGATCACAGGGTCCTTCAGCAGCGGCTGTAGCTGCATCACCAGGAGAAGGGGTTGATGTTTGGGGCCTTTCAGATGCTGCTTGTGTTGCAACATCCTCATGAAGACCAGTGGAGGTTCCCTCTGCAGTGCCTTGGTTTAAAGGCACCTCATCATTGGGAGATGGGATATGCATTTCAACATCAGCAGTGGTGAAACCTGTTGATGGAGTTTGCATGAAGGGAGCAGCCTCACCAGAGGGATGGTGTGATCCCTGAGGTTCATCAGCTTGGGATGTTAGTCCCTCAGCAGCTGTTTGGTGTGGAACAGCTGAATCATGGGGAGCAGAAGTTTGAGGCTGAGCTGCTGATTGGTCTATACCAGCAGCGTAGGCACCTCGTGCAGACTCAGTGTGTGAGGAGAGTTTAGTGGGGGACAGTGTGGACACAGTATGGAGTGGAGAGGACTCCTGTCTTTCAATATCCTCAGCCTGTTGGGAGGCTGGGATAGTTGATGTGGGTATCTCCGTTTGTACAACTGGTTCCTGTTAGGAGGAACCAGAGGGTCTAGGCTGACTCTGGGTTGACTCAGATTGGAGTGAAGCAGGCTCCAAATGAGCTGAACCTTCTCCCAAAATAGGAGAGGCAGCTGGGATTGCTTCTTTTTCAACTGAACCCTGTTGAGAGGGGACAGAGGAGGTGGTTCTTTGGGCTGGTTTCTTTTTTGCTAGGGATTTGCTTTGGTAGTGAATGGATGATGTGGGTGATTGTGGAGAGGGGAGAGGATCTGTTTGGACAGGGTGTGAGACTGGGTCAGGAACAGTGGGGCTGGCCTGTTCCATGGTCTCTTGTGCCACAGAGGCACCAGCCACAGAGGCTACAGGCTCAACAAATGAACCAGGGTGAGGAGCCTGCTCCTCCTCAGCCACAGTGGCTAAAGGAACAGACTCAGGCTGAGCTGTTTTGGCCTTCTTTTTCACAGGCCCAGCTTCAGTTGCCAGGGTTCTTTTAACAAGCTTGGACCTGGCTTTGGATTTTGTTACGGGAGCAGCAGCTTTTGGATCCACCCTCACAGTAGAACGTCCTTCCACCAAACCTAACAGCCTCCTCATTGGTGTGGATAGAGGAGGCTCATCTTGCAGGACTGGAGTATAGAAAACTCTATTCCTTATAACTGGGAATGCAACAGTCTTAAGTAGAGGCTGAGAGTTATAGATATGCTCACCACAAACGTGTCTGAAAATGAGGCTCAGAAACCTGGGATATCGAACAGCAGCTGGTCTTGACTCTTGCTGCACCAGGTTCCTCAAATTTACAAAAATCCATTTGGCCATGTCCATGGTAGTTCCATCCACAAGCTGCAGAACTACAGGGATTTCATCACGGCTCAGTTGGTCAAAGGAACCAACTTTGCTGCTGAAACACATCACCACAGAGGCGAATAAGAAGCTGTAGGTAGGGGAGAGGTCCTTCCTGAACAGTGTTGTTCCAACTTTTGGTTCTGCTACACCACAGAAGTGCAGCAGATTCTTCATCTGTTCATCTTCAGGCTGTGGTCGATCATATTGTTCAACCACAGGGAGTCGAAGAACTTCCCTGAGCAGATGAGTGTTGATCTCAATGGTCTGAGTCCCATTGAGTATGGTGCCCTTGATGACTTTGGTTTCTGGGATGTAGGCACAGGTGTACCAAAACTCATACACCATCTCCTGGTACAGGACACCAGG
>JAANYP010002518.1:173170-213030 GCA_020465985.1 Centrapalus pauciflorus
TGCTCATTAGTAGAACCAAATATTATGTCATCCACATAAACTTGAACAAGCATAATGTCAGACTTCACCTTCTTTATAAACAGTGTGGTATCCACTTTACCTCTGGAGTACCCATTACTCATAAGGAAATCAGTAAGAGTGTCATACCAGGCTCTAGGGGCTTGTTTGAGACCATAGAGAGCTTTGTCCAACTTATAGACAAATCCTGGGTGTTGTTCATTTTCAAAACCTGGAGGCTGCTTGACATAGACTTCTTCTTGCAGTTTCCCATTCAATAATGCACTCTTCACATACATTTGAATACCTTAATGCTCTTATGAGCAGCGTAGGCCTAGAATAATTCCAAACGAATTGCTTTTGCCTGGCCAAGGAGGCAAACCTGTTTCATGCATAATCAATTCTTTCTCCTGTCGTGATAGCCCTGGAGCAACCAGATCTGGCCTTATTTCGCTAATGAATTGACCTTGCTCATCCATCTTGTTCCTGAAAACCCATTTTGTGCCAATTATAGTTTTACCTTTAGGAGCAGGGACCAGCTTCCATACATTGTTTCTCTCAAACTGATTGAGCTCTTCTTGCATGGCAGTGATCCAATTGGCATCTTTTAGTGCTTCATCAACCTTCTTTGGCTCCATCAGTGAAACAAAATTAGAGAACATACAAAAGTTCCCTAAGCTGTCCCACCGTGTTTGTATCCCTTTGTTGATGTCACCAATTATTAGATCATTGGGGTGACACCTGATCCACTTAGGATCATTTTTCAATGATGATTCACCTGAGTTGTTAACATCTTCAGCAGGTCCTGTTGAACAGCTCTCTAGATTTTCAGACACACTGTTGTCTTGAGCCTGTTCACTGGTTGAACATGTCTGACCACTGTTGAACATATCAGCAGAGGAACTGGGAAAATCAGCATTGATAGGTTCTGGACATGCAGTTGTAATTAAGTCAGTACAATTATTCACACAGGATGTATTGACATAATCATCATCATGTCCATCATGGTTAACAGGTTCCACACATGGTGTAGTGGAAGCTTTTGAGTCCTCTTCATTGTTTGAATGCATCAAATCATCAAAGTTAAGTTCTCCTGAAACTAATTCAGGAACAGCTTTGGTGGAAGCATTCTTGGACTCTTCAAAGGTGACATTGATAGATTCATCTATCACATTTCTTTTGTTGTTGTATACTCTGTAGGCTTTGGAGATAGCAGAGTAGCCAACAAACACACCTTCATCAGCTTTAGGTTCAAACTTTGACAGCTGGTCCCTTTGATTCAGAATGAAACAGGGACATCCAAACACATGGAAATAACTGACATTTGGCCTCCTCCCTTTGAGCAGCTCATAGGGAGTCTTGTTGAACCATTTCACCACTAAGGATCTGTTTTGGGTGAAACAGGCAGTGTTAACAGCTTCAGCCCAAAATGATGAAGGTAAACCTGATGCACGCAGCATGGTTCTGGCAGCTTCAATGAGAGTTCGGTTTCTCCTTTCAGCAACTCCATTTTGTTGAGGAGTTCTTACAGCTGAAAAGTTTTGAGTGATTCCTTTCTCTTCACAGAAGTCTTCAAGAGTACTGTTTCTGAACTCAGTACCATGATCACTTCTAAGCTGCTTTACTTGGGCAGAGTTCAGCATTTCCATCTTTTTGACAAATCCAATAATCTCTCTAGCAGCCTCTCCTTAGCTCTTTAGAAAGATCACCCATGTGTATCTGGAGAACTCATCAACCATTACTAGAGTGTATCTTCTTCCTCCTAGGCTTGGGACATTAACAGGTCCAAACAAGTCCATATGGATTAAGAAGAGTGGAGTATCAATAGAGAAATTATGTTTGGATTTAAAAGATGTTTTCCTCTGCTTGCCTTTCTCACAAGCTGTGCATAATCTATCCTTAGCAAAAGTCATAGAAGGCAAACCTGTCACCAACTCTTTCTTACAGAGTTTGTTGATGTTCTTGAAGCTCAGATGTGACAGTCTTCCTGTGCCATAGCCAGTTTAGATCAGCATTTGTTCTTGTGAGAAAACAGGTTTCAGTTGTGGGGTCAGCAGAATGCATATCCACAACATATACACCTTTCTTTCGTTGAGCACATAGCACAACTTTGCCTTGGGGATCCAATATGTAACCCAGGTGCTCATCAAAGTTAACCTTGTAGCCAGCATCACACAGTTGGCTTATGCTGACAATGTTATGTTTTAGCCCAATCAAATAGGCTACTCTTTTGAACACTGCAGCACCAGCTTTAAGAGTTCCATATCCCTCAGTGGATCCCTGTACATTGTCACCAAAGGTGACTTTTGGCCCTTTTTCAGGCCTGAGTTCACTCAGCAATTCTTTACAACCTGTCATGTGCCCTGAGCAGCCACTGTCCAAGTACCAAACCTGGGAAGGTTGTTTTTCCTGCAGAGTGATTAGAGAATTATTAGTCATTTTAGGGGAACTCATCACAGAGATGAGTTCTCCTACTTCATCAACATTTGTTGATGGACTTGAAATATCCACACTAATATTCCCTATTTGAATGGTATCAGCTTGAATACCACTTTCAGTGACTGTGACATTTCCAACACTGCTTGTGACAGCTGTGATGGAAACAACAGAGTCAACAGGCCTCATGTCCTCAGATTCAGGACAATCCTTGGCCAGATGTGTCTTCTTCCCACATTTGTAACATTTTCTCTTTTTAGGATTTTTGGAAGAAGATCTTTCAGAAACACATTCTGAGCTATTTTTGTTGATTCTATCAGCAGGTTTAGCAATTTTATTACTTTTTGATGAATCAATAGCTTGGGTGGAGAGTTCATTAGCCACAGTTTTGGCTGTCTCTTCTTTCCTCTTTTTAGGAGGACAGATGTCAAAGACAGGGAGCTTGATTGGCTTTTGAGCTTCCACAGGTTTGAGAAACTTATTCCCAATTATCTCAGTTTGAGCAATGGCTTTGCCTTTGCCCCTACTGGATTGTGATTTATGCTGCCTATCAGCATACTCACTGTGTCTGGTTTTGAAAAGCTTATTCTTATTTAAAACCAGTTTACCACTATGATTTGAAACCTTATTTGAAATCACAGCAGTTTTGTTTTCAACATGAGACTTACTCTTGTTGAAAACAGACTGCTTACCTTTTAAAAACTTGTTTTCAAAGTGTTTAGTATCAAAAGAATTAACATGCTTTTTACCATCAGCTTTGAACTCAGAACCTGTTTTGTCAACAGGTTTAGTATCCACAACTTCAGTTTGGACATGTTTTCCTTTCTTTTGCTTGTGTGAACCAGCAGAGCACTTAGCAGGCTGACTTGATGGAGAACAAATTCCAACATCAGCTTTTGAGCTAAGCTCACACAAGCTGTCAGTGTTTTGAGGCCTGACAAACCTATTTGTTGAGATTAGTTTACCATTCACATTTTGAATGAATGTGTTTGGAAGTTCACCAAGAGTGGATAAATCTTCTTTCAGATTATTGATCTCAACAATGGAAGCTGCTGTGTCAAGATCCCCTCCAAGATAGGCTTGGATTTGTGCAGGAATCTGTTGACTTATACAATGGCTGACTTTTTGTGCAGATTGGCACAAAGAGTCAACTATCTTTTGAAGCTTAGCATGCTTTATATCTGTTTCTCTCTTTTCTTCCAGTAAAATAGAGTTGATGTGTTTTAATTCATCAAGCTCAGTTTCCAACTTATGGAAACTGTCCAGTTTACTAGATTTAGTTTTAAGATCAGTTTTAAGCTTAGAGATTTCAGATAGTAAAGCATCATGCTTCTCAACAGCAGCTTTTAGATCAACAAGCATATATTCAAACATTTTAACTTTTTCTTCAGAACTGTAAGCCATAAAATTTTGTACCTTATACATCATAGTAGGATTCCAGTTCTCTAAGCTGCTGAAGGCTTCAGCTTCAGCCATATCTTGTTTGAAGCTGCTTGCTGATGGGACATAAGTGTTGGCCACCAGACATTGATTGTCTTCTTCATCAGATGATGAATCAGAGTCCTCCCAGTCACATGTCTCTGCCATGAGTCCCTTTTGGCGATTGGAAGACACTGAGTTTTCCAATTTCCTTAGCTTAGCCATGGCCATAAGGTACTTAACCCTATAACCATCATCCTTGTTTGTCTTGTATGGTTTGGATGACTGACCAACAGCTTTTGACACACAATCAGCAGCTATATGGCCAGTTTTGCCACATTTGAAGCACTCAGCCTTGGATTTATCAAATGCCTTCTTTTTGCCAGCACCTGAACTTCCTTGCAGCATGTTTCTTCCAAACCTTTTATTGTTGAACCTTTTGACAAGCATAGCTATCATTTGCTCATCATCTTGTTCAGCAAGATCTGCAGTATCTTCTTCATCTGACACCTCCTCCTTGTCATCATCCTGTTGATCAGGTTGAGTGAACACATCACTCACCTGATTTACAGGCTGTCTCACATTAGCCACAAAGGCTGCACCTCTTTTGGACATTTCCAAGGCATTTCTCTTTTGTTGCCTTGACTGTTCATCATTCAGTAAGGATCCATACAAGTTGACCAGATCCATACTTCTGATAGTATCTGAGTTCCTTAGAATTGTTGAGAAGTAATTCCACTCTTCAGGTAAAATGTCCAGAAATTTATTCACCAGGGTAAGACTATCCTTAGTGATCCCAACAGCCTTGAGATCATTCACTAGAGCAGTAAACCTGGTGTAGGTTTCAGTGAGAGTCTCCTTTGGTTTAGCAAAGAAGAGTTCATACTGTCTAACAAGATTGTTGATCATGTTGTCCAGTGTGATTGTGGGTCCATCATAGACGGTACACAAAGTATCCCACATCTCTTTTGCTGTCTTCATTTTCTCAACCTGTTTGAACACATCATCAGGAAGAGAAATGACCAGGTTGTTCCTGGCCTTTGCATCCAGAGCCACCAGTCTCTTGTCTTCATCAGACCATTGAGCTTTAGCTTTCTCAAAGGTCCTGATTTCAGGAGCAACTCCTTCAACCGCTGGAGTTATGGTAGTAACAGAGGTTGGCACATAGGGACCCTCCATCACTATCTCTGGTAGTTGTACATCCAGATTCTCTAAATAGAGCATCATTCTGCACTTCCAACCAGAGAAGTTTTGATGATTAAATTTTGGAGGTTTGCCCATAGAGCCATTGTCATAGTAAGAAGAATTTGCAGCACTGTTGTCCATGGAAAGTTGGGAGAATGAGAGATCTAGAGTGGCACACACTCTAAACTGCTCTGATACCAGTTGTAGGTCCCGAGAGGTTCCCAAAGTATATAGCTTTAAGCTGTAGAGGGGGGGGGGTGAATACAGCAATTTAAAAACTACACACTATTTTCTCAATGTTTGTATGTATTATCAATAATTTGTTAATTACAAACAAGCTTGAATGCGGAATAGTTCAAGCTGAGATGACAGATACAACAGTATGTTCACTAGTCTAAGACAAACTCAAACTAGTATACAATGAATACACTTCACTAAGAAGCACTCACTGTGTTACAAGACTTAAGGGAACAGCTTATGTAAAGCAGCTTAGACACACAGGTACTGAATTACACAGCAGGCTTGCATGCATTAAAAACACACTTGCACGTACACTCTTGGTTTCAGCACTTAGCTTTCTTCACTCTTTTTGTCCTTAGAAGCTTCCTTTTATACTCACTCAGAGGATCTAAGAGAAACATCTTCATTGGACGGAATGAAAAGGAGAAGTCTTGTTGAAAAGACAACATAACCTTTTCTGCAATTTTCTGAAAAGCAGACTTGTCTTCACATGTGCAGAACTTTTGTCTTTTTACTTTGTCTACTGTTGCATTGCCTTTAACTAATTTAGGAATGTCAACATTGTGTCTTTCTTCCTTGTAAAGGCCTATTTTGATATAAGAAAAAGGTCTGTCATCCTTTTTCAAATAACCTTTTGTCTTCATGTTACAGAACAGCTTGGGCAGGCTGAGCAGTTCTGTTTTCAACTTTGTCTTTGACTTTGTAAACTGATCTTGTAGTCAAAAACAATACATGAAGACTTGGAAACATATTCCATAAAGTGTTTAGCCTGTTCACAAAGAACAGGTTCTGTTCACAAAGAACACAACACTTTAAAATTGCCCAGGCTGCTCACCAGTGTAGAGCAGCGTAGACAGTTTATGTCCAGCCTGTTCAGCAGACAGAACAGCTTGGACAAACTGTCTTAGTTGCAACACATGCAACACATAGAACAGCTTTAGACTAATATTGAAAATCATCTTTAGGCTTTAATAAGGCATATAACAGGCCATACGTTCAACCTTCAAATGCATCAACAGGTTTGATTATAAATCTCCCCCTCAGATGTAGAACAGGTTTGACTGAGGCGTTTTTGAGCCTAACAATATTAAATCAGTACCATCACATGTTTTACATAAGGAAAAGGAGAAAACAAAAGTGATTTTTGTTACTCCAAAATTTGAAAAAGGTGAATCCTCTTGATCAAAGGTTTCAACTGCAAAGAAAGGAAATGCTTTTGAAGGTAAGAAAGTTTTACGGATTAAAACTGATTCTAAATCGACTAATTCATGTTCTTCTGTTATTTCAGATAAATATTTGAAAAGAACATCGAAGCTAATTTGGAGAAAGAAGCAAGTCGCAAAGAAAAAGACGAATTTTAGACAGGAGTGGAGAGTGAAAGAGAATTTTGTTACAGATAGGATTAGATCCATAGATAACTCTGTCTGTAATAAAACTTCTATTAAATACTGTTCTAAATACTCTCGTGCTGAACTGTTTTCATTGAATTATGCTAAATGCAATGTGTTGAATGCTAAATATGTGCATAATTCTGATATGTTTGTATGGATTCCAAAGAAGAAGGTTCCCAATTTTTAACAACATAGGGTTCCAAAGAAACATTTTCAAAATCTGTTCCAAACAGAAATGTACAAAATTGGACACCCAAAAAGACTGTTCAAAAGTGGGTTCTAAAAACAAAGAACTTATTTGTTAATATACCTGAAGAAATACCGCTTGATTTACCAACCTTCAAAATACCCAACTATAAGTTGGTACCTCATGTTTTACTTTGTTTTATAGGTAAATCATGTGTGGTACCTTGACTGCGGATGTTCCAAGCATATGACCGGACAATGAGAAACCCTCACGAATTTTGTAGAAAACTTTTGTGGGACGGTAAGGCTTGGTAACGATCAATTCTGTCTGATCAAAGGCTATGGAAGTCTGGAGTACGACAAGATAACAATTCAGAAGGTTTTCTACGTTGATGGTCTTGGCTATAATCTGTTCAGCATCGACCAACTGTGCGATAAAGGGTTAGAAGTGAATTTCAAGGCGAATAGGTGCATTATTAGATCTTGGGAAGGGAAGGAAATCCTAGCCGAAAGTAGGAAAACCAATTTGTACTCTATAGATTTAGCCAACATTAGTTTGAAGAAAGATGTCTGCTTACTGTCAAAGGCAACATCTAAAGAATCTTGGTTGTGGCATCGCCGTCTATCCGATTTGAACTTCAAAGAATTGACTAATCTTGCAAAAGGTGGTTTAGTCAAAGGGCTACCGACTCACCGATTTCAAAAGGAGCAGCTGTGTGCCGCATGTGAAAAAGGGAAGATGGTGAGAGCTTCTCACAAGTTAAAAGTTGAACATTCTTCAACTAGGGCTTTTTAGCTAATCCATATGGATTTGTGCGGACCTATGCGAATACAAAGTATCAATAAGATGAGATATGTGTTGGTGATAGTTGATGACTATTCAAGATACACATGGGTTTTCTTCCTGAGATCCAAGACTGAAGCTTCAGAGATTATTATTGACTTCATACGCAAGATTCAAGTAAAGCTGCAGCTTTCAGTCCAAGCCATTAGCTCTGATAATGGTAAAGAGTTTAAGAACAAGTCCCTCGAGACGTTTCTTTGTTCTATAGGGATAACACATCAATTTTCGGCAGCTCGTACTCCACAACAAAACAGCGTAGTTGAAAGACGAAACCACACGCTTATGGAATCTGCAAGGACGATTCTCGCGTATTCAAATCTGCTGTTATTCCTCTGGGTTGAAGCATTGGCAATTGCGTGTTTCACCCAGAACAGATCGATCATCAATAAAAGATTCGGAAAGACACCATACGAACTGATTAATAAACGAGTTCCTAATATTAAAGTTTTTCATATCTTTGGATGCAGCTGTTTTATCCTGAATGATAAAGACAACTTGGGAAAGTTTAATCAGAAAGCTGATGAAGGCATATCCATTGGATATTCCAAAGAATCTGTAGCTTTCCGAGTCTACAACAAATGCACGAAGACTGTTAACGAAAGCGTCAACGTCAAATTCGACGAAGGAATTGTAATGGCTCCTGAACGCGACAGTTCAGGACGCGAGTCAAATTAGTCGACTTCTGTGAAGTCACCAGAGCTTAAAGACGAAATGAATGATCTAAATAAACTATTTGAAAATTTTTATGAAGACTACTTTGAAAATACCAAATCTAATATTCCAATTTTGGTTTCTGACAGGATTACTAAGATTTGGTAGTAGTCTCAGATCATTGACACCAACCGATTTCTGAAGATACTCGAGAGGTTTTAGCGATTGATGTACACATACCTGCTAAAAGTGTACAACCAATTCAAGCTCCACAATTTATTGAAACTCCCATGAATTCTGAAAATTCAGAAACCCCTACCTTAGTTAATTTCCCATCAACATATGAAACAAACCCCCGTATTCCCTACCTAGACTTGAGTCCCAATCAAGACCAGCTTCAACCTTATCCTCATACGTTCAAATGGACAAGGGACCAGCCACCTGAAAATATCATTGGTGATCCCTCTGCTTTTGTAAAAACCCAGAGAGCTACTTTAAGCGAATGCATCTTCTCAAATATTTTGAGTAACATCAAGCCAAAATCAGTGAAGGAAGCTCTTCTGGATGCAGACTAGATTGTAGTTATGCAAGAGGAGCTCAATCAGTTTGAAAGGTTGAAGGTCTGGAGATTGGTGGAAAGACCAAAAGACAAGTCTATCATTGGCACGAAGTGGATCTTCAAGAACAAGAAAGATGAACATGGTGTCATCATTCGGAACAAAGCACACCTCGTAGGTAAAGGATACAGCGAGTTGGAGGGAATAGACAATGATAAAACATTTGCACCCGTTGCACTGAATGAGGCTATTAGAATGTTTTTAGCTTTTGCAGCTCATAAATAATTTCACTGTGTATCAAATGGATATTAAAACTGCATTTTTAAATGGGGAGTTAACTGATGAAGTATATACATATCAGCCCTACAGATTTACCAATCATTCGAAGCCTGATCATGTATATATCTTAGACAAATTACTGTATGGCCTTAAAGAAGCACGACGAGCTTGGTATGATGCCTTTTCAAATTATCTATTGAAATGTGGCTTGAACAATGGTGAAGTTGACACTACCCTATTCATAAAACGTCAGGGTCCCGATATCATATGTATACAGATATATGTAGACGATATAATATTTGGGTCTACAAATACAGAATTTTGTAAAAAGTTCACGTTTTTAACATCCCAAAAATTTGAAATGAGCATAATGGGTGAAATAATTTTTTTCTTGGGTTTACAAGTTAAAGAACTGAGTGATGGACGTTTAATCAATCAGTCAAAATACATTCAAGAAATGTTAAAGAAATTTAACATGGTCAACAGTACGCACATGAAAACACCCATGGCTCCGGATTCTAAATCTAAACTCGATGAGGACATTTCAGGGAAACCTGTTGATGTAACTCATTATCGAGGGATAATTGGGTCATTAATGTACTTAACCGTGAGTAGACCGTATATTATGTTTGATACTTGTGTCTGTGCTAGATATCAGGCACATCCAAAAGAATCTCATTTGGCTGCTGCCAAACGAATATTAAGATATCTGATGGGAACTCCAAACTTAGGTTTGTGGTATCCCAGGGAATCATCATTTACATTGACTGCCTTCTCTGATGCTGATCAGGTGATAAAATGGATTGAAAGAGTACATCAGGAGCAGTACAATTTCTTGGTGACAAACCCGTCTGCTGGTTATCCAAGAAACAACACTGTGTATCTCTATCAACAGCAAAAGCAGAGTACGTTGCTGTATCATCATGCTGTTCACAAGTGTTGTGGATGAATAGCCAACTGAGAGACTACGGGTTTACACCTCAAAAGATTCCAATATATTGTGATTCTCAGAGCGCAATTGCAATTGCTTCAAATCCGGTGCAACGCACAAAAACTGACCATATTGACATTCGGTATCATTTCATAAAAGATTATGTAGAAAATGGTAATGTAGAATTATATTTTGTACCCACTGAATATCAACTAGCTGATTTGTTTACCAAAGCGTTAGAAGAAAAACGCTTTAATTTTTTGGTATACAAATTGGGTATGGTGAATCGGTGGATTTAAACATTCAGTAGTTACACAATTTTTTTTTATTCTACAATTTTTTACTTGATTTAAATTGTTGTTAATCTCATGGAATTGAAATGTTTTTAATTTTTCTGAGATTTAACAGAATCAGATTGTCATATGCAGGGGGAGTTAACAGGAAATTTTTATCTGATAAATTTATTTAATTTGATTAATTGTAGGGGGAGCAAGATTAAAAAGTAATATCGATCTGAGGGGACGCATACATGCAATATTCAAGGGGGAGCAACATTTTATCTTGTTTTGTTCATTTTTTTTAAAAAAATTTAATTCATTTTATTTCTGTGTTGTTTAAATTTTTTTTAATTGTTAAATTTTTTTTTGATTTGATGATTTGTTTAGTTTTAACTTTTTTTAGTGTGAATTTTTTATAGTTAATTGGGCTTAAACATTTCAAAGTGAGAGATTAGATTATTTTAAATCTGGGCAGGTTTTTTTTTGAAAATTTCAAATTTGAGTATAAATTTGAATTTTGAAATTCAAATTAAACTTTTATAACTCCCGACCACTGTTCACTTTCTTCCTAAAAACATTCTCCACTTTTCTTCATCAAGAAGCAATCCACGATCCAGTGTTAAATTTCATGAAGTTTGTTGCAATTTGTAAGTATTTCATAGTTACTTGTTAATGTTTAGTATTTTTTTTAGTTTTATTTTTCGAGTTTTTGGTTAAAAATAATTACCGTGTGTGTTTTTTAGTGTGTCGATGTGTGTATATATGATTCTAGAAACTTTCTCCACTTTTCTTCATCAAGAAGCAATCCACGATCCAGTGTTAAATTTCATGAAGTTTGTTGCAATTTGTAAGTATTTCATAGTTACTTGTTAATGTTTAGTATTTTTTTAGTTTTATTTTTCGAGTTTTTGGTTAAAAATAATTACCGTGTGTGTTTTTTAGTGTGTCGATGTGTGTATATATGATTCTCTAATTTTGTGTTTTAAGGCTGAAATTGAAGGTATGGTTTTAAGTATAATGTTCAAATAAGCTTGAATATCAAATTTCAAGTCTTATAACACACCATACAACATTTAATTTAAATTTGAAATTCAAATATTTTCGAGCTTTTGAACAAACTGTAAATCGGATTTTTGGGGACTCAACAGTTGTTTTTGGTCGAACATCAATAAAGGAAAGTTATTTGTTAGTGCATCCTGTGTGACGATAGCAGTCTAAGTATAGACGATATTTTGTAATAGTCAATTTGTTCGTAATTGCATATTATATGTGTTTGTTATATGTTTGATATATGTTTGATATTGATTGTATGTATGTTTGAACTTGTTTGTAATTGATGTTTTACAATAAGTTCAAATATAAGTTCAAAGATAAGTTTAAACATAAGTTCGAAGGTAAGTTCAAAGTCACTGGTTCGAACTTATGGAGGACAAGTTCGTGGGCCTTGAGCCTTGTCGAACTTGTCCTGAGCAAGTTCGAATCAGGGGTTATAATTAAGTGTTAATCCGTTTTAATTAAGAACTTTCGCAGAGAATTCTAGGTGGATGCGATTACGAACATACAAGAGAGTTTGTGTGTGTTCTTGGAGAGAATCACGTGTCGGGGCGTTCTAGTGTGCGTCTATCATCGTGTGTGTCTTCATGTTCCATGTGCATGGTCTATCCGTCAAACCGCTAACGAGGATTCCGCACTCGTTGGACGGCGTCGCGTCAAGATAGGATCCGTAGGTAGGTGACCTTACAAGTGGTATCAGAGCCATAAGGGTGTTCTTAGTGTTCTTCGTGTTCATAATTAACATCCGTGGTTTCTTGGCGTTTTTGACGGGAAAATCACTTTTTTGGTTAGTTTTTCGAGTTATACAAACAAGATAACGGAAAAAAGTTTACATTGGTTCACCTTTTTGGTCTAAATCAGTATTTTTAGACTTAAAAATATTGGTTTAAACTGAAAACTTGAAAAAAATCGAACTTTTGGCCGTTTATCGAACTTGCGGCGCTCGAACATATGCGGTATTAGGGTTTGTTCAAATTTGACTGAAGTTTCGAACTTGTCAGAAAATACGCTCCTCACGAATTTATTTTAGGGTGTCATTCGAATTTGCTAGCATTCGAATTTCTCAGACTTCGAACTTGTCAGAACCCTCGAACTTGTCAAAAATTCGAATTTGTTGATTTCGAACTTACTAAAATTTGAATTTAATTTCAAACAAATTTAATTTTAAACTAATTCGAACTTACTTAAGTTCGAAAGGGTTTATTTTAAATTAATTTTAAATTAAGTTATCTAAGTTCGAATACAAAAAATTTGGAAAGGATGACCAGTTTGCAAAAGTTTATCGAAATGGACCACGAGGTTGGTAAGGCAAATTCTCCACCAAAGCTGATGAGGTTGGAAGACTGCTACTGGTGGAAGGATAGGTTTGTCGATTTCGCTAGTATGACGTGTGAATGTGGATCTGTATCGATGAGGGATACATTCCACCTATTCAGGAGTTTGAGGGCCGTCAGAGAGTCTTGACATATCAAAAGATGAATGATGATGAAAAGAAATGTATGAGGCCGAAAACAGAGCATTTTCAAATGGCACTACCTCAGGAGATTCTACACACATTCAGGAATCATCGTACAGCTAAAGAGCTATGGGATGCTCTTGAGAAATGGTGTGAAGGAATTCCGAGGGTTCGGAAAGGAAGGACCGAGATGCTGAAGCAGTAGTTCGCAATTTTCAAAGCATTGAAAAAGGAAAAGCTGGATGAGACAATCACAAGGTTCTACCATCTATTGACAGAGCTGGATAATCACGATGCTGATTATAGAGAGACTGAGAAAATTAGAAAAGCTTCTAGATGCTTTACCGGCGAAATGGGAAATGTACACAGCGCTGATCAAGCATGATGAAGAAAAATTTGAGACTCTCACTCTAGAAGAGGTCATAGGAACGCTGAGGGCTTACAACTTTCAGTTGCAAAAGAAGGAACGGGAATATGATCAAGTCCAAGATCCAGAAATGAATTTTGGAAAGACAAAACCGTCTGTTGCTAGTGAATTGAAGAGAGCTACAGCTTTCTATTCAGGAGAAACGTCTATCCGAGTGGAAGTAGAAGAATCATGCAGTCGGGCATTCTAAGGGTATTCTAAACCGAAAGATAAACTGAATCACTCAACATCTACTTCTCAACAATACCCAAAGATGCCTATGAGTGCACAATCAGCCGAAACTCATCTGAATCTTTTGGCTTCATTTGTTGCAGCATATGAAAATTGTGTACAAGGAAAAATCAACGATCCTGCATTATGGGAAGAGGACTATGATTAGGTAAATCCTGATGATTTGGAAGAAATGGATCTTCAATGGCAAACGGCCATGGTGACTCAGAGGGTCAAGAGGTTTATAAAACGAACAGGCAGAAATCCGAACGTTAGCAACAATAAAATTGGGTTCGACAAATCCAAGGTTAAGTGTTATAACTGCCAGGGATTAGGACACTTTGCTCGAGAGTGTCAACGACCCAAAGTTGAAAACTATCAGAATCAATCTACGGGAAGATATCAGTCTAGTAGTTCGGGTAATCAAGCGAACATCGCGGGTCTGTTAACAAACGTATCATCAGACAGACAGCTTGATGGGACATTTGATTGGTGTTCACATCCAGAGTCTAATGCTAGAGCCTTCATGGCTGAAGTAATAGAGACTGGGGATGTCGGAGCAGAGGAAGTAACAGAGGAAAACGAACAGAATGATACAAGTCCTGTGTTGGTGGAAGATTCAGACAATCAGAGTATTCTGGAGTTTGCCGCACAAATGGCGAACGTGGAATCAGATCATAAGAATGTAATTTTGAACTTTTCTACATTCCGTGATTTATGTGTTTTATGTACTACTTCTAATGATAGGTTGAATTTAGTTCTAGAAACACATAACAATTTAACTGCTCAAATAGAATCCTTAAAATCAGATAATGCTAGTCTCCTAGATATTAAAGAAGATCTTAGGAATAAGCTGAAAGCAGATGCTCAAGATGTTGTAGTTCTAAAAGACAAATTAAGTGAGCAATGTGTCAGGATAAAACTGATGTATGAGCATGTTGAGGCTTTAACAAAAGTACTTATGATTAAAGAGGTCGAGCTAGCTGAATCAAAAGTTAAAGTTGCAGAGATGAATAGTAAGTTGGAAAAGTTTAGGAACTCTTCACTGAATCTAGGGAAAATCTTAGATGCTGAGCGTCAATCTAAGAAACCAGTATGTTTAGGGTATAAAGAGAGTCCTCCACCTTTCAATGATAATTATGTGCCTCAGGCTCAGGATAAAACTTATAAACCAGTTGAGTCAGAGGTAGCAACTGCAACTGTATCTCAATCTGATAAGGATAAATCAACTAAGGTGACTAATACTAATGCTACGATTGAGGAAGTCAAGTTTGTGCAGTCTTCTAGTGACAAAACTCTAGGAGAAGCTAAACCTGATGTTAGTAATCAGAAAGAGGAAGTAGTCACGGTAGTTGAGAAGAAAGAAACTGACACTAGTGAGACACCAAAGTCAAAGGGCACAGATAAAAAGTCAATTGATAAGATGTCTTGTTTTAGATGTCATGAAAGGGGACATGTTGCGTCTAGCTGTCCATATAAGAAGGTAGAATCTACACCTACTGTTAGAAAGCCAGAACAACATAAACCCTCACCAAGTGTAGCTAGCACAAGTGGTTCTCAAAACACTGAGAAAATTGTGAATGTCACACCAAAGACTGTTGTTCGACAAATACCAGTGTCGGTTAGACCAAATGAAGTGGTTAGGACTAATTCTCCGAATAGAGTCTATAATCAATCTAGGTCAGGACCTCAACAATCTTATAAGAGTACAACACCTAAAAGAGCTTATACTCCGGTTAGGTCTCACACTCCTCAAAGACATCAAACACCAGGATAAGCCCAGGGATATCAATCTGAAATGCCTTATATTAGAAATTATATAAGGGCTCCACAGCAAATGCAGACCCAAAGGCCAAGAGTGAATGTAAATCACTCTGCACCACAACAGGTTCTCAATCAAACACCCAAGTCTCCTGAAAGGAGAGATGGGTATTTGAAGGAGTTCATGTATGTGGATGAGAACGGTATTACCAAGTCAGTCATGGCTTGGGTACCAAATGATAACTAAATTGTTTTCTTTCATGTGCAGGAGCTAACTACAGGTCTCAACAACAAGTGGTTCGTCGACAGTGATTGCTCTAGGCACATGACTGGGGAAAGAAGTCTACTCATAGATTTTAAGGGAGGGAACAAGGGATTCGTATCATTTGCTGGGAACAAGGGAGGAAATATCACTGGAACAGGATTGATCACTAATGGGACTATTACACTTGATCAAGTATATCACGTTGATAGACTTGCTCACAATCTCATTAGTGTCTCCCAGATCTGTGATAAGAAGAATTCAGTTTTGTTTACTGATACTGAAGCGTTAGTGCTGAAGTCGGGATTCAAAATTCCTGAAGAGTGGATTATGAGGAGAGCCCCAAGGAACAACGATTTGTACATGCTGAACATGAACATCTCCGATTCGTCGATGGGAACAATCTGTCTGTTGTCTAAAGCTTCAGAGACCGAATCCGTCTTATGACACAGATGCATGGCACACTTGCACCAAAGGAAAATGAACTACATCACTAAACATGGTCAGGTGCAAGGTGTCCCGATGAAGAGTATTCTGTTTGAAGACAAGTGTGTACCGTGCAAGAAAGGCGAACAACACAAGAAGTCACACAAGTCTAAGACTCAGAACTCAATAGTTTCCACTTTCGATTTGTTGCATATGGACCTATTCGGACCTTTCAACAAAAAGAGTATAGGTGGTAGTTGATACTGTTTAGTTATCACTGATGATTACTCACGTTTTTCATGGGTTTTCTTTTTAGGTACAAGGACGAAACAACTGCAAAGTTGATTGGGTTCTAAGACCAAGTCGAAACTTCTATGGGACGAGGGTAAAATGTATCAGGAGCGATAATGGAACAGAGTTTAAAAACACAGTAATTGGTGTATATTGCCTATCCAAAGGCATATTGCATCAATTTAGTGCACCTTATGTGCCACGACAAAATGGGGTGGCAGAACGGAAGAACAGGACTTTGGTTGAGGCAGCAAGGACAATGCTCTCGGATTCAAAGCTTCCTACCATGTTTTGGGGGGGAGGCAGTCAATACCGCTTGTCATGTTTTAAATCAGGTCCTTACTGTCAAGTCACTGAACAAAACCTGTTATGAATTTCTTAATAAAAGACCACCATATTTAACTGGCTTCGAACCATTTGGGGTACCGTGTACATTAATGAAAACAAAACATCAACCTAAGTTTGCTGAAAAGGCTGACGAAGGTTATTTCCTAGGTTATGTGCCTAACACACCAAACAAAATTTTTTTTAATAAAACAAACGTTACGGTAGAATTTGTGTACATCATTGATGTAATAAGTTATACACATGAACCCCAAACTGGTCCGGATTGGATATTTGATTATGACAAATTATTTGAATCATTTAACATTCCTTTGGATCGAAATGCAGGTACAATTGAGCATGACTTATCGTCATTAAATCTGAATGACGATGGTCAATGTTTTCCAAATACGAGCATTCCATCATCTTATGAGCCTACTACGACAGAAGATAGAGCTTCAATAGAGAATGAACCTGAGTTACCTACAAACAAGAATCAAACTACTACTTCTAACTCCAAGGACAGTGATCATGAGGAAGAGAATGTAACATCTGAAGTCGTTCCCCCATGAGGTGAAATAGGATCAAACTTAGGAGATAATCTTAGGGTTGATGAGATTGAAACATCGAGGATTAACAAGGATCATCCGGTTGAGAGCATCATAGGAAATCCGCATTCTGGTGTGAGAACTAGGAGTAGTTTGAATAACAACACGGTGCTGTTGTCGATGATTAATGACTCCGAGGCGTTTCACACGTGCTTATATTCTTGTTTCATCTCACAAGTAGAGCTGAAGAATGTGCAAATGGCACTGAAAGACAATTCTTGGGTTGAAGCAATGCAAGAAGAACTGTCACAATTCAGAAAACTTGAAGTGTGGGAGTTAGTGCCACTACCTCGAGGAGAAGTTTTAATAGGAACCAAGTGGGTTTTTAAGTGCAAGAGAGATGATCGGGGTATTGTTACTCGCAACAAGGAAAGACTTGTAGTAAAGGGATTCAACCAAGAAGAGGGAATTGATTACAACGAGGTGTTTGCACCAGTGGCAAGACTTGAGGCAATTCGTCTGTTTCTGGCCTTTGCATCCTTCAAAGGATTTAAGGTCTATTAGTTGGATGTAAAGAGTGGATTCCTGTACGGCAAAGTGAAGGAACTGGTGTACGTCAAACAACCGCCTGGGTTTACAGATCCATAGTATCCAGACAGAGTATATAGTCTTGATAAGGCTTTATATGGATTGTATCGGGCACCAAGGGCATGGTATGAGACGCTATCAACTCATCTTTTAGACAACGGGTTTGAAAGAGGGAGAATTGATAGTACATTGTTCGTGAAGAGAAAGGGAGAAGATTTTATCTTGGTACAAGTGTACGTTGATGACATCATTTTTGGGTCATCAGACGAGCAGATGTGCAAAGATTTCGAGAAGGTGATGAAGTCAAAGTTTGAGATGAGTGCTATGGGAGAGCTGAAATTCTTTCTGGGTTTGCAAGTTGAACAGAGGAAGGAGGGCATGTTTATCCATTAGACGAAGTATGTCTACGATATTCTGGAGCGCATCGGGATGGAAGGAACAAAGCTGACTGCTCACTTTAGTACTCCGATTCAAGTGAATCACAATCTCGGACCAGGTATAGAAAGTAATACTGATGTGGATCCGACTCTATATCGGGCCATGATCGGGTCACTCATATATTTAACTGCATCTAGACATGACATTATGTTTGCTGTGTGTATTTGTGCTAGGTTTCAAGCCAATTTAAAAGAAATGCATATGAAAGCTGTGAAGCGGATTTTGAGATACCTCAAGTGTAAGGTCTGAACACTACGGATCTATCTTGACTCGACACCTTCCAACGAGTGCGGAATCCTCGTTAGCGGCTTGACGGATATATCACGCACACCGAAACACGGAGACTACCATGGTGATAGACGAACAACTTAGAACGCCCCGACACGATGATTCTCTCCTCACGAAAATCGCTGATTGCAATCAAGTTCGAGATCGCCTTCTGCTAATCGTCTGACAAATTCTGCAAAAGTGTGACACCCTTGCCACATTTAACCACAATTACATTACACCCAGGATTAATCACCAACATACAATTATAATGATCTGAAAGCTTAAATAAAGTGCGGAATCAATGAAATACAAAATAAAATAATACAAATTTGTCCAACACTCTACGATGATACAACGGTTCCATGTCTAAGTCTACATACTTAATTATATTACATCATCCCAAATTCATTACAACAACATTCCATAAATCAAGTACCCAAGTAGACAGTAGAAATCTTCAATTACTTCAGCAGTCGCCCTAGCTAGAAGGTCCCGCCGCCGATTTCCCTTTTCCTGTAAAAATTCAACAACTAAAGGGGTAAGCGAATTGCTTAGTGAATACCGTATGATTTTACACATTCAACAAATCTTTATGATGCCACCCAGAGTATCCGCGGTAACACATACCGTATACTCCTCACGTACCCAAGGTACGCAAACCTGAGCCCGCAGCCCCTTCGAGTTGACACTAGGCATTAAGAAACCCACCATACTGAGGCAAACTTACCATCGGGGATGTCATACTGTCTATCCTGACCATAGAGGTGTCAAACTCTTGGCTCATATAGCACAGTAACATCAGAGTACAGATGCGACCACGCAGGTCCATCCACAGAATGCACAGCAAAAGAAAGGACATGCAACAAGTATGAATGTGCATCAATATATATACGCAAGTTAGTAGAGTGCCAAACGAAAATGAAACAACATGCCTCAGCAGGCAATAGCAAACATAAAGCAGATGCAGACATGCTAAAATCAAAGCTACTCAAAGTGGGTGCACAAATAAACTTCAATTTGTCCTATTTCACCTCGGGATTTCTACCGGACTCACAACGTACCCCACTGTGGGTTAAACAACACCACAAGGGACCTGTTTACATTCCATAAGTAAAACATATCATAAACATGATCCTCCACAAATGTACATCAAGTTGTACAATTAAATGTATTACAACAGTCGGATCCGTCATCCGAAACTCATATTTAAATCCTCTTACTCGATGGCTTTATTATTCTCAGTTAACCCCTGTATCGATACCCTCAATCTCTTGTTTTATAATGAGTTCCATCAAGTTTCTCAAATTAATGTGTAAATCCATCGAAATTGTGATCCAAAATTTATACTTTAAATCTCCTATTTCTGAGATTACCGACATGTCCAGAATTAATCCTTTTATATAAATCTCCAACTGGTTCCATTTTTATTTTCACTGATCAAACCCCAACCCTGATGATTTTATGAGTACCTTTATATTTATATATATATATATATATATATATATATATATATATATATATATATATATATATATATATATATATATATATATATATATATATATATATATATATATATATATATATATATATATGTATATATATATATATATATATATAGATATATATATAGATATAAAATCTCGGTTCACTTGGTTTTCAGAATTAAGGTTTCTGTATATATATATTAAAGGTTTTAGTAGGTGTGTGTGTGGGTTTCGGTATCTGTATATAAAGTTTCTGTATTTGTGTGAAGGTCTCGGTACAAAGGTTTCAGTAATCACACAAACTATATATATATATATATATATATATATATATATATATATATATATATATATATATATATATATAGTTTCGGTATACCCCTTGAGTTTCGGTATTATGTACCGAAACCTTATGGTTTCGGTACCTCCATTTTATCTCGGTACGTACACACAGTTTCCGTATTCAAGGAGTGCTTCGGCATCAGGTGAGTTTCGGTAGGGACAATACCACCATCATGGTTTCGGTACCCCCTTTTTGTTTCGGTATACACACACACATGGTTTCTATATATGTGAGTTTCAGTACCATAGTTTCACCCTTTGTTTCGGTATAGAGAGAGGGGGGTTAATACCGAAACCTTAAGGTTTCGGTACCCCAACTTGTGGTTTCGGTACCATGCAAAAACACGCAGAACCTTACTGTAACTCTCCAAAAACCATACTTATAACTTGAATTATAACCTAAAATTTTACATACAACTTCTAGAACACTAGATATACACAAACCCATCAAAATTTCTTACATGCATAAACATTTTGAACCCAACATTTTAGTTTCGGTTTTCATACAAACCGAGATTTTAAACCCTTAAATACAAGAATTTCAGTGAAATTTACCTTAAATTGTTGGTTGTAGTGTTTATAACTCCTTCAAAACAACTTGAATCCAGATTTTTATCTTCTAATTTCTACCTTTGATGTTTCTGGCTTAATTGAAATGAAGAACCGTGAGTTTCTTTCTTTTAGAGAGAAGGTAGAGAGAGATGATGTTTGGTGAAAATGAAAGACATACAAATCTTTCATCCCTTTTTATTCCTAATTTTCAACTTTAGCACCTTTAGTCCCTTAGCTTATCCAGTTCCATTAAAATACTGATTTTACGAAATAAAAGAATTCTATCTTTTATTTATTATCCTTAATAATTTAATAATTACAAATTTTCATAATATGCAACCGACTTCTTAAACTCCATTAAATAAAGATTCAATCTTTATTTTACCCCTTTCAACCACTTTATAATAAATATATTAACTTAATAATTGAAATTATCAATTTCTAAATCAAACAACCAGCTTTTATAATTATTCCTAATGCAATCTGTTGGGAAATAGTTTAAGTACATTCAAGCTGTTAGTTTGACTTCTCAGACTGTTAGTAGATTTGTCATGTAAATACAAAGTTCATGCTGCTAGTTGAAGAAACTCGAGCTGCCAGTGTAAAAGTTCAAGCTGCCAGAGTAAAACAACTCAAGCTGCTCAGTTCATGCTGTCAAGAGATTCAAGCTGCTCAACAGTTTCATAAACAGAAAGTGCTGATTTTCAGGAAAGATATCTACACGAAGATTCCAGCATATCTATTATCAGAGAAGTCATAGTCCTTCAAGGAAACAAGTCCAAAAAGCAATATAAATACAGAGAATAGGTCATTCTATTGTATAGAAGTTTATAGAAGTTTTCTGCATATTTTTGAGTCTGTAATTGCTTTGTTGATTAAGTTTTCATAAGCCTCTAAGGTTGTAAAACCCTAAGAACAATCTGTGTTCTTCGTCTAATCAAAACAGATTAGAGGTGATTGTAATCATTGACTTCAGCAATACAAACAGTCTTGATTACTTCTTATGTTTTATGCTTCATTGGTTCTGAAAGTTTTTGTTAAAATAATTAAGTGTTATTCCGCAAACTTCTTAATTAAACTTTGATTCAAAGCAAGATTATTGATTTATACTCTGATAAATTTATAGGTTATAAGGGTCCTGCTGATTCATTTACTTTCTTGAAAGCACATTTTTCTCCTAAATGGAAATATCTTGTACATATTATTCAGCAGTGTATGAGCCCCAAAAGAACGGTTCAATTTCTCAAACATGATCTTTCAGGGGATGTTAAGGCATCATTCCCTAAGGAATGGGAAGTTTTTAATGTATCCCAGATTTTTGGCAGAAATCATTGCACACACCTGCACTACTTCTCATTTACATAAGAGGATACATATTTCCCATAGGCACTCACTATCTTCTATCAAAAGGCTTTTAAAACAAAGTGCCAATTTTTTTAGTGTAGATGTTCAATTGCCTTCTGCAATGATGAACATCATCCCAAGAAACAGAGGAGAGGGTCCTGAGCAGACACAGCCCAACATTCCTGCTTCACCCCCAGGACCCCAACCCACTCCTCATGATACACAAATTCCTTCTGATTCTTTTGTACAGCCAACACGCCCACTCAGAAACACATACAAAAGAAAAAGGGGACCAGGAGCTCCTTCCTCCTCCTCCCATCAGCAAGAGCCATATATCCCTGTGCAGGAGGATACTCCTGCACAGCATATCCAAAGGGAACCACTAGAGGAACCTCCCATCCTCACTCAGGAGGTGAACATCTCTTCAGAGATGGTTCATATGGGTTCTGTGGCTGGCACTACTGATGTCTCTGCACAAGAGGCACAGGACAGTGCCAACATAGCTAAGACCACGCCCATGGCAACAGCAAGTGTGCAAACACACGCTGGAAGTCCCCAGAACCAAGAACAGAGGGGCCCAGAGGTTTCTACTTCCGGTATTAATGTCAGTGATAGATCACAAGCACCACAGGTGTTTTCTGATCTTGAGACTAGTCTGCAGCTCATGCTTTTGACGGATCCCAAGCTGAAACCTGTTGTAGCTATGTTGGAATACCAAATGTCCATCATTGCTGCACAGGGTGCACAAATAATGGCCCTAAAGCAATCAGAAATGGCTCAAAATCAGAGGATGGATTATCTTCATAAAGGGTTTACCCTTTGTGGAAATAAGCTCATTCAATTAGAGCGTTTGATTCAAACCCAAGGGGCAACGGTTGTTGGTCCTTCTGACCAAACCAATGCTTCCAAAAAGGGGGAGAATCAGGAGGTTCCTAAATCAGTCCAAGCAGCTCCAACAACAACAACAGTCCAAGTAGCACCAACAGTCCCAGTTTCTAGGCTAGCAGTCCCAACAGCTTCTCAAGCTGTTAGCCTAGAAACTCAAGCTGCTCCTTCAAAAGTCACTGGAGTTGTGATCAGAGAAGGAATTCAAGCTCCATCAAGCACAGTCCAAGCTACAACATCTGCTACAAAAGACAAGGGCAAGGGCATTCTTATTGAATCTCCAAAGCACAAATTCTCCTCCAAAGAAGCCCAGATTGCCTTTGATGCTGAAGTTGCCAAAAGGTTAGCAGAAGAACAGGATAAAGAATTAGATCAGCAAGCCCAGCCCCCAATAGATGATGATGAGACATTAGGTGATTACCTAAAGGGGTTTGTGGGCAAACAAGGTGAAAAGAAGAGAAAGATGCCAACAGGGCACACCAAGGCTGAGCACAGAAGATTCTTAATCAATTTTGCCTTTGCAGCAGGTATTCCAAAGAAAGTGGCTCAGTCCATGACTACTGAAAGGCTGCAGGAAATACATGATAAAGAAATGGAGAAAAGAAAGAAAGCAAAAACCTCCCAAGAAGTCCAATCATCACAAGAACCAGCTAAACCTACTACAAGTCATATTCAAGCTGCTGCCAGTACACCTATTCCCACTGATCAAGCTGCTCTTTCTATTCCTTCATCGGTTAAAAGGGTGCTCTTTGAGCAACAACTACAAAAGGCCATGGAGATAGAGAAACTGATTGATCAGCATGATTTTACAAAGCCTCAAATCAACTACTGGTTTGCTAAGTCACTGGATGACCGTGACTTGAAAATTAAGTTTGTGATAAGAAGAGAGTATGGACCAGAAGAAGAATATGATACATTTTGGCAGATGGTTCAGAAGTTGACCAGAGATGAGCTTATCAGAATGCACAACATTGGGTCTGTATCACAAGTTAGATCTGCTCTACCACAAGTAAAGCAAGTAATTAAAGATCTAAAATCAACTGTTGACCCTGAATCTGCAAGGAAAGAAATAGAGGATGCTGTGAAGAAGGGGAAGAAGGTCAAGCAAGTTGATCTGTTTGTCAAGTCAAGGACATACAGAATCAAATTTTCAGATGGACCTGGTATATTCTTCAATCTCGAATTTTATGATTTACCAAAAGATATGCTACTTCAGATAAAATCTGTTAAGGTATCTTGTGATAGAGATGAGATGAAGAAAGAATTTTTGAAGGCTGTAGATCAGAAACTTGCACAGTTGTAAGTTTTTGAAAGCCTTGGTTTGTGAATAACAGTTTACTTTTTCATTTCCATTTTTGTATAGAACTTAAAGTCTTGTGTAAAGAATTTAAGTTAGGGGGAGATTGTTGGGAAATAGTTTAAGTACATTCAAGCTGTTAGTTAGACTTCTCAGACTGTTAGTAGATTTGTCATGTAAATACAAAGTTCATGCTGCTAGTTGAAGAAACTCGAGCTGCCAGTGTAAAAGTTCAAGCTGCCAGAGCAAAACAACTCAAGCTGCTCAGTTCATGCTGTCAAGACATTCAAGCTGCTCAACAGTTTCATAAACAGAAAGTGCTGATTTTCAGGAAAGATATCTACACGAAGATTCCAGCATATCTACTATCAAAGAAGTCATAGTCCTTCAAGGAAACAAGTCCAAAAAGCAATATAAATAGACAGAATATTGTATAGAAGTTCATAGAAGTTTTCTGCGTATTTTTGAGTCTGTAATTGCTTTATTGTTTAAGTTTTCATAAGCCTCTAAGGTTGTAAAACCCTAAGAACAGTCTGTGTTCTTCGTCTAATCAAACAGATTAGAGGTGATTGTAATCATTGAATTCAGCAATACAAACAGTCTTGATTACTTTTTATGTTTTATGCTTCATTGGTTCTGAAAGTTTTTTTTAAAATAATTAAATGTTATTCCGCAAAATTCTTAATTAAACTTTGATTCAAAGCAAGATTATTGATTTATACTCTGATAAATTTCAAATCAGTTAATCTTGGTTATTCAGTTTTAGATCCTGACATCACCTAAGAATTGTAATGCACCAGACGTACTTTTTCTGTCCATCTTATCACCTGCATGATCAGCGTCAGAAAAAGCAGTTAGATTGAATGAAGATTCTCTGGGATACCACAAACCAAGGTTTGGGGTTCCCTTGCTATATCTTAAAATTCTTTTTGCAGCTGTTAAATGTGATTCTTTTGGATTCGCCTGATATCTAGCACACACACATGTTAAAACATAATATCCGGTCTACTTGCTGTTAAATACATTAATGACCCAATTATACCTCGATAATGAGTCACATCTACAGGTTTCCCCAAAATGTCCTCATCGAGTTTTGACTTTGAATCCGGAGCCATGGGAGTTTTCATAGGAGTACTGTTAACCATGTTAAATTTATTTAACATGTCTTGTATATATTTTGACTGATTGATAAAAGTACCATCAGTCAATTGCTTAACTTGTAATCCTAAGAAAAAATTTATTTCTCCCATTATGCTCATTTCGAATTTTTGGGACATTAAAAATGCGAATTTCTTACAAAATTCAGGATTTGTAGACCCAAATAATATGTCATCTACATATATTTGTATTACTATAATATCCAGCCCCTGACGTTTTATAAACAGGGTTGTGTCAACTGCACCTTTGTTGAATCCACATTTCAACAGATATGTTGAAAGTGCATCATACCAAGCACGCGGTGCTTGTTTAAGGCCATACACTGACTTGTCTAAAATATATACATGATCAGATTTTGAAAGATCAATAAAGCCTTCGGGTTGATATGTATATACTTCATCGGTTAATTCCCCGTTTAAAAACGCAGTTTTAACATCCATTTGATAAACAGTAAAGTTTTTATAAGCAGCAAAAGCTAAAAACATTCTAATCGCTTCTATTCGTGCAACTGGTGCAAAAGTCTCATCGTAGTCAATCCCTTCTTGTTGACTGTATCCTTTGGCAACGAGTCGAGCTTTATTGCGTATGATTACTCCATGTTCGTCCTTCTTGTTTTTAAAGATCCACTTCGTGCCAATGATGGATTTGTCTTTAGGACGCTCAACAAGTCTCCAGACCTTTAACCGATCAAACTGATTCAGTTCTTCTTGCATCGCAACAATCCAATCAGCGTCCAGAAGTGCTTCTTTCACATTCTTAGGCTCTATTTTGCTTAGAAAATTTGAAAATAGGCACTCGTTTATTGTGGCTCTTCTGGTTTGGACTGAAGCAGATGGATCACCAATAATGTTTTCTATTGGGTGATTTCTAGTCCACTTGAAAGTATGTGGAAACAGTTCGATGTGGTCTTGATTGGGATTACGGTCTGAATATGTAGGACGAAGGATTGCTTCAGATGTAGTTGGTAGGGTATCTGAGTTAGGTGCTTCTGAATGTTCGGATGTTTAGGGGGTTTCAGAAGATTCTGGAGGATCAATGGGTTGTGCACTTTCAGTTGGCAAGTGCACATCTGTTGTTGAGGATTCTCCAGTTTCTTCTGATACTTGTTGATGAGAATGATCAGAGACTACGACGGGATCTTCAGTAATCCTGTCAGGCACCAAATTTAGAACATTAGTTTTGGGCTTCTTAAAGTAGTCTTCATAAAAATTCTCAAACAACTTATGTAATTCAGAATTTTCAGTATTCTGTTCAGGTGACTCCATTGAAGTCTGCTTGTTAGGTTCGGGTCCTGAACTGGTATGTTCAGAAGCCATTACCACTCCTTCATCAAATTTGATGTTGACGCTTTCGTTGACTATCTTGGTTCGCTTGTTGTAGACACGGAAAGCGACTGACTCCTTTGAATAGCCTATGAATATACCTTCATCTGCCTTTTGATTAAACTTTCCAAGGTTGTCTTTGTCATTTAGAATGAAGCATCTGCATCCAAAGACATGGAAAAATTTAATATTAGGTATCCGTTTATTTATTAGTTCATAAGGAGTCTTTCCGAATCTTTTATTGATGATTGAATGATTCTGTGTGAAACAAGCTGTTGCAACTGCTTCAGCCCATAATAATAACGGTAGATGTGAATACGCCAGCATCGTCCTAGCTGATTCCACTAGTGTCCGATTTCTTCGTTCAACGACACCGTTCTGTTGAGGAGTTCTAGTAGCTGAAAACTGATGTGTGATTCCTACAGAATTCAAAAATGATTCAAGTGATTTGTTCTTGAATTCTGTTCCGTTATCTGAGCGGATTGACTGAATTGTAAGTTGCAACTTCACTTGAATCTCAGGAAGAAAACTCATGTGTACCGTGAATAGTCATCAACTATCACCAATACATATCTTTTCTTATTAATGCTTTGTACTCTCATTGATCCACACAGATCCATATGTAGCAATTCCAGTGCTCTCGTTGAAGAGTGTTCGGATTTGGATTTGTGTGAAGCTCTGGTCATCTTTCCTTTTTCACATGCGGCACACAACTGCTCCTTTTGGAAAATGAGAGTTGGTAGCCCTTTAACTAACCCGCCTTTTGCTAGGTTGGTTAATTCATTGAAGTTCAGATGTGAAAGGCGACGATGCCATAGCCATGTTGTTTTAGATGTAGTTTTCGACAGTAAGCAGACATCCTTCTTCAGATTAATAGAGGCTAAGTCAATGGAGTACAGATTAGTTTTCCTGTTTCCTGCCAGTATTTCTTTACCTTCCCCGGAT
This sequence comes from Centrapalus pauciflorus, assembly GCA_020465985.1. Classification (NCBI taxonomy): domain Eukaryota; kingdom Viridiplantae; phylum Streptophyta; class Magnoliopsida; order Asterales; family Asteraceae; genus Centrapalus; species Centrapalus pauciflorus. The sequence continues at coordinate 200,951 of JAANYP010002518.1, forward strand.
CTGATGCTGCACCGATTGGCTTTGAAGTTGACTTCCAATCCTTTATCACACAGCTGTCCAATGCTATACAAATTATGTCCAAGACCATCAACGTAGAAAACCTTCTGAATGGTAATTTTGTCGTATGCGAGACTCCCGTATCCTTTGATCGGACAAAACTGATCATTTCCAAATCTGACCGTCCCACAGAACTTTTCTACAAAGTTCGTGAGTGTGTCTCTTTGTCCGGTCATATGCTTCGAACACCCGGAGTCAAGATATCATACATGATTTACCTATAAGTCAAAATAGCACATAAGGTACCCACTTATAGTTGGGTACTTTTGATTTAGGTAAATCATGCAGTTTATTATTTGTTTTCTCATCAGATATGACTTTTAGTTTAACAATTGATGATTTAGGTACCCACTTTTGAACAGTTCTTTTAGCTATCCACTTTTGTACAATTCTTGGTGGAACTGTTTTTGAAATATTTTGCTGTGGAACGTTTTCTGTTTAAAAAATGGGTCATTTTTCTTCGGTTGCCAGACGAGCTTATCAAAATTTACAATTAAAGGTTTACATGCACCAGAATTCAAAGCAATTAAGTCTGTTCGAGAGAATTTTATACAAGAATTATCAACAAATTTATTATTACAGACAAAGTTTTCAAAATGGCTATTTTTATCTGTAACAATATTTTTCTTCACGCGTCACTCTTGTTTTATTTTCTTGTTTTTCTGTTCTCTCTTCTTCTTTCTCCAAACTTGCTTTCTTGAACCGTTCACAATAATATCTGACATAGAAGAAACATGAGAATTAGAAGTCTTAGAAACCTGTTTCTTCTGTAAAATTCTCTTACCTTTTGAAGAGTGGACTCTAAGTGCAATTGAGTTCTCTGTATAAGATGATGCACCTTTTTCAAATTTAGGAGTATCAAAAATAACTTTTGTTTTCTTCTTCTTTTGTTGTAAAGTTGGTGAATTTTCAGATGATTTTATTGAATCTGTAGAAATTCTTTGCAGAATTTTAACAGGTTCTTTTTTATCATCTGATAGTTTGTTATGTAAAGGTTTTACAAAATCATCAATTTTAACAAACATTTCCTCTAAGGAATTTAAATCAGAGTTCATAAACAGATCAAAATTCCTTTTCTGAATTGATAGAATCTAGAAAAGTTGAAGATGATGGATCAGACAACTTTTTGTTCTCAGGCTGTTTTTGTAACTTTTGTTCCATAATTTTAAGTTCAGCCTTGAGAGATTTATTTTCTGTCTCAGAGTTTTTAATTTTCAATTCTAGATCAAAATTCATCTTTTCTAGAATCGAAAATGACAATTATAACTTTTGAGATTTAGTAGTAGATTCAGATAAATCCTTTTCAGAATATGTCTGAATATACTCTTCTTTAATATCAGTATTATTGCTTGATTCATTTATTCTGTTATAATCAACAGAATTTTGCATTTTGTCTGATCTTAATCTTTTTGTTTCTTCACTAGATTCTACTTCATCAGATGCTTTCATAAAAGTCATTTTTAATCCTAAGTTCATATATCTGACATCATATAACGTAGGTGAACTGGATATAGCTTTTGTCAGATACTTGGGATTTTCCCAACCAATACCAGATTTAGAATTATAAAAAATTCTGTGTCTTTTGGTTGATTTAAGTAGATGGTTTGATCTGTTTGACCTCTTTTGATAAGTTCATCTTCCATCTTCTTTATTTTCTCATAAAGCTTGGTTCTTTCTTCAAAGATGGCATGATATTTTACAGAAAAATTTGAAGCTTCTAATTCTGTCATTCTCAGTTTTTCTTGTAGGTCAGATATATTATGATTAAGTTCTTGTATTTTGCTTTGAAGTTCGGTTTCTTTATCTTGTAAATCTGAAACTGCTCATAAAGCTAATGCTTTATCTTTGGAAAAATCTAAAACTAAATTATGTTCATTACGTAATTTGTTTTCCAAAGAGTGAGCATGTTTCTTTTCAGCCTTTAATGAGTTTTCAAATTTCTTAAGCGTAAAGGCCATCTGAGTTAATTTCTCTTCTAGCACACACGATTCATCAATTTCAGAGTCAGAGTTAGAATTTACCTCCGGTGTGTCTGAATTATCTGATCTTTCTGACTCTGAATCTTCATTATCCTTATCATCAGCTTTTCCAGTTGCCATCAACGCAACTTCTTCAGTCTCTTCCTCCTCAGACTCTTGTCTTTCCACATCCTCTTCATCTGTTAGTCCAACCTATACTTCATCATCGGCTATCATGGCTGACTCACTTAATTCCGACTCATTGAGAACTTCTGATTTCAGGCAAATATGAACATCTTCATCTAGTATGTCTTCATCTTCAGACAACTGTAACCAATGGTCATCCTCCGCCATTAGAGCTTTTCTAGCCTCTTTTTCTTTGGCTAAGAGAGCCTTTCTTGTATAGTAGTCAGAGTTTTTGACTACTGGTAGTCTACATTCACGGGCAAAATGACCTGGTTTTCCACAGTTATAGCACTTCTGCTCTGAATCTTTCTTTGCTGACTTATCTGATTTCCCATATTTGTCAGCTTTTCTGCCACTGCTTTCTCCAGATTTTTCATATTTTTCCTTCTTTTCAAATTTCCTCGAGCCAGTCTTGTAGCGCATTTTATTGTTGGTTGGCTTACGGTAGAACTTCTTTTGAAATGCTTTGGTTAGCAGTGCCATCTGCTTTTTAATTTCTTCAATCTCAGAATCTGCAGATGAATCTGAGGTTTCTGATTCGGAAGAGCTACCGCTGACTACTGCCATTTTCTTCTTTTTTAGCTTATATTTGTACTTCTTTTCTGCCAGTAAAGCCAACGGGTCAGCAGTCTCTTTCTCGGCTTTCTTCTTGCCAGATAATTTCCTCAATACAACCTCTTGGTAGTTATTGAGGTTCTCAAAAATAATATGAAAATCCATTTCTTCAATGTCCTTTTTCTGATGGATTATCATGGCATACTTCTCCCATTCAGGGTTCAGTACGTTTAAGAACTTGACATTTATGTCCAGATTGGACTTTGTCACTCCATTTCTTTTCATTTCACTTACCAAACTCACAAACCTCAGGTAAGTGTTTTCCAGTAATTCTCCTTCACGAGCTTGAAAATTCTCGAATGTCATCAGACTGTTTCGTGCTCTGTTTGTTGCAGCTATGTCGGATCCCCTCATAAGTTTACACACCTCATCCCATATGGATTTTGCGGTTTTTGTGAGACATGTGTAAATGTCATTGGGGATTGAAATCAGTAATAATTTCCTGGTGGTTTTATCCCCTAACTTTCTTTTCTTTTGTGCCTCAGTCAAGTTTGTAACCTCAACTGTCCTTGGTGGAATTGGGGGATTACCAGTGGGTACTCCAGGAAATGTTTTCATGAATGTAGCTGGTCCTTCTGTTAAGGATTTCAACATTTCTTCCGACAGATCATGAAAACTTATGAATTCTAGAAACCTCTCCCTCCATTGGACGTATTCTCCCCGATAAAGAATTGGGGGTTTGGTTTCTGATCCCATTGCTAGAGCGTCTTTTGACATTGTGATTGATATTTAGGAAACTATCCAAGATCTGATGAACTTTGATTGAAATTGAAATTGTTGATCAACATTTGAAAGTTGATCAACCTTTGAAAGAAAGATTAGTGAAACTACTATAACAGATTAAATGATGAATTAAAAATGTTTAAGCAGTTTGTGAGCTTATTAGAAAAAAAAAATGAAATGGAGACTTAATCGAAAAAAATTTATGGTTTTTTGCATAAATTTTCCCTTATTTATAATTGGATCCGGTTAAATAATCGGGTTATATTTGATTTATAATGAAGTACCTCCTCTTCAAACCCGGTTACACTAAGTTTTTAACTGGGCTTTATGGCCTTTCTGTAGTAGTGACGTCTAAATGTCTAATTGATTAAGGTATGTTTTGTAGAATTAGCTGTTGCTTCAAGCTGATGTTGTGAAATCAAGCTTTTAGTAGCTCAGATTTTTAGAAGCTGTAGTTTTTTGAGAGAGCTAGAAGATTTTGCTTTTATACATGTTTTTAGTAAAAGTAAATATAGATGAAAATTTTATTATTAAATAATATTAATTGACATTTGTATTAATTAAAAGTCATAACTTATAGTTAAAAGTTGTAACAAAAGTTAAAACTCCTCAAGCTTCCAAAAGAGCTCCATCACTCACGCCATAGGTTCATACCAAGTGTTGATGACAAACATGGAAAAGAGTACGAACTTAATTAATACGAAACTAGTCTATTGATCCATGTATTACATGAGTTTGCTTTACTAACAATTATTTTTTTACATATATAATTTAAGTGAGGTGATATTTAATAATAATAATGCATTAACATTAATTTGGTGTATAAAAATGATACGAGGTATAAAACTGAAAGTTAAAATGAAGGACAAACAAAATTAACGTTTTAGAAAATGATAAGTGTATTCATATGTACTTTTATAACTTTTTTCTTATTGTTATATTATTATCATCCCATTCAAACTAAAAAGACAGGTTTTTCAAATGATAATTATTTGTTATTAATTTTATAAAGTTGGTTAATAATTCATTAACAGTTACATAATTTAAATAATTTTTCTTAAATGATCATAAATTAAAAGTGGTTCACTTTCACTTTTTAATACATACTTATTTAAACATAATATTATATAACCAAAAGTAGATTTAATAAAATAAAATTTTATTAAATAATATATCTGTTTATAAAATTATAATTAAAATAAATAAATATTTAAAATAAAAAGGTTTGAAACTTTTATCATACAATAAAAACTTAATAAAATAATTTAAAATATTTGTGATGTTAAACTTAAAACAATAGTTTTATATTTTTAATTAAATATTAGATTATTAAGTGTACTATTTATATCTATTAATTTTTTTAGAATTGATAAAAAAAAAGTATTGAAAACTTATTATAATTGCTACTAATAAGTAATAGTAATAGAAAATTTTAAGAATAAATGTAGATTTTAAATTTTATAAATTAGTTTAAAATTTAAAAATCAATAATTTTGTAGAATATTTATGAATGAAAACATATTAAATATAATAAGGAAAATTGTATCTAATTTGTCAACATTTTATACTTAATATGATTTAGTTAAAAAAAAAATTTAATGTTATATTAATAAATAAATATTTGTTTTAAGATATAATTATACAAATTAAATACAATTATTATATGCATGTTTCAAATTTAAGGATAATATATGTGTTTTAGTTATTAGTAACTAATTGGTTTAATAGTTTTTTAATATAATGAATTGAAGTGATTAATTTTAGGAAATAAATTAGGAAAGAAAGATCAAAGATTATTTATATATTTTTTAATTAATTAAATTTATCGTTGAATGGTTTTAAATTAGGAAAAAGAGCGGGAAAAAGAAAAGTAATTCGTTGATAGAGTGACATGTGGCAATAAGATGTTCTTATTTGTTATAATATATAGATACAACGGTTGGTTTCATATGATTCCGCTTTCGAAACCATTTTTATGCGTTTAACGTGTAATTAAAGTTGGCACAAGTCGTTTGTCGAAACAAGAGCGACGAGCTGAATCCGAGTCTCGATCTAGCAAGATCGAATTGTAGTAGATTATCTTCGATCTGATGTCCACCGATGATGATTGAAGTCCTCTTTTCAAATACTGCATTTTCCACGAACCCGAGACAAGAAACTTCCTTCTTCACCTGTACCATCGAATTCGCACCAAAAATCCTCCAGAAAACTTTCTTGTTTTGAAGAACGAGGTCGATCGGAGGCACACCAGGACCGACCCGCGTACTACCCAGGCTCGTGGAATTAAAACATAAACTAAAAGGCGATACAGGTGTGATTTTAGGCACTCCCTTAAGTGATTTCGCGAATGCATCAACAACCGCTTTGTGAATCGAAGGATGTAACACTGTGTATGGATGAACAGTGCTGATTTTCGTTCCACCGTAGCCTTCTTTGTCAATGGACAACAGTGTCTTGTTTACTCGTACTTCCTTCCCATTTATCTTGATCGATTTTACGCCAATGAAGTACTCTGACGAAGCATCACCTTTACTATACATCGAAGCTGTGCTAACGGGGTTTTTAATTAATGGCGTGTAAACGAGATTACTCGAAGCATCAGTGTTTAACAAGAATCTATACGGCCCATCCCCGAAGAAAACGACACCAGGAGAGCTCGTAGATGAGCTTAAACATATAGCAAACACCTTACGAAAGCTAAAAGCCGACGAGAACTGATACGGTAACGATACTCGAGTCCTTCCAAGCCCAGCCATACCAACAACGCCATTGGCAAGCCCACGTAAAACCGACCCACAAACTGCCAAGAACCTTGGAACCGTAACCACACGACCAGGGTTCGTCCCATCGGTCGACTGAATCGCAACAACATCCGAACCAAGATCCCCAAGCGTGCCAGTACGGGTAACAGTGTTATCGGGCATAAACGCACACGTATTGTTATTGCACCCGGGCTTACGACGTCCGGAACACTCGGTGACACAGCCATTGGACTTAGAGAGATTGCATTGTGCTGAACCACATCGGACCGGACGATAGGTGGATGAGACGTAGCCGGTATCACAATCGGACCACATGAACTGACCACCAAGGTCAAGGGTTAGGGTCACTGGGACAAGAGGGGTTCGCTGGTTTATTTGAGTGATATATTGAAGAGTTGATGAGTCTTTGGTTACATTTAGAAGAAGTGATTTTGGCCGGAAACTGGTTTTGGATTCAGATGATGATAATGCAAGGAATATTTTTAACAAGAAAAGGCAATGAACTATTGATGCCATTAGAATAGTTATGAAAATTTTAAGGTTTGTAGGGGGGGATTAGATAGGGGACCTAATAATTAATAAGTAATAATATTTAGAGTAAATTACAGAAATGGTCCCCGTGGTTTGCTCAAAATTATGGAAATGGTTCCTGGTCTTTAAAAATTTCATAGATGGTCCCTCAAAACACTATTTACTTGCATAATTAGTCCTTCCATTTATTAAATTTTTCTAAATGAAGATTGTGCCCTTATTCTCAAATTCAATTTTGGTCCCTATAGTATTTAGTTAGTTATGGTTTTAATCATTTTCATTATTTTTTTGTTTTTGTTTTTGAATTTTAAATGTTAATTTAATAAAATATGATTTAATTATTTTATTTTGATTCTCTTGTGTATATTCAATTTATTTATTTTACATTTCATTTTTTAACATGTTTATACCCTTTTATATTTTTATATTTTAGTAAATTACAATTTCATTGTGTTAATATATTTTGATTTGATTATAATTTACCAAAAATATATAAATCTAGGATTTTATTTGTTTTGATTAAGATATTTTGTAACATTAATACCTTTGAAATAAAAATTTGTCCTATTTTTCGTTTTGATTTACATATTTTGCCACATTAATTTGTTTCAATTAAACTTAGTATTTTAGTTATTTTATTGTAAATACTTTGTTACATTAATATGTTCTGAGTTAATTGTATCTTTTAACAAAACTATGTTGACTTGACATTTGATTCGTTTTGATTTAAATAAATTTTTTATTTAAAACGTTACAATTTAATTATAATTTTTAAAAATATATATAAACTTAGCAATTTATTTGTTTTTGCGTAAATAGTCATGTAAATACCTATCGATTTAATTATAATTTTTAATGTTTTGGTTTGTATATTTCTTTCTATACATTCTGGTTTGTATATTTCATTATATAGGTTTCGAAACGTATGTAATGAAAATATATACGTATTATTTAAAACATATATACGTATAAATATATGTGTGTTTCAAAACATATAAACAAAATATACAAACCAAAACGCTAAAAGTTACAATTAAATTGATAGGTATTAACGTGAAAAAATATTTAACAAAAAAACAAATAAAACTCTAAGTTTATATATTAACTTTAGAAGTTATAATTAATTGAAATGTATTAAAACTAAAACATATTTAAACTAAAACAAATAAAATGTCAAGTCGACATAGTTTTATTAAATATTATAATTAAATCAAAATGTAGTAATACAACAAAATAATTAGAATAGAACAAACAAAATACTAAGTTTAATTGAAACGGATTAATGTAGCAAAATATGTAATTATAAACGAAAAAAGACTAAATTTAAATCGAAATGTATTAACGTAACAAAATATTTTAATCAAAACAAATAAAACTCTAGATTTATATATCTTTTTCTAAAATTATAATCAAATCAAAATATATTAACGTAATTAAATAGTTAGTTGGTAACGTATAAAAATATAAAAACGTATAAATATTTTAACAAATGATTTAAATAAATAAATTGAATATATAAAATAGAATTAAAATAAATACCGAATAAATTAACTACATCACATTTTATTTTGTATTTAAAGTTCAAAAGACAAAAATAAAAAATTATAAAAATGACTAAAACCAAAACTAATTGGATATTATAGGGACCAAAATTGATTTAGAGAATAAGGGCAAAATCGTCAATTAGAAAAAGTCAAGAAATGAAGGGACTATTTGTGCAAGTAAATAGTATTTTGAGGGACCATTCATGCAATTTTTAAAGACGAGGGACCATATACATAATTTTAAGCAAACCACAGGGACCATTTCTGTAATTTACTCTGATATTTATGATATCAGATCTTTTCTGAACAGTATTATAGTTTTATAAGATTGATCACACTGTCTACAAGAAGCAAGTGGGCAATTTAATAACACCCCAACCTGGAGAATAATTATTATCTAGTTTAAGTGAGTGACAGCTGTATATTATTAATTTTGTTTTTATGTATTTTTAATTTTTTATTAGTTTATTTACCCATACGGATTTATTTAATAATAATAATTTAATAAATTATAAGTTTTAGAATAATTATAAAATTCGATAATAAATAGTACAAACATTAAAATCTTATGAAAGAGATATGACTCAATATTAAATTTAAATATTATAGATTATATCTATATATTGATTGGGAAAAACATAGTTAAATCCGTAACTTTATTTATAGTTAATAAAAATACATAATTGAAATACAATAAATTATTAACTTTATTAATAAATTAATATCATCTTAGAAATCGGAATTTTCATTTTACAAATACTCTCTATTAACCCAGGTTTGTTAAAAGGGATCCTTGAAACATAGATACTAATTAATTGAAATTAATTATTTAAATAAAAAATGTACAAATTACATGTCTCAAATGGAGGCTATGCCAGTTGGTACTTTAATTAAGTGTCAAGTAATCTATTTATTCTTTTAATAGAATAGATAGATATATGTTTAGATTACGTATTTTTTAAAGTGTTACAAATGACTAGATCAACTATTTTGAATCCAATACTATAGGTGCAACAATTCGGACATTTTTTAAACTAAAACAATTTGTTACAAGTGTTTTTATGTATCGGTGCAAGAATTTGTTTTTATGTATTTTTATGTTTGTTTAGAGTACTTAATCAAAGCAATGTTACAATTGTTCATTGGTTTGATTAAGTAAATGTAACACCCACCCCGAATCCGGAAATGTCACGTCAATACAATACACAGGTGGCAATATCTCAATATTCTATCATGCACACGTCATAGGATAAGCCGATATCATTGACGATTTAAAACTTTCACATAATATCATTAACATACAATTCACTGGTTAATAACATCCCATAAGACACGAACACTAACATAATTGTTAACGAAGGCAGCTACAACAGTCTTCATGCAACGGCGAGACTCTGATCGACAACTCAGCTACTGATCCCTTCACTGATACCCTGAACATGGTAGACTCGAATACGTAAGCTCGGAAGCTCGTGAGTACGCGAGGGTTAGACTCTGCACAGTAAACACATAGCATGCGTACACATAGCACATACACACAGCACAACTTTATCTCTATTCCTGGCAATCAACATCATAACGCAGGTATGAACACACAGCATGAGATCCGAAGCCCTGCACACAGAATCACTGAGAGGGGGACCCTTCCCCAGCTAACGACCGTGGCCGCGGTGGTTAGCCACAACCCTGTAGCACGGGCGCGAACCGGCTACAGGCCCTGCCGTGTATACACGCCCAAGGACTGTTAGGGACAGTCAACCCGCGCGATCACACATCGCGAATCACCGTCCGTATGGAACTCATCACGGACCCCCGGACTGGATCTCATCTCACGCACACATATACACATATGTAAGAACAGAATCATACCTTACGTCCACGTCCCTGTCTCGTACACAGTATAACATAATATACACAAATAACACGATACACTCAGAAAATGGAGCGCTCGTTTGGAAAAGACTCGGGTACTCACCTGGCCAATTCACTAATCCCGGAATCTCTGACTTGGCTCGGTTCGCTGACTCGTCCCTGAAATTACACAAATCACAACTGTTAACACGATTCTCAACATAAACGGAAAGCCGACCCGAACACACCACTTTAACATATCCGGACCCAATAATAATCCCGACCGAAACCCCGAAGCCCAGACAAAACCCGATCGATACCCGAAACCCAAACCAATCCCGACCCAAAGCAATCCCAACGAGACCTAAAACTCAACCTTAATACCCTTACAAAACTCAGCCCGATAGTCCTGAAGGAACACAATACCAATTCGACCCAAAACCCTCTAATGAGACTCAACTCGGATTTTCACTGCAGGCTACCAGTCGCGCGGCTAACCCTCTGTAGGTCGTGCCGCGAGGAAGCGAAACCCTGAACCCTGACCTGCGATTTTCAGCTCTACCCAGGAGTTATAACTCCTTTCAATTACGAACTCAGCTCTCAATTAACCCATACAAACACTATATACATGACTTTCCAAACTCAGGAACCATTACAACACTTCTCATATACACAACCCAAATTAAAGCCACTAGATTGAGATTCACTTACCTTCTTTGGTCAAGAACACACAATATGAAGATGATGAAGTTAAGCCCAAGTCTCACAACAATTTCAGGATTGAAGGCTTGCTTCTGCTGGAATTCCTCACAAGAACACACACACAAACACCTTATGGGTTTCTCAAAAATGGATAAGAAGGAAAGGGGATAAGCACATATACGTACGTTTCTATCTCAACCGGTCCCGAACCCATTAACCCGAACCCGATATCACATTTTCACTATTAACATCCTTTTAACCCATTTAATTCCAAGATATCAAAAATATAATTAATCCACTAAATTAATTACCCGGTGACACGTAACTCGTAACCCGACACGTATATATCCACTAATCGGGATCTCATTGGGCCACCACAAAATTAATAAATTAAACATCTACTAAAATAATTACACGCAATTATCTCGAAAATGAGATGTTACAAATCCTCCCCTCTTAAAGAGATTCCGTCCCCGGAATCTATCGCAAGTCTATTCGCATTTACACATTTCTTATGTTAAATCCCCGAAAATTGAACTCATATATCTCAACATGGCGACTAACAACTTTGATAAATTCGCATTTGAACTCTGAATGACAAAATCGTCACTAGCACACACACCATCACTTCACAGTTAGGCAATCCACTAATAACTCAGTTAAATCCTCTAACTCGCACATCGGCAACTGATAGATCCTCTATTCACAGAATCTTCTCGTGGCGTTACCTCATAAGCCACTCGGTCCGCACATGATCTCAATCCATCGATCTTCGCTCTCTTTCATCACATACTCACATAGCTCTATATAGATCATCCACTAACACAACAGACCTTCAAATCCACTCGTAACAACACATAAAGACATCTTCATCGAATCACTAACGCAAACACATAAACATGATTAACTCATAAAGGGATTAAATCCACTCTCAATAGACTAATCCTACTATCACAACAAAACCCTCAACTCTTTTCACCACAACAGATAGACGCATCTCATAAAACGCAATATCATAGATATGGATAGCACACACTAGAGTTTAAATCCACTATCAATATGATAATCCACTAGCACATCACAACACATTCACAATAAATACTTATATGGCCCACATAACTCAACAGGATTAATCTACTAACATAGCACAA